>JAKUBO010000002.1:600000-997016 GCA_030566905.1 Chernovozyma aurita
TGTCCAAAACGGAGATATGAACTGATTTCAGAAGTGATTTTGGGGGAACTTGAGTCAATTACGAGGTATTTTCTATCTGTCTCTCTATCTATCTCTGTATTTATGTCTCTATCTATATGTACATCTCTCTGTATGTACATCTCTCTGAATGGACATCTCTCTGTATGTACATCTCTCTGTATGTTCATCTCTCTCAATCTCTGTATGTATTTCTCTCTCAGTATGTGCGTCTCTCTTTCTCCCATTACGACTGTATCGTGAGGTAATTGTGAATATTCTTCAAGGTGGCACACAACTACTGGGAAGATTATTGATCTTGGGTGAGGCATTTACTGTTTTCTACAAATGGCTCTTCACAAATTGACCATTGTGTGATTCTCTCTATTAACGTAAAAAGGTATGTTCTAATGGACCCATCGAGTGAATCGTAATCCAATTGCCCCAGATCAATCTAGCTTATCCAAGTAATCGCTCATATTAAGCCGATGTTGAGAAAGATCGTCTGTCGTTAAAGTAACGTCTGCTTCTGCTTCTGAATCTGAATCCACTTCGTTGCGTTGACTGGGCCTTCTGAATTTCACCGAGTTCGAATTACTTAAACGAGTTGAACTCAACGAATACGAATCATCTGTCAAGTATCCATTCAAATTAAGAGATGAGCTTGAACTGGTGATCCGACTCAAATTCATCGAGCGATCTGAAGAAACTGAATTCTTTCTTGAAGAAGGACTCGAAATAATACCCCCTCCAAGAACATTGGGGGGCTTAAAGTCGTTATAGTTCTCCATAAATTCTCCAGACTGTCTTGTGGGAGATGAAAGTGAATGTATAGTATGTTGAATTGATGGTGATGGTTGTGGCTCTCGTTTTTTGCCAAGTCTAGAAAAAAATCTTTTTGATGGACTGAACATCGATTTGAATAGGGTAGGAGATCCGGCTCCTATTATAACAACATTGCTGTTTGTAGTAGATTCTGGAGAAGAATCTAAGTTGAACGATTGATGTTTGGAATTAGCAAATGTAGCCTCATGAATTCCAAATGATGGTGAAGTTCTTGAATTTGAGTTTGAATTTGAATTGAGATTTGGACTTTGACTTTGAGTTTGAGTTTGTCTCGGATTCGGAATCTTGAAATGTGGTTGTAGTTGTAGAGCCTCGGGCTTTGATCGAGGTTGTGATTGGGTCAAATGTGGTTTAGATTGTGGATGACGTTCCAGCTGCAGATTAACATCGATACTCATTGCAGATGCTGTCTCCAGAAGATCCTTATTAAGATTATACTGCATCACCGCTTGATCTACTTGTTCAACTCCATCTTCATCTTCTTCATTTAAAACCTCTTCAAAAGATCCAAATGAAGAAGAATCGTCAAAGTAAGAATCTAGAAGATCGTCAACAGGTTCTAACAGGTCTATATCTATGTTGTTATGGGCAATATTAATATGGTGTATGTTTGAATGATTCCTGGACGGCTGTGTCTGTGTCTGACTTAGGGCCTGGGCAGCCTCCAGTGCTGCTACCAGTCCTTGCTTTAAAGAGCCATGTTTAGAACCCTCAGAATCGGTTCCAAAGTAACTTTTGATCTTCTTTATAGTGGTAGACACTCCAGTTGTAGATCCTGGATCATTATCTACCACGTACTTCTCGTTAAACCCTAAAAAGCATTTCCTTTCTTCCAACGTTAAATCATAACTAGTAAATCTGTGTTCCTTGACTTCTCTGAGACCTATTCTCTGGGAGGGATCCTTTATGAGTAGCTTGGTGATCAAATCCTTTAGTAGGGATAATTCTTCCATATCGTCCTTGGTGGCTAGAGTAGAATTTCTTACTTTGGGGAATGTGAGTTTCTGAGTGACAATATTTTTAAACAAATCAAATTCATTGAAACCGTTGAAAGGTAAGTTGTGGAATATCAAACAATATAGTATCACTCCTAAAGACCATAAATCTATCTTAGAGTCGATCTTCTTACTATCTCGATCATCGATCATCGAATACCTTTTGTTCACAAACTGGCAAAGCTCAGGAGCAAAGAATGCAGGAGTCCCCATGGATTTGCCTAGCTCCATTTCATCATTGGCATTATTTTCGAGAATTAAACTAACTCCAAAGTCCAGAATTTTGATTGTTTTATCTTCACTTATAAGTAAATTTGAAGGTTTCAAATCTCGATGAATAATGCATTTGATTCTATGTAAGTAATCAAGTCCATTAATAACGTCTCTTAAGATCTTATTTATAGTGATTCCATTGGGTTTATAGTATTTTTCGTTATAGTGGTTATATGTTTTCCAGTCGATTTCTCCAAATTGGCAATATTCTAACACAAGTAAGATCTTATCATACTTCAAATCATCAATCACCAGAAAGAGTTTGACAACGTTAGGGTGGTTGCATTCCTTCATAATGCAAATTTCTCGCTTAATCTTCATCGTGTGGTTCATATAAGTCTTGGTTATTAATTTGGTTCGATCTATTCGATTGATTGTCTTGATGGCGACATTTGTATTATGTAGGGTAATATCCTCTGCTAAGAGAACCTTGCCAAACTGACCCTGGCCAATCTTTTTGATGATCTTGTACTTACCATTGATGATTTTCTTCTGAGACCCAGGTTCAGTTTCTATGGAAAGAGTCGATACATCCATGGAAGACAATTATAGACCCGGAATAGTTCAAGGAAAACGTAGTTGTAAATGGTCAACACACTCAAGATGTGTATAGCTGCTAGTAAGGTGTTGCTGTTGCTGTTGCTGTTGCTGTTGCTGTTGCTGTTGCTGTTGGTGTTTAATGGTTTATCAAACGTGATGAAACTTTTGTAGAGGTTGCTGGAGACTTGAAAAAGAAAATCCCAAGGCTGCAGAAAACCAGGAACAAAAAGTTCAGTCGATGGTAGCAAGTTAACACAATGAGCTCTGGTTGAAAAGACTGCTGATATATTGAACTGTAAGTTGGTAATGATGATCGGTGGAGTTAGATGGTGTCAATTGATTTGTAATTACCTTTTCTTTTTTTTATATCCTGATCACCTCTTCCTTTCGGGTTTTATTATTTTTGCAGAACTAGTATTCGCTGACCTGTTCTATAAATCACTGCTTCGCACCTTCTTTCTGGGAAGTCAACTTTCTAGTCCTTGCTTGTTCTTTGCTGGAACAACTGATGATTGGCGAGTTCTCAGATCTGGTTCTATCTACGAGTCGTCTCTCAGATTCGCATCATAATCAATAAGCCGCGCATTTAAATAATTTTCTCAAACGAGAACTGATGCTTAAGAGATCTAATCTTACACTATGGATGGATTGCTGATTATTGATATATTACACTGGTTTGTTAATTGATGATATATTACACTGGTTTGTTAATTGATGATATATTACACTGGTTTGTTAATTGATGATATATTACACTGGTTTGTTAATTGATGATATATTACACTGGTTTGTTAATTGATGATATATTACACTGGTTTGTTAATTGATGATATATTACACTGGTTTGTTAATTGATGATATATTACACTGGTTTGTTAATTGATGATATATTACACTGGCATCGGATCGGGTGTGTGCGTAGAAGATTCAGGAATTTGAAGAGATTTGGCGATGGTCTCAGCAAAAGATATTCACTCCGAATTATCGACATTGTCCGCTTCCGTTGCGCAGTATTCGAAAACGATGCACATCGTACGTCTAAGACAGCTTGGAAGTGTTTCTTTTTCTTGTTTCTATCGCTTCTATAGCTTCTATCGTCGCAATAAGGGTAGCAGCTTTGGAACAACCGTGCAGGTTACTAGCTACGTTGTTTCTCAGGCGCCAGAGGTCTAAGTCATATGTGCTATTTCCAGCTATTTACATTCCCATCTCATTCTTTCAATCAAGTGAAGTATGAACGAGTTGTCATGTACACCATAAATCGTGGACTGAGTCTATGGGCACTGAGCTCTTGTAAAATGAGCTCTTGCTTAGATTAAATGTTGATTAATAGTGGTGTTTGCATCTCTTACTTGAATTTCTTGTTATGTTCGTTTCAACAGTGATCTATTCATTCCACCATTTCTCCAGTTCTGCCCTCATCTTTCACTTTCTCGTGATGACGATATTCTTCTGTCTCCTTCTTAATCTCTTCAATCGCTTTCTCTTCTTCCTCGGTCAATCCAGTAAAGTCAGGCGGAATCTCTTGCATCTGCACTGAAGGAGCATAATTCAAGTATCTCAATTGCTCCAACACTTCCTGTTTCACACTCTCAAGGTATTTCTTAGAATTCTTATTATCCAACCGACCTTCAAGCTGCGGATGAAGTGAATAATCCGGCCCAAACCAGTCGTATGTCGGCAAATAATTAGGTATCTTATGGTCTAAGGTTACGTCATTTAACACTGAAGTTTCATAACACCACAATCTAGATACATTCCTAGGAGTATATCCTCCTCCTCCAACAACCAACATAGGAATGCCGAACAGCTTGATGAATTTAACACATTCACCATGGGCTCGTATATTCAAATTAAAACATCCCAACCGATCATAGCCCAAAGAATCGGCTCCACATTGTTGCACTATACAGGTGGGCTGGAATTTCGTTATCAAAGGATCCATTATCAGCTTGAACAATCGAATATATGAATCATCGTCTATCCCGTCCTTTAATGGAACATTTACTGCATAATTCCGTCCTTTCCCTATACCAGTCTCATTCACAGATCCTGTCCCTGGAAAAAATTCTCCATTAAATTTATGGAACGATACAGTCATCACTCTATCAGTAGTATAAAAGGCCTCCTGAACCCCATCTCCATGGTGAAGATCTATATCGATGTACATTATTCTGGGATGTATTCTGAGCAAATTCAATATACTCAATACAATATCATTCACATAACAGAACCCACTAGGCTCAAATTTCTTGGCATGGTGAAGTCCTCCACTCCAATTTATAGCGATATCGCTCATTCCCGAAATCAATTTCCTAGACGCATCCAATGAAGCTCCGGCATATATAGAAGAATAGTCATACATCCCATCAAATACTGGACAATCGTCTCCTATGTTGAATTGGGCAAGTTTCTGTTCACTTAGCTTAGCGGTCATTTCTGGAGTCACCGTCTGAAGGAAATTTATATAATCTTCAGAATGGAATTCAAGTAATTCTTCTTTTGTAGCTGCTCGTGGTGAATACAAATCCATCTTTTCGTACAATTTATAAGAAATGACAAGATGGTCAGTTAACATGAGTCTGAATGGCTTCATAGGGTGATGTGGTCCATAATGGTATTGACTAACTTTAGGGTTGAAATGGTATGACACATTAGGACTCGAAGCTGAGTTGGCTAGATATAGTGGAGTATTCTGGGTAGTCTTTGCATCATTAGAAAAGGTGGTGGATGTTATAAAAGTCATAATCGTGGTGTATATCTGGTTAGGTTATGCTCCATCTAAATATATATTAAGATATATACAGAAGGGGTATAATTTGGTTTTTTGCAGAATGTAGGGTCCAAACCGCAGATATGTAAATATGTCCTGTATCTCTATCAAATGTTATTCCACACAATATTATCAGTAGTTCAATATGGTTGTTTAAGTGAGTGAGTTCAAAGAGTTCAATGAGTGTAAGTTCTCCAGTCCCCAGATTGAATTACGTTAGCAAAAACTGGAAAAACGTCTCAATATATTCGGTGCTGTTTCCCTTACGTATTCTGTAAATAATAGCTGCTTCGACCAAAACTTCTATTTCAAATATCTGAATCTCTTCTCTTACCTTGGAGATGGATTCTTCATATTTGAAGGCTTCAATTTGAAAACTAAACTTACTGGATATATGGCCTGTATATAAGAATATATGGGTTGGGCACGACCCAAAACTCTCATAAGTTCGTAAGAGTCGCCACCACCAACTTGAACAGTCGCCTTGAATCTGTTCTAATCAACACTTGAAAGAATTGAATTATAATGTCAGGTATGTGCTTGTTTTTCGATAAGAGGTGGATCTTTGTGGTAGAATACGTGGAGGAATGTTTGGAATTTTGTTTGACTGGATGTTAAGAACTTGAGATCTTGAGATCTTGTCCTGTGAAGTTCGTAGTAGATTTGTGAGATAAAACAAATGGAAGAATTGTATGGGCAATCGGGTCTTTAGGCGATCAGAGTTGAAGTGGGTGGTTACTGAGGCAATTGGTTATTTGAGGAAATTGATTATTGAGGCTATTTGTGTATTTACTTTGGATGGACTAAATGGGTACTTATAACTCATTCGTAATCAATTCGCTTTAGTCAATTCTACTGTGGTCTCCTTGTCATCTTTATAATTGAACTGTTTAACTATTAGTATCATTTATTCACATATTTACAGATTTTCATATTCATATTTACATATTTACATATTTACATATTTACATATTTACATATTTTCGTTTTTACCTATTCACATATTTCCATTTTCTATATTCACATATCTCCTTATCTTCATACTAATAACTTTAGGATCTGCTGGTTTTGATAGACACATCACAATTTTCTCTCCTGAGGGGAGATTATATCAAGTGGAATATGCCTTTAAAGCAATCAACTCTGCCAACATCACATCAATTGCTGTTTCCGGAAAAGATTCAGCTGTTCTCATCTCCCAGAAGAAAATCCCTGACAAGCTTTTGGACCCTAAAACTGTTTCATATATATTCAAAATCACTCCATCTATCGGGTTGGTGGCCACTGGATCCATAGCCGATGCAAGATCCCAAGCATTAAGAGCCAGAGCTGAAGCCGCTGAATTTAGATACAAATATGGATATGAAATGCCAGTTGAATCGTTGGCCAAGAGAATGGCCAATATCTCTCAGTTATATACCCAAAGAGCCTATATGAGACCATTAGGAGTAGCGTTGACGTTTTGTCAAGTTGAAGTTGAAGATCAAACCAAATTAGGACCACATATCTTCAAGTGTGACCCTGCAGGATATTATACTGGAGTCAAGGCAGTTGCAACTGGTCCAAAGCAACAGGAAGCCACTACTTATTTAGAAAGAAAGTTCAAAAAGATCGATCATGTTAAAGGTGATTGGAAAGAAACAGTAGAATTTGCTATTACGTCTTTGAGTTCTGTTCTAGGAACTGACTTCAGAAAGAACGATATTGAAATCGGAGTGGCTTCACCAGAAGGGTTCAGGGTCTTGAGTCCAGAGGAAATTGATGAAAGATTGGTATCAATTGCGGAGCAGGATTGAACCCTGATACATGGCAATTAAGTAGAATGTACGACGTAATACGAGAATCCATACTGTAGAGTTTAAAGCACATCTTCGGCTGAGTTATAAAACTACAGTTCTACAGAGTGACATTCAGAATGAAAATACAAACTTCTTTTATAGTATGCAGCTTTTAGATCCAGAGTTAAACTCTAAGTGAACGATTCTGGTTTAAAGTAAATTAGAATCGTAGGATATCAAGGATGAGTGTTTATATTGGGTCTAGAGACCTTTAATTTCATTTTCTTCTTCTTTTTGTTTTCTTTTCTGTTTTCTTTTTCTTCGTTTCTTTTTTTTTTGTTAAAGTTCACTAATTACCAGACGTAAGGAATGAACATATACGGACAAGCTTCCAAATATCTGTCCCAATCCTTTCCATACTTTCTAGCACACTTTCTATTGTCTCTGTAGGCTCTGTGAATCAAGACAATGGTAAAGAAAACGGGGAAGAACCATGGGAATGGAGAGTTGAAACCACAGATCAATCCCCATGTTAAGGCTTGGGTCCAATCAGCAGTGTAATGAAACTTACGGGCATAAACGTACCAGCCATCGGTCAACAAATACAGGCCATTTGCACATTTGATATATTTAGGATTGACAAGATCAGAATATGGCAAGTATGGGAAAGTCTTACGAAGATGGGTGTTTCCTGCCATAACTCTTCTGAAGCTGTTCTTTTGACGGTTTCCGGTATCAAAGAAATAGTAAGCAGTCAAAAGAAGAACATACAAGAAAAGATTGTAAGACCAATGCCATTGATATTCTGAAGGTTCATGCCATGCCAAATACAATGTACAATGACAATAGGTGAATGGAACTCCAGCAATATTCCAGAATATTAACATAAATCCAAATTTCTCATAAGCCATATCCCAAGTTGGTACAATAAGCTCTTCACCTTTGGCACATGCATTAACATAGAGCCAATGGGCAAGTAATACAAAGGCTGCCTGTGGTGATACATATCCGTATAATTCGTATTGGCAAAGACAAGTTGCCAAAGACAAAAAGAAAAGGGTGAACCAAGGCAATCTTACTTCGAAAAACATCTTCAAGTCAAAGTAAGGTCCAATTCTGGGATTGAGTGGTGCACCCATAAATAAATCATAGATGTGATTGCCAGTCATACGATGGTAGTCGTGAGTGACGTACAAGCAAACAACATAAAGTGCAACTGAAAATGTCAAACCATAAAAAATTGCAGTTGACATGATTTCACCGAAGTGAACCAAAATATAGGAAAGGTTGAAGATTCCAGATATGTGCAAAGTAAGAACAATAGCAATGGTTGTGTACAATGACCACACAGCGTTACAGTAATATGGTAATTGCTTGTTGTTTAAATGGGTTAAAGGTTGACCTTTTGTCCAAACACCAGGTAAGGTGACATAAAAGAAACCCTGGGCCAAAATGAAGCCGGTAATGATTGTGAAAGTCTTCAATGAGGGAATTCCATGGCCAACAAAGTATTTCCAAAACAATGTATCGACTATAAACTGATTCCACAGTTCATTCTGAGCGGGCCAAGCAGGGAATCCATTATAAAATTCGGCACTTATCCACATGTAGTACATAAGAAGAGGAAATCCGGCCATCATTCCAACAGCACCAGCTGGCCCACCAAATTCATATTCAATGTTTTCTGGGGCTAAATAACCCTTTTTCGGAGCACTTCTGGCAGCATTGGAGCTTTGTTCCACTTCATTCAAAGTTGAGTTTGTCTCTGAGCCTCCAAAGGTCTCAGCGTTTGTTCCAGCCTCCGATGCATCTGGAGCTTGACTCGTCAACAATGGAGTAGAATCTGATTCCTGCGACATGATCTAGTATAGTTACAAGGCGATTAGAATCTTTATATATACAAATAGAAACAACAGAACCAAAAAAAACTGAAAATTGATCCAATTGAAACTCGAAAAGAGTGAAAAGAACTTGTACATAAATAAACAGCGTGCATACAAGTCGAGTCCATACGAGCTGATCTTGTTTGCAGTTTGGGGAGTTGGGAAGACGGTGCTCGTTTAGAGTTGATTGAGTTCCGGTCTTTTTCTGCATCAAATCTGCATCTCACACATGAGTCTGTGCATGAAATTATGCAAAGGAGGACGGATTTATAAAATAAATATAGTTCAAGACTACATTTGGTTAAATGCTAATCTGTCTCAGAGGTCTTAATGAACAAGTATTGAGAAGGATATGGAGTGATGGAAATCTACATTCACTGGAATTGGGAATTCGTTTGATTGGTTTCTTTTGTTTAGTATTAGTTGGAACCATAATTAATTTTGTTATAAATATCAAGAAAATGATATTACCTCCTTGATTTCAAGCAATGATTCAATGTCACTCTCTACTTCTCCTAACCCTTCTCCGTTTTCTTGTTTCTGCTTTCTAATTTGTGCTTTCTCTCGCTTGTGCTTTGCCTCGCGTAATGCGGGAAGAGCACTGCCGTTTCCTAACTTGACTAATCCTTCAAAGAATAGCTGGATTTTCTCATATTCCCAATCGTTCCTCACAAATTGAACACAGAGTCGAAACAGTGATTGTACCATCACACATCTAACATCAAACTCTTCAGCTGCTAAATAGTAGTTTTCACTTTCGGCTATTATCCTTGAAGTTCTGTAGATATCTCTATAGTCGTCATTTTTTTGTCGTATAAAGACTAAGTAACCCATAATCTTAGTGTAAAGTTCAATTACTTTTGGATGATCTTTTGAAAGTCCCATAAACTGAGGCAGGGCTAAAAGACGTAAATATATGGCATCCACTCGAATCTGTTGGGAAATATCAAACCAAGAGTAGTAAATTGTCTCTTTGGAGTCTATACTTTTAAACTTAATGTACGCAGATTTGGGAAGTTCAAGTTTATCACCTCCATTATAATCCGGATGCCCTCTACTTGTAGGAGGAATAATATTTGTGCTTGAATCGATTTCCGGCACAATGTGAGCTTCTTTAGCTAGATGGATGTGGTACAAAAGCTTAGCTATTCTGTCTGTACTGACTATATATACTGCATTGTTACGAATCAAATTTAAAGTACCAATAAACTCTTGACAGAGGTAAACAACCTCAATTGTATAACCTAAAAATAAATTGTATTCAGCTTGCGTCTTTAAATCATGGCTTGGTAGAAGTAGACCAGTTCGGACTAATGTGTCATGGTAGGTTGGATTATCTTCAAATGAAAAATATCCGGTGATTTTGAATAGTTTGTAATTATTGTCTAAGTTATATACTTTTTCACAATATGACGCATTCAATTGTGTATCAGATATGCTTCCTTTATGCCCGTCATTATTTGAAAAAGATCGTATTCGATTGTCATTTCCTGAAGCCTTATTCTTTGTAAACTGATGATCTAGCTGATTATCTGTATTGTCATCTTTTTGGGGGGTTGGTTGTTGTTCCTCGTTGTTTCCATTTCTCACGTCTTTTATTTTGCTGGCAAGCGATCCTCCTAGTGAAGACATTAGTCCTGCCATACAATCAATGGCAAAAAACCAGATCTTGGCAAGTGCTAACCCTGGAGACATTTCTTTGTAACTCTTCATATTTGTCTTCACGTCACTATAGCTAGTAAGTAAATCTTTGGCTCCTCGCAAGTGGGTTTTCCATGAATTTAGCACATTATCAGCTGTCGAAGAATCTGAGGACGTTGCTGTGAAATTAGTTGCCAATATTAAAACAGTTAACAATAGATTCTCAATATCATCCGCTAATCTGTTACTATCCTTGGCAACTCCTCCTGAAATGAATTCTCGACTTAAAAGCTTTAAGCAAATACCGAGGTACTTCTGTTTGAACTTATCATGAACCACTTCACCAGTTTGATTATACTTAAATGTGGCTGAGATTGCAAGTAGACCAGTTAATAGATAAGGGCAATTCAACAGATACTCCAACAAAATATGAACTACTTCATTGGACTCTATAGAACTTGCAAATGGGTATAGGTGATAAGAAATATCTGTATTAGTTAATAACTTCAAGTACGATACGTGGGGCCCTACCAACTTATGCTGTTCAATTGTGCTGTCTATAAGATCTGAGTTCGATACGACAAAGCTTTGTCTCTCAATGGCAATAGAACTCTTGTTAAACCTGACATCGTTAAGGTTGGATTCACTGATTTTGGTATTTATCTTGTCTTCGTTCGTCACATAATCATTAGCGTTGATTGAAAATTCTTCAAGTCCAAAATTAAGCATCTCATTATGATCAATGTCGGGCACTATTCCAGCTTCGCTGCTGGTCATTTTATTTGAATTCTCGTAAGGAGAATTGGCATTTAAGTAAAAAGCGGAACCCTTCCCATTAATGAAATTGTCTGGTTTTGCAAACAGAGGATCCAGGAGATCAAATGACACCAATCCATTGAGATCGTGAACAAATGTAGTTGCTTCGTCAAATATTTCTCTCATATCTTCAGAATTCTCAACTGATACTGAACTGATAGGCTCTAACGGCGATTGGTGGTCATCTGTAGGAGTTAGTATATCCAGAATGGTGTTTCGAAAAGAAGCTGGACGGTATGGGACTCCCACTTCTACTCCATCGGTTGCAGGGACAGATACCATGGCTAATAAAGAGGTATTGGATGCTTCCACATAAGAAGTTGATCCATCAGGATGTTTTTTTATGACTTGCTGTTTATTGGCAATAAGATCTTGATTATAGTATTGTACTTGCAGCTGGTTTTCTTTAGGATGCTGAAGTTGATGATACAGTTGAGATTTAGCATTCTTGGGATCATCAGCATGGCTTGTGGCTGCCGCTAAATTGGCTACATTGGCAAGATTTTCAAGATTTTGAAGTATATTCTCTTGTTGACCATTTATAATTGGACCATGACTATTCGTTCCATGACCATAAGATGCATAATTCATGGAAATATCAACAGAAGGAGATACTCCATCGTAGAAACCACCACCACTACCACCACCATTTTCTGATTTAGTAAGGTGCCCTATTGCTTGGGTAGTAAACTGATGGTGGTATTGAGGTTGATTTGGTGCATGTCTTTGATCTTGAACCACAGGCGGTACATTCGTGTGAGCGTATTGGAGATTAATTTGAACATTGGCCACTGACTCTGTAGGTCTCTGGTCTTTACTTGAATGAAGTTCAAACTTTAGTTTCCCTGAATAAACACAATATTTCTTTAATCTTGTGCAATTGTTACAGTATGGTTTGGTTTCATCACACTTCATTTTCCTTCTCTTACATTCATTGCAACCTCCTCGCGAATATTTCCTTTTCTTTATTGGACCTTTTGCATTTAGATGCAAAGACTTCAATTCCATCTTCGGCTTGGAAACCTGATGTGATATCAATATCACACTTGAAAGAGTGCTACTCTTAAGTTGGTGCTATACTTTCTTGCATACAGAGCCTATTTCTCTTAAGCTCGTTATATTGCCTGCATATAGCTTGATGTTTCCTGATGCCGGAGGAATCAGCTTGAAGGAAGTTTTACTGGTGTGAATACGGACGGGGACCAGAACAAGAATCCAGCATTACTTGCTTGGTAATTATCTGTTGCAGTTTTTTGGAAATTTTATATATATCGAATGACAGTCTAGCTTGAAACTATTTGTAAATGATACAATGCTCTTCGGTGTTCACTGGAACTGCTTGCATTGATTACTTCTGGTAGTGCATGCAACCATGCTTTTTTCCGAACTTTAAGTCTAATCTTCGGAGTTAGACCGCAAATGGCCGAAGAGTGTTGATGGCATCTGGCTCCACGAAGGATGTAAGGATCAAACGAGTTCTACTGTCAAACTCCAGTAACAAAGAAACTAGCTTGGTATTCCTGGTGTTTGAAATGGTTGCTCTTTGTACTTATCAATAGTCAGTAATGAATAATACCCATTTTAAGGTGATATTAATCTCGATTTTGCCTGAAGTTATCGATAATTCAAACCCTGTTTGCTAGATTTTCCATGCTACATACTTTGTCAATCTTCAAAATTCTTATATACATTTAACAGCTTCTACTAATATACAATCTAAGGTTACAGTAGGGATAAAAAAACATGGGTAAAAATGCACAATGTCATGACTATTACAAACTCTGGATTTTAGTCATGATTCTTCTTCCATGAGGCGTATTCTTAATGTTTGGAAGCAAAGGTTGCAAAGCAGCAGATAACTTACCAAGATCTCTTGGGTTTGCAACTTCTAAACTTGTTTGAAGAACATAATTACCATATGCATCATTAAGCATTTCTGCAAATCTATCTTTATTCAATAATAATACTTCAATTAAACTGTCGGTAAGTTTATTGATTCGTAATGATTTTTCGATTACGTTTGATCCGAATTTATGTAAACTCAATGAAATAACATTAAGTTTGATGTGATTTAAAATATTCTCAATAGATTCTTCGTCACCTCTAGATAACACATATTGAACAACATAGTTACCAAATGGGTCTAACGATAAATTGGTAGCATTCTCGGCAACTCTAAAACTCAATTGTCTTCTTTGTTGATCATTACCATGATCTAAACATCTTTGAAGTACGCAACATCCATGTCTATGAGTTGCAATTTCATTGCAATGTTCAGATGCAGTGTCAAATATAAATTGATTTTCGGCGGGAGTCAATTTTTGAAGACATTTCTGAACAACATGATTTCCGTTCAAATCACGAGAAAGCGGTACTATATGAAGACTTAAGGACTTTATAATTATATTGGATTCTTCTTCTGTAGTGATGCAATCAATCAATTTCTGCAATGCTCTTGTACCATGGGGGTCAAGAGCAATTCGAATGAATTCTGGACTTGCATTCTTAACCAATATAGTTCTTTGATCAGTGGAGACGTTTTCAAATAATTTTTGAATCAAATAGTTTCCAAACGGATCAATCATGAGCTCAACAATCTTCAAATAGATTTCGTTAAAGATCATTGTAGCAGCAATTTCATTGGTGAACCCTCCTCCAGAAGGATCGGTTCCTGAAACAGAAACTGAGTTCTTGGCTTCAGAATTAGTAGGTCCATTTGAACTATCTTTTCCTAAATCTAATTGACGCTGTAAGAAACGACAACCATGCTGATCTTTGCAAAGAGAATAAATCTCCCCAGTAAAATCTTCAAGTTTCGCGTTAGCATATTTCGAGGCGTCTTCTCCTTTACGTTTATGAGAATTATTGTGAAGCTTTCTATGAACGTTCATCGAATCACTTACATAACGATGGTGATGGTGAGATCTTCCATTGCTATTCAGATTAGAATAATGTCCATCATCAGGACCTCCTCCATTATTGCCACCACCATTGTTATTGTTGTTGTTGTTGTTATGGTTCATGGCGTTATGGTTGAATTTATGATAGCCTTGATAATTATTCTGGTTGGAATTCGCATTAGGGCTTTGGTATCTTCCATTATCGCTATTCATCTTATATTTCAGATTTCCCGGTTGTTCGTACGAATCACCAATAGAATATTGGCTCCACATATTAGCATCTGCAATAGGATGTGGATGACCCATCAAATTATGAACCGGAATTGATGTTAAATTTAAAGCATTATTGTTATTATTTAAACCCTTGAATGGCATGAAATCTGGAAAAAGAGTTGCCGAAGCTGATCCTTGACCTGAACCTGCTACCCCTGAAGAATTTCCCTTCTCTAAAGAACTCTCCTTGATAATTGGAGCCTCTCTTAACCCGTCATTGAAGTATGGATCCGAGATTCCAAAATCGGTGGGGAACGCAACGGTCTCCATTCTTTGATGTTGAGCTAAATTCTCTTTATCTTCAGGTAATTCAAAAGGTTTAACTGAAAGGGCCAAGTCCGACTGTTCATCTGAACCACCATAAATGAACGGAGGTGCAGTGGCAGGAATAAAATTGTTGCCCCAAGTACTGGAGGGAGTTTTAACAGAAAATCCAGGTCCTACTTGGTATCCAACCGAAGCACCACTAGATGAAACATTATTAGGGGTTAAGGAACCAGGATTATACGGATAGAATTGATGAGAATGGATATGAGAATTAGAATGCGAGTGTGAATGAGCCCAGAATTGCAGTTGACCACTAACAAACGGAGTTGTTGAAGATGGAATGTCAGGAACTTCATTTGAAGTAGCACCAGTCAGACTCACTAGAGTTGGATTAGGGACAGGGACTCCCGGAATAGCAGTTCCATTGGGAGCCGGAGCTGTTGGAACTGTTGCCAATTGACCAGAAGTAGATGCTAGAATAGAATGAGAATGAGAATGAGAATGAGAACCAGAACCGGAACTGGAAGAGGACCTTTCTAATTCTTCATCCAAATTAAGGGTACCAAGTGTTCCAACTATATCTAAGTCATTCTGAGAGATTGCAACTTCGTCAGGTATCATTTCATTCTTAACTGTTGCACCGCCAGTAGTACTCGATAAAGATATGGAACTTTGGCCCTTCACGTCGCCCGAAGTGGATATACTAGAAGGACGACCAGTTTGGAAGAAACTGGAACCACCAGGAGGCGAATTTGGAAGATGCAGCTGTAAGGAAGGAGACGTCGACGACTTTAAATTACCATCATCTTTGTTTGCTAAAGAGTTGGTACTATCAAACAGAACAGATCTAGTCTGAGAGTCGATAGACATAGTCTATGAATGACCGGTTTGACAGTCAGGATAAATTTAACAAGGAACAAAAAGGAAAAGTCAAGTTAAGACTTGAATATAGATAGCAGATAATAAAGTAAGTAAATCAGGTAACTTGTGGGATTTGTATAAATGAAGTATGATAAGATCCGATTGAGGTAACTGTACAGATCAAAGGGGGAACTGTTAAAGGATATAACCAGAAATGTTCTGATAAATTCTTTCCACAATAAAGCCTGGTAATTTATACTAAAACAACTTCTACTAACAAGTTCTTCTCTCCAAGCTGTTTTAACCTTTCGTACTTGCCAATACAAGCGAAAAATGTGGTGTTTGAATGTCTGTAGAAAGAGTTATTCAAACAAAATTTTCGTCTGGCCCTACAGAAAAAATTATCTGATCTGACTGCGCGAAGGTTTGAGCACGAAGTCTTTTGTTGGTGGGTGGTGAGTCGCGCGCCATCTCAATATTGTGCTTGCAACAGCACGTTGGTAGGAGGAAGACAACATAGAGATGATAAGAGTGTTGGCATTGAAGTCAAAAGTAGTTTGTAGAAGGCTGTAGAGAGATCGATAGCTAGTAGGGAAGTGATGCAGTTTTGAAACCAGAGAAAAAAATGTAACTCTGTTCGGTTGAAAGGATGCGGGCAATGGTCTTAGTTCCAAGAGATGATTTTCCAATTTAGGCTTATGGCTGAAGACAGAAGCTCAAGTTGCGGTGTACTCACTCTAGGAGCATACTGAATATCACAAGAGTCTGTTCGTAAATTATCTGGACCGATAGTTACTTAACATATATTGCTACAAGTTCCCGGTTTTTATTACAATTGAGAAGTCTGGATGAGGTTGAGTGGAAAAAGCTGAGGGCACAATTTAACTCGAACTTATAATTAGTAATGCTTTCGGGGCGTATATTACTTGATGTTTCGCTAATCTCAGTGCACTCCTACCAATGGTTCCAGGCAGAACCAAAAAAAATTAGCAATGTTTCTTAGCTCAGCAGCGTTCATTCAAGCGTGCACTCACTCATTTCTCTGCAACCACCCGAGAAATACTTAGATCCTCAAATCAACTTCAATGCAGAATCAAGTCAACAACTCATCGATTTAATTGCAAAACTAAGATAACAACTCATCAATTCAACTGCAGAATCATATGCTATATATAAAACAGTCTCCAGTTAAATACCTCTTACAGATCGCAAACTTACAAATTTCATTAAATACTATTATCTATTATTGTACTATAATACGAAAAATTATATATTAAATGTAATGACGGGACGGGAATCAAAAGACGAGAGATAAAAAAGATAAAAAAATGAGTGACAGATAGAACTTGAAAACTGCGGATTGAATTCAAGCTCTTAGTTCAGAAACCTAGCGGGATTTGGCATCTGAACGGTGAAAGACTAAAGATCCTTGCGGATGAATCCATAATCTTTAATAAATGGAAATAGTAAAACTAATCCACTTAAGAGGACTTTTCGTGTTGAGTAGAGACTCTTTGCATGGAGACTAAGAAATCTTCAAGAGATCTTTGGTCCTTTTCTGGGTGAGTCTTTCTACCGTTACAGAAATCGTCAAATGCTTGGGAGCCAGACATCAAGTAGTAAGTACCACCTAAGACACAGAAGACACCGAAGGAGAAGATCCAAGTTCTGACAACAGTAACGATATCAGTCCAGTTTTGAGACCACCATCCGAATAAGGTGAAACAAGTAGCAATGATATCGACGATAAGAACAGCACCAGACAATTGCCATGATGGGATTGAAGACCAGAAAGGACCTTGAGCTCTGGTTATGAAAATTAACCAGTTTTCAGTCAAGGAAATTTGCAAGAATAAAATACCATCAAGACCACCAAAGTTTTGGATAATACCTCCCTTTGGTAATAACATGGTGGTTAAAGTAATCCAAGTACCAACAGCTAAAATAATACCTAAGAAAATAGACATACCCCATAATCTTGGAGTATTCCATTTAACTGGAGCTGGGTCATATGGAGCATTATCGTAAGCAATAGCTAAGGTGGCAACATCAGCAAAAATAGCAATGAAGACAATCAAGTTAATATCTAAAGATTGGTTTAAGATAGCAATCCAAAGACCAAGGAAGATTTCTAAATGTAAAGATAAAGCAATACGGTAGACAACATAAGCATACATTCTGTGGAAAATTTGTCTGGAAGTCTTGATAGCATCAATAATAGCAGAAAGACCTGGAGCCAAGAAAACAATATCAGCAGCGGAACGAGCAGCATCAGTAGCACCTTCGACAGCAATACCAGTATCAGCCTTCTTTAAAGATGGAGCATCATTCACACCATCACCAGTCATAGCAACCAAGTAACCTCTAGATTGTAAAATTTCAACAGCGTTATATTTATGTTGAGGGAAAACTTCAGCGAAACCATCAGCGTTTTCAACAAAATCAGCAATTTCAGAACCAGCCATGTCACCACCACCGGAAAGACCTAATCTGTCGGCATCATAAATGTTAGTACCAAGACCTAATTGACGACAAGTTTCCTTAGCAATACCAACGGCATCACCAGTCAACATCTTAACTCTTAAACCTAAACGACGGGCTTCATGAACAGTTGCAGCAGTATCATCTCTTGGAGGATCCATACATGGCATAATACCTAAAATTTCCCAGTGACCTTCACCTCTCTTTCTAGCAACACCAAGAGAACGGAAACCTCTGGAAGCAAATTCGGCAACAGTGTTTTGATAGTTTTCGTGGATATCTTCTGGAATTGGGTGGTCATCTTCAACAGTCTTTAAGACGAATAATGGGGCACCCTTAACACAAATAATTCTTTCACCTTCTGGAGATTCAACAATAGCAGTAACTTTCTTTGAGACAGGATCGAAAGGTTGGAATTCAATAACTTTATATTTGGTTAAAGCAGCCTTAGCTCTTGGGTAGTTAATTAAAGATTTTAAGAAAGCCTTATCAATAGCATCTAAACCCTTCTTCTTTCTGGAAGCAGCTAAACAAGCAGTTAACATTAAATCATCTGGTTCGACACCTTCAACAGTATATGGTTCGTGTAAGGATAACTTGTTCTTGGTTAAAGTACCGGTCTTATCGGAACATAAGATTTCAACACCAGCAAGAGATTCAATAGCAGACAATTTTTGAACAATAGCTTGCTTCTTAGCTAAGTAAGCAGCACCGACCGCCATAGTGGTGGTAACAACAGCTGGTAAACCAACTGGGACACCAACAATGGTGATAGCTAAAGTGTATCTCAAGATTGGAACAATTCTAACAGTACGGTAGAAACAAGCAACCCAGACAAGTAAAAGGGTAACAATAACTAAAACTAATAAAATAGTACCAATACCGTTTAAAACTTCAGTAAAATGACCTTGACCAGCACCTGCCTTGTTAACAAGAGCAGCAGCACGACCAACGAAAGTGTTATCACCAGTAGCGGTAACAATCATGAAAGCTTCACCGGTTTTAACGGTAGATGAGGAGTAACAAGAATCACCGTGTCTCTTGTCGACGGCTAAGGATTCACCGGTAATAGCAGATTGATCAACTTGTAACAAGCAATCTTCGGAAATAATACGACCATCAGTTGGAATAACGGTACCATCTTCTAATTGTAAAATATCACCTGGAACAATTTCATTGGCAGGAACTTCGATTAATGAAGAGTCACGGATGACAAAAGCAGAGTTAGCTAAAGTTTTCTTTAATTCTTCGACAATGGAACCAGCTTGGTATTCTTGGATGAAACCAACAGAAGCATTTAACATTAAAAGGGCTAAAATAACACCGAAATCGACCCAATCTTCTAAACCAGCAGCTAAAATAGCAGCGGCTTCCATAACGAATTGAATTGGACCAACAAAGAACATAACAAACTTAAGAACCAAATTCTCAGATTCTTCAGCCATTTGATTTAAACCATACTTCTTTCTTCTCTTGATAACTTCATCGGAAGATAAACCGGTAGAAGGACTGGTTTGTAATAATTCTTCAGGAACAGCAATAAATGATCCTTGTTGCTCTTCTTCTTCTTCTTCTTCATCGCCACCATGTTTGACAGATTGTAAATCTAAAACCAATTGGTCAATGTCTTCTTCTTCATCATCAGAAGCATTCTTACCAATTTTTTCGGTAGTAGGTTCTGTAGCACTCATCTTGTAAAGTGTTTCAGAAGTGAGAAAAACAAGAAACTAATATAAAAAACTAAAATCTAAGGAGAAAAAGAGACCTTATAAATTGATCAACAAAGGGCGGCCGATGGGGAACTTTATATATCGTTTGGTAAGCAAAACAGAAAAGTATTAGTTATAACCCGTCGACTTTCAGCCAATAGAGATAACAGGATGCGGGAATTTTGATGTTACGGGTGGGAATTACTGAATTTAGGATATGCGGCTGGCTGTTGATGCGGCTCTTGTTGCCGATTCCAGGCTATTGCCCACTAAAAAGGGAAAGAGACCCAAATTGTTTACCATTTATTACCTTAACAAACAACAAAAGCAATATGGTTTCGCCGCAAAGGACAACCCTCTTAATCAGGATTAATCCTCGCCGATTATCCCGTCCACACATTTTTTTGTTTATCATTTCCTTATTCTTCTAATTGAAAGCAAAAATGAATACAAAGAAAAAGAAATTCAAAACTAATTAATTGTTAAGGGAAATTTCAGAATAATATTTACAGAAACTTTATAATTGGGTTCAAAGTTATTTACACTTATAAGCAAAGTAGTGAAGTGACTAAACTTACCATAAATCTGAACGAGTTAAAACATGTAACTTTTGTAAGTTAGAGACATTTTTGGTAAAAATATTTCGGTTTGCAAATATCCATCAAATTCTTGAGTCTTTCTGTTTGTTTGTATTTTGGATTAAGTTCCTCTCACATGTTTTGGCTCATCAAATTTTTCGTATACAAGAATATCCGCCGGTTCCCTCAAATCGCTTACTCTCTATACAGGCATTCTCTTCATGAAATAAACCTTTCCCATCAGGACATGTAAACATTATCAAAAATAGCTCTTATTTCCCTGCTCTGACTAGAGGTAATCGGTCCGATATTTTTCAACACCGGGAATATCGGCAGTACTTACTTTTGATATGACAGGTATATCTCTAGATATATCAATTTTTCAAACTTGGCCTCGTCGATTATGTTTTTCCATCATGGGCAATAATATCCACTCAACAATAACGAAAATGTCAATAACCTATCGAATCTCTTAAGCGCCTGATTTACGACTTTACAAGCTCATGACTCTTTTATTCCTTTTATTTATTATAATTAATTAATCAAAATTGTTCTAGTATTTGTCCTTGGCATTCATGGCTCAAATTAATTTACCTTGCCCGTAATGCCAATTTAAAGCTGTCACGTTCTTCGGCCGAACTTGAAAATGCCCAATTATATTTCAGGACAATTCTGGCCAGAAACCCAAAACAATACAATCTCACAATAATAGAAAAAATAAATTGTGAAAGGAAAATAGTAATAAAATTCTACCTCTTCTATTAGGATAGATTCTCCGATGAATAAGTGGTTGCTTAATATGAGTGGCTGAGATGCTCTTACAGGGTATACAAAGCTCACGTTTGTTGAAACATCATACTTGCTGAAAAATAATTTGTTTTATTCTACTACTATTATTCAATTTTGCTTTTCAATTGGAATGGGCTCGATACAAGTGACCTACCTAGTGGTATAATTTTTTGAGGAGAATGAGAAAAGAGCCAAGATCTCGGTTTGCAGTACCCCGTTCGTTGATTCTGGATTGCTGGAGATTTTTGAGATGAGAGCTCAGTTCTTAGGTCTCAGATACAGGATCTGTGGGTTGCGAAGTGGTGTATAAAAGTAGCGCGGAGTTTAGTGAGGACTTGGAATGGTAAATGAAATGAGTGACTTATTCACATTTCTAGTCCCAATGTCTCTTGTATATAATGTAAAATGTGTTACTAAGCATGGTAGTGTGAAATATACAAGTTAGAAAGTGCTACTTTCAACTTCCAAATACCAAAATGAGTGCTACTTTCAACTTCCAAATACCAAAATGAGTGCTATATTTGAACATGTGCCAACCTTGTCAACGTCAAGGTACATTGTTATCTTTTTTTATTTTATGCTCATGCTCATGCTCATGCTCATTTGCGCATGAACGACCGATTGAATATTTTTGACAGCTGCGCTAATGGAGATGTTCCTATTATTAGAGGCAGATTGTCCGCAATTTTAAATAAGAAAAATTAGATCCATTAATATTCAACTCACAGTAAGAATATTGTTTAATTAAATATAATGTAACTACAATGATATTCTTCAAGTGCCTACTCTAACATTCAAATGTGTTACAATGCTTGAGAAGTAGTGTTATTAAGAGCAAAGAGTTTTTCACGCAATTGTGAAATCCTTGTCTCTTTCTTATTCGTAACTTAACAGTACTTATCAACAACCTTTTCTTGCATCAAAACTCTTGCTAATGCTTCTTCTCACTTAGAGTTAAGGTTTGCCTGTTTTCTAGTTGTTGTTTTTTCATTCATCTTATTCTTCTCACCTTTTTCTTTCCGGAGTATTCAAACCTAAAAGACTGGTCGGAGATTCCTGAAAACTTTCAGAACCTTTGAAATTATTTCAGGATTTGAAAAATTTTGATATGACTGACATGGATAAGATGATCAATGGAAATCGTTTTGTGCTCTTATCGGTTCTCAATCGACGACAAGCATTCTGTAGTCCTCTCTGTCTTGAGTTAATATTTGGCCGAGTGTCTTGGTCTTTAAAGTTTCCATACTTTGACAGAGCCGCATCGGTAGGAAAAGACGGTACGCTCGGATTTCCAATCGGATACAACCCGTAGTAGAAGTTGAGACGTTCACATATTTCTGATCTGCTTCCGATTATCGCTCACATATTCTTGACATGCTTCCGGTTATCGCTCATATAATCTACTATATGATTGCAAATATGATCTTTCCCAATTGACTTATACAGAAGAGGTAAGTTATATTTTGAATTTCGATGCCTAAAATTTTACCTGACCATTTCGAAATTCGGCAATTATTCACTTTAGCGACTATCCTTGTGACCACTTTTGTAGAATCATAAAACAAAGGTACCAGTGAATTTTTCAGCTCTGATCAATGGCGGGAGTTTATCCATCTTTGCTTTGATCTAAAGGCTCAAACTCAACTCATCATCTTTTATCTATCTTGTTGCCGATAGATTTTGAAGTCGGCATCAAACGGAAGTCTTTTAGCCTCTCTTTTCAGGATTCTCGGGTCTGTAAAATTAATTTACTCGGTACCAATGCGGTTGTATGAGACTGCTTATGATGTCATCTAGAGGGTTACTCTTTCTGCCTCCACAGTAGTAGGACTTGAATTTATCTAATCAAAATGGAAATAAGAAACCAGCAACTTGCCTTATTCTGACAAATTCTAGTAGTGGAAGACTTGAAATTATCTCCTACAGTTGTCAGTTTAGTGTGTGCTTGTTGCCAGCCTTCAACAAGAAGCTGGATAGCAGATGGAAGATTGTATTATTTGATATACGCACGACCTCTCGATTGGGGGTTCTTATTCATTTCAACGGCTCATGATAAGCAAGAATCTATATTCGTTTACGGCAATACCAACTCTCTGTTCAATATAATAGTAGTTTCAACACTGCAATTATTTCTACTACCTTGCTTGAGAGTGAGGAATAGCTTCTTGCATACTAAACTGTCTGCCCTGTCAAGTAATTCATGTTCTTGTGACTATTCCAAGCGGCCCCATTCCATCTCCTCATAACCTCTATTTCTTGAGGCTAATAGATGGAATGTAGATTAAATAAATGAAACGGCTGTTGGTGCAAACCATTCATCAGCCGTTACTGAATTCTTTCTATGCTGAATATCGAATTAAACGTTATATTGTGAAGCTGGGTGTATGGATTTTTTACCACGTCTCGTGATCAGAAAATCAAATTTTCATCCGTACACCTCTTCAATTACCGCCAGATGGTTGGGTGCAAACAGTTGAACGTGTGACTGCTCTATTCCTCCAGTGAATTCTATTCCAAGTAATAAACTAAGTCTATGTAGATTATTTCTCTCTTCTATCAAGGAGCCATACCAAGTATCTTTATCTTTTTGATTGCCTTTATTATCATTATTAAGAAGAAACCGTTTCTTCTCCTTAATTTTTCAGCCAAAATGCGAATAATCTACTCAGTATTATATCTATACAGATGATACCCAATAATAATGTGATTATATATATAACTTTAATACATAATCCCAACCCCTTCACTTAACCGCCTCAACTGATTCTTGGAGTACTTCTCTTGATTTCCTTCTTTACCTTAAATCTCCATTTTAATGGTCTGAAAGTCTTGAAGATCAAGTAAATCGTACATCCAACAAACCTAAAGATTGCCAACCCTGCGACAATCCACAAAATAATCGTCAAGAAAACTTCAGCATTTTTATTCATCGTTTGATTATCACTTGCACTGACAGCACCAGTGAAGGTGTCAAGACCGGCAGCATTCAACACAATGGCCATGACAATAACATTTGATAATAACCAAATTAAAACAGTGACAGTTCTAATAAATGCATAATAGGCATCGTTTGTTTGTTTCTTATTAAGAACAACTGCTTCAGGAGGTGGTAATATTCTCAAATTCTCCAATGTATAGTAATAAGATTCGTTCACTTCTTCGGTTATACCCGGGGCAATCATCACCAATTCATCCTTATTCCCAGTTGACTTTGCCGATCCCAAATCTTTAACTTGTTCCACCTCCTTAGTACCCCAAGAAATATCATGAATATTGGCAAATGCATAAATGTTCAACACATTTATATAAGTTGGAGAAAGTAACACATATTGCGCAAATGAGGTTACCATAAAACTAGGTTCCCCATACATAAATGCGCCAATGAAGTATAACGTATAAGTTGATAAAACAGAAACAATCAAATCTCTAAATTTAGAATTGGTAAAAATCATTTCCACTTTGAAATCGTCCTTATGCTCCTTTAAAATAGATTGCACTGTATGGATAGCCAAATAAATTGCTGAAAACATCAAATATACCATCAAAACTGCAAATATCGCTGCAATCAAAGTATAGAACTTTCTAGTACCTCTTGGAGTATTACCAAATGCCAACACAAATGTACACACTATCGAACCAGCATAAAACCATAGAAATATCACTGCTAAATATTTCCCGACAACAAAGTTCATATCTTTAGCTCCCAAATTTTGGGTCAAAATTCTGAAAACCAAAAAGAAACACGACAAAGAAAACCACGAAACAAGTAAGGTGATCAATTGATAATAGAATTCTAACTGCAAGAACAACTTTCTGAAAAGCGAATGATTGGATTTCCAGATCTTTGTCCAATGACAAAGAGCATAACCTGCAGCAAAAAAGGAACCGTTCAACCATCTTCTTCTTTGTAATAAAAATTCATCAATTCTTTCAGGAACATCAGTTTCTGCTTTGGCCTCTTTAACGTATCTTAAAATATAATTGTGGTGTCTTTTAGCAACCAATTCAAAACATAAAATTCTATCTTCTGCTAAGTACATATTTGAAGTGAACAACCCTGCTTCCTGGTAATTTTTTTCTTTTAATTTTCTTTCATCGTCAAATTCATCATCAACATAGGCATTCTGATGCAAAAACTCACCTTTGAAGTATTTTTCTAACGGACCTTCACCATTCAAATTCAATAATGCATCGTATCTATAGGCAGAAAACGCTCCCGGTAACACAGTAATAAATCCAAATACTGACTCCATAGGCTTATCTAAAATGTTGGAAATCTTATACTCAAAGTTTTGAGCTGCAACTAATGGATTTGATAACAATCTATTACTTGGCCCCAATGCAACTTTCATTTCTCCACAAGCTCCTCCAACATTTTCGTCTCTGAAAGTTCTCCAAAGGTAATAAAATGCATCTTTGGAGGGTTGAGTTCCACAATCTAATAACATGACAATGTTGGGTCTTAAAATTGGTGCAAATGATTGTAAACACCATCTATGGGAATTAATCTTCTTTGCATTTTTCTCTTTAAGACAAAATAAGAATTGTACCGGAGTGGAATTAGTTGCTAAATGAACTCTGTCATTTACCGCTTCAATACCAACGGTGGAAGTGTATTCATAAATGTGTGCTTTCACAGTCTTATCGTTGATCTTAGATTTGGCATAACCATCTTGATATATCCCAAGTGCAACTAATAATGACTCTGCCCTTTTATTGAGATTGGCTCTTCCATCAAGAACTATGGTGATTACAATCTTCTTCCAAGAACCTTCTCCCCACATAGGATCTGCTCTGCGAGACAAGTTTTTAATGTTGGCAAATATACCCTTTAAAGTCTTGGCAAGTAAGATTTCGTTTTCATTATACATCGTAACACATACCATGATTTCTGTTTGACGGGGAGGAGAATATAAAGGCTGCCTCAAGCAATAATTGAATCTTACAAAGTTTGAAGGCCCACAAGTAGCAGCAGTATATCTCATAAAGGACATTTCTCTTCCTCCATCTGTGATGGATTTACCATAAGTATCCAACAAAGCCTTGGGAACTGGTGCATCGATAACATAATTACCATTGACCAACATAACTTTTTTAATGGTTTTGGTATAATTAAGACGAGGTTTGAAATCGTCGGTGTCATTGTAAATAATACTATCATCATCGTCGTCATTAAATTCTATATTGTTTACTCCTCGAGTAGATTTTTTTCTATTAAGTTCTCCAGAAGGTCCATTTCTACCTCTCAGGGTACCATGTCTCTTGATTGTTGTACCTCTACGAATAATTTCTTCTCCAGTGTCCAGAAATAACGAATCATCATCTCCGAATGGATCCAATTCATCATCATTTTCTGCATCTTCCAACGGATTGATCATATAATCATCACCTGAAAACGTTAAAACCTGAGAATAAGGTCTCAAAGGTGCTCCATGTGGACCTCCAGGTCCATAATCCATTTCGTAGGTATCGACTCGTTCCATGTTATATTGATTATTGGCTCCATTTCCAAAGTATTCATTTGGATACTTCTGAGGCGTACAGGTGAATTCTGGCTCATTTTCTTTGAAAGCAACTCCTTTTGGACGTCTTGGAGGCGATCCGGGAGACGGATCTTTGGCATCATATAAATCATCTCCTACGAAGTTGCTATAAACCGAGCCTCTTGAACTATATTGAGGTGGCTGTGGGCGAAGAATGGGCTGTCCATAAGGTTGATATGCAGGTGAGTTGAGAGAATGCATAGACATTGCGTTGGTAGAGAACCGTTGCTGATGCATTGGATGCTGCTGGAATTGCTGGGACAGTAACGGTTGTTGCTGCTGCTGCACATTTTGTGGAAAGTTATGGACTAAGCCCCTTCTTGAATTCTCAACGGTATTTGGAGCTTGAACATTAGCTTGAACTGGATACGTTGATAACGGCACATCGTAGCCACTGAACAAATCATCTTCCTCGTCACTCAAACCCGTACCCTTATTATTAGCTGATGGCATACTTGATATATAGAAGCGAATGAAATGGCACTGATCGACGGTAACAGTAAAAAAAAAACAGTAAAGGAAACAAAAACAGAAAAAAAAAAATCACTTCTCAGATCCAAGCCTTGAGAACCTTTTTCTTAAAATAGAATGGATCGGAATTACTCAAATAAAACACACAAAAGAACGAAAGCAGGAAGAAGACGCTTTGGGAAACCAAATGGAAGCAAATTGGATTCCAGACGTCAATTATGCAAAGGAAAGATTCCTAGCTTTTCACTGCTTATATCTAAAGAACAAGGTTACAGAATAAACAAATTAATTTATAAAACATACAATATCTACTGGGGGGAAGGGTTGTGCACATTGGCTCAGAAGTTGAGCTTTTTCAAATCAAGAATGAAAAAAAAAAAAAATTGTTAAAAGCATTGAAATTGCGCTTTCTCAACAGTAGTGCATGAATTGAGTCTGATTTGATGCGATCTGAAGCGATATAAGGGAATGTTCAACAACAGAGAAAAATGCCACATTCTTTTGGATCGTAAACAATCCACCATATTTTAACAGTATCCTATATGTAACCAAATAGTACAACTGTTCAAATCCTGAAGATTGTCAATATCTAATCAATTCGTTCCATACTAAAATATTGACTCCTTCTCCTTCTTCTTTATTCTTTCTGGACCTGTATCTTATTTCTTAATTTTCAGTCCTCCTGCGAGCACCCCGATATAATCAATTTTTGTGTTCCTATTTCGCTTCCTTTCCTGCACCTCTCCTACCTTGTGAGGGCAATGGCTTTTGCCATTTCTGGAGTTTTGTTTGTTTAAATTCCTTTTTGGGAAATTAGGTACAGCAAACTGCGGTACGAGAGCCGCATCTCATCAGTTCTTTGTTTCTTGATTACTGTCAATGCTCAGGAACCAATTTATTATGCTATTAGCTAAATAATTTATATCAAAAAATCGATTATTCTTTGGTGCAGATCGCACAATGACCTCCTCCAATCCCTTCCCAACAGTTGGTGTGATATCCGTGGCCACAGTTGAAAAACACAAGTCCACAGTCCTTGTATCGATTATTGATCGATGATAAGTCAACTGGTTCATATCTAACATGGATTATCTTTTGTTGACGATCTTCCCAAGCTATCCAGTGATCTTCAGAAATCTCAGAACCCCACATAAGTTTACTGCACGAGGTACATAGTTTTTGCTTTATTGAATATCCTCGTAATGTTTGCGAACGAATAATCCTCATACTTTTGTTAATTCCTGAATTTAACAGTCTTAAACAAATCTTTAGCATTTCATTCTCATAAGAAAACAGGATGAAAACTTCTTGTAAAATTTCTCTTACATTCGATATATTTGCAGTTTGTCCTTCCAATGATATTGGCAACGAAGGATCACTAGAATCAGAAGTTTCCAAAAGCTTGTTAAATATTGCCAATAGTGATCTTTCTTTTTGATTATTGGTTTTATTTGAACTCACGTTTCTGAAACACAACAGAAGCATCTTGTTAAATTTCTGAGCTTGATTGGTATTTGATGAGGAGTTTGCTTTATTGACACACAAATTAATCAATTTGAGCCATAATCTTTCATCAAGATATAACTCTCCATCAAATGTATCCTCCAAATGCTCACTATTGCTCGAACTTTTAAGGAACTCTTCTTCAAGTCTACATATCTCTATGCAAAGTCTAAAAAGTCTTTCTAACCTCACATCCTCATTCTCAAGAGCCTTCATGTATGGAATTAATTCGTTAAGAGCTTCGTCATATTTCTTCTCAGCTATTTTAATTCTTGACAAAGGTTCTATTTCATTATGCAGCTTTAGTAGATCAATTAACAGCTCGGCAAACAAATCTGAAATTGAAATTCCTATCTCACCTAATACCTTCTTGGTTATAAAATCTATCAAGGTTGTCGTAAGTTGTGATTTTAACTGCTGTTTATCATTTATTGAATTTTCCTTCTCATTTGAAGTTGAGACATGCTGCGTTTCTGGAATATTATGATTTATACTTGCATCATCTGTACTATAATCTCTAAAGCTATCCTCTTCCACATTTATGAGAAGCTCAACGTACTTGTATATCAATTTAAAATTAATTTTTTTAATATTAATTAAGTCAAATAATACTTCAAGATAATTCAAACAAACCTTGTTGTTATCGACTTCAAGAACTTGCAAATGCAAAGAACTTTCATTATGCTCTATCTCTAATACTAAAGCTTGAGTATCAAGTCTTATTAACCTTTCAAAGTTCAACTTCAATACCTCAATTAGATTAGATCTTTCAATTGGAGAATATTTTGTCTTTTGAAAACAATCTCTCATTACGGTCAAAGGTTTATCGTAAATGCTGATATTAGCAGTGGACTCGCCGAACATTTTCTCAATCCAAGTTTCCAATACTTTGGAATACTTACCTTCAGATTTATATATTCCAATTAACACATTGTTGAATTTAGCAGCTTGAAGCTTGTTAATAAATACAGGATTTATGTCAGGCTCATATTCGGATATCAAACTTTGAAGTGCTAGTTCCCTGTCATTTATAAATGTTTCATCAGTATCTAATAGTAATAGATTTTCAATGGTATGGACCAATGTTGACTCAGATAATCGAATAAATTGAGAATATTTAGGATAATTTCTACCTATGAAAATACCCAATTGACACCTATCATCATTATCAAATTTATCTGAATATGCATCAAAAATGTCAATTAATGCTTCAGTGATATATTGTCTAGTAACTAATCTATTACCATCATCGTTTAATGAAGAATCTTCAAAATATTCATCGATTGTGGAAAGCATTTCAAATGAATTAAACAAGAGCAACATTAGCAAATTAGGAAAGAGAACTTCTTTGTCTGTATTCTTGAATATATTTCTAATTATCGTTTCTTTTGCATTCAGTTCCGTTTTAGAGTCTATATATCGATCAGTGGGATATTGTCTTCCAGTCAATATGTACGACATGTAAGTGAAGACCGATGAAAGTTCGATAGATTCATTGTTTTTTACTTGGCGATCGAATTTGACCACATCTCTTGAATTATCCTTGTTATCATTATATTTTTGAATTTCTTTAAAGAATTCTAGTAGGGGAGTTTCGTAGTCGTTAAGTAGATAGTTCCATATGTATATCAATGCTTCTCTTAGTTTGTACTTGCGACACAATTGAATAGTTAGATCGATATCAAGTTCCTTTATATCCATAGTGCACAATATCTCTGTCAATAACTCACCTTTGCCTTCCAGAACATAGAAATTAACCAACTCCTTTAGAACAATTGGAGGAAGAGTACCGATCGATCCATTTAGTAGATATTGATCTAGAATTTGGAAAAACTTCAGATGATCACCAATTGTCTCGAATATACTTTCTAAAATAGTACCTATGTGTTTTGATTCAAGATCTGAGAGAATGTTTAAAAAAGTAAGGAGGTTTGCTTCCAAATCATTGTGATATTCACCGAATAAGTAGGGTATCGAGCTGTTCATTATTTGTAGAAGATAAGGTAGCACCAACGATTGACGTTTGGTCTCATATATTGGTAAACCAACCAGCACAAGTGAACTGCTTTCATTGGATTCGTAAAATTCAGCGGCAGTATTCAAAGCTAGGAGATATTCACCATTTGAAAGAAGCGTCATCAAGGTGTCTGCCCAGTTTATAAGACTACCAATTTCGATTGCCTGATCTTTTAATAACACGATTCTATCCTTATTGACTTGAATTTTGAAATTTGGATTCAACTTCATACCTTCGTCCCTCCCAACAACTTTAACGCTATTCAGTTCATAATACAAAGTCCATGCAAACAGTTCAGAAAATACACATAACAAATTGGACGACACCCATCTCACTTCCATAATTAATTCCTCACTTTGCCAACGACACACCTTGTGAATAGAGAGTTTATGTAATGCCTTATCCTTATCCTTGAGTTCAGAAACAACTTTTAAGAAATTCTCAGGCATGGAATCATTCTCAAGTTCAATAATTGTGAGGATATTGCCCCAGGCATACACCAACTTTGCATTCTCAATAGATTTGCCAACTGACCCTGATGAAATTGACATACAAGGATACCAACTCAAAGTTCCAGAACTGGCCCGCTGGTCGGAAGATATTTTTTGTCTTGTGCTCTTGAAATGAGTCATTATTCGAGAAGCATGAGAGTTATTGAGTGATAATATGGAAATTATATTTATGGAACTGTTTGTCATTATAGCAAGAAGTCCAATATGATCAGTAATCTGTTCTGATGTACCTAGGGGCAATATTGAACATGCTGTAATAGGATCCTTATGAGATTCACTCCCAAAAATCCTTTGCGAAGCAATATATCGCTTAAGAACCAGCTTTATGACAAGGTGATAAAACACCTTTCCAGACAGATCGGATGAATACAATTGGTGATGATGTGTACCAATAAAGCCCACACTATTAATACTAGTTCCCCTAAGATGTCCTTCTTTTCGAGTATTGGTTGATAATACTGAATGAATCGTATATATTGGTTTTAACGAGGTCAAAGATAACGTAGAGGAAGAAGACCCGATTCTAGTGGTAGTAGCTACATTCAAGTTCCAGAGAACAACATCTCCATTGGTAAACCCAGCAGCCAAATTAGCAGAGTCTGAAGATAGAGCAATACATGAAATCGATTCGGGGTTCACTTCACTATGAGTCTGAGAATCAAAACTATTCTCATCTCCACTATCTTCATTAGAACTCGATTTTTCAAGTAGAAACTCCACTTCTTGACGATAGTTGAATCCAACAATAAAGTTCCTGGTGGTAGAAATTACCATGTAAACACTGGAGAGTTCAAGGAATGAAGCTGATCCATATCGAGATATGAACTCCGGGGATCCAATGATGTTCGAGATTGTATCTATTCGAGACCACTTTATATTATTTAATTTCACGTCTGGGAATGACGATGGCAAGCATGTAGTTGCACTCTTGTATCGGTAGCGAGTACCCAACAAGTTAAAAGATCCAGCACTAGCAGAAGCACCAGCTGCAGCAATATTGGTTTGCAAGGATAAGCTAATCTTTGTCTGAGAACGATCATCAAACCTCTGTTTCCTCACCGAAGAAGAGCTTTCACCATTGGACGAACCCAAGCTAATGGTTGGCGATAGACTAGACCTATCAATTGGCCCGCTAAATTCAATACTAGCCATATATTAATCGACAATCGAACACAAATGCTAATCTGATGATAAACCGACGTTGGCTCTCCACATTCATCTTTCCACTATCAGTCTCGTTGTGCATTATACTGCGTTGATGCTGGTGTGTATACAAGACAGCATCTTACCAGAAGCAACGAAGGCATTACAAAAGTAGTACAAGTTGGTGACAGTACACCAGTTTTCTCTACAAGTTAACATTTCAGGATCCTTGAAGTGACATGAATAGCTACGCCGAATTGTATGTAATATTCCAGATTACCGTAAATTTGAGAATTTGTGACTGGACAAGTAATTTTAAGATCAGCAGAGGAAATGAAGCTCCAATGAAAGCAGAGCTGAGTACCGGTTCACCTGCTTGACCAACAGAGCCGAACAGCACCACAATTGTTCAATGTACAGGTGGACATTTAAAGACACTTGAAGCAACAAGCTGATGATCTGTGTTGAGTTCCAGTCTATAATAAACCAGAGACTCCTCTAAATGTAAGTAATCTTAAGATTTGTGGTCTAATAAATATTGATCAGCTGACCGTTTAAAAGGCATCACCAATAAATTACCCTTTATGGACATGTTAATAGCAGCCTGAGGAAACATTCTTCAAGAATTAGTTCAGGAAATAGTGCAGCTTGTAGTATATGGACTGGCCATCCTCACTTTGCAATACGAGTTTATTAACATCGATACCATTCTTTGCAATACAAGTTTATTAACATCGATACCATTCTTTGCAATACCAGTTTATTAACATCGATACCATTCTTGATCGTGTCATCGATTTACCCCGAATGGTAGCATCCAGGCCATTAAATAATCTCTTTCAATCAGACTTCAGCTTCAGTTTTGGCTTGTAAAGTCGACTGTAAGATATCGCTTGATACAAACAAGAGATCAACAGAGCAATCACCGGCACCACCATCCATCTTAACACAGTTTCACACGTTTGCTCCGTTTGATCTCGAAAGCTCCATTCCTTTTCTCTAATAAAGACTTGTTCTCTCCGTATATCTCGCAATTTATCATTTAGTCTATTAACATTCAGAGCCAAAGTCTGAACTCTTCCTTTACTTCTGGAGTCTAAGAATGAACCATCTCTCACCTCAAAATGAACTGCCACTCTGACTTTTGTAAACTTTGGATCGATTTCACCGGTATTAGTTTCCTTAGACAACCACTTCTTCTTATAAAAATTCTTTGGAGTGAAACAAATTCGATGTTCACCAGACAGCAAAGCACTAAAAGTGAATTTTCCAGAAGACTTGGCTCTTTGATGAACCACTTGATGGTTATCGTCGAAAGTTTCCTCCACATAGATAAGCATTCCAGTATTTTGCTTATCCCTGGGAGATATGTATTGGTCGGTGACCGGATCAAGGATATCCATTTTGTACTTTCCGATTAGCAATGTATCTTTTGTTAATTCTCTATAAAAACATGATTTAGAGCCTGCTAAACCATAGTAATGAATTTGTGCCGTTCCAAAAGTCACGAAAAACCATAAGTAGACAAGAACCAACCTAGAAGAAAGTAAAGACATGTAATTGCTGATATTCAGATTATTTCATAAACCAAGAAAAGAATAAAAAGAAGGCAAAAACAAGACAAACAACACCAGGAAAAAAAAGAGACTCCAAAATCAAAAAAAAAAAAAATGAAAAATGAAAAACTTTGAACCTCAAACAATTTGATGGATTTGACCCCGATAAGACCGTTAATAAAAACTGGATATCAAGCTGGGAGGAAACTACGTTATTGGATTTCCAAACGAGTGTAAAACCGTGTCTCTTACTTGAATAGATATGTATTGCACAATGAATAGATCCAGCCGTTTCTTTTCGTTCGCCTTCTGGTTCCAGATTTATGAGTCAACTTCAATACCTCAAAAGAAAATAACCGACAGACAAATCTTACAAGTATCTAACAACTGAAAGCAACAGATTTTTCACCAGATACAAACTAAAAAAAAGATAAACATCAACACGCGAGATCAAGTCCACTCAGCCAAGCGGAGCACCACCAAAAGCGCTCCATAGCAAACCTGCAGGTGAACATAAGAAATCGATTTCTTTTGAGGAACTGAAAAGTTGATGAAATACCTATAAAAAACAATTAACAAACTATAGTGGGAACAGAGCCAAGAAGAGGCATTTACTATAAGGGGGACCCTGAAACGAAGACTTGGACTCAGATATTATTGCAGCTAACCATTTTCCAGTTTTTATTTGGTATTATATGAACTAAACATTTGATACTTTTGAGCATCTTTTCATTTTTATTTCATTTCTATTCATATCAGATAGGGTCCATGAACTTATCGCTTCAAGATCCATTTGCAGTTGCAAAAGAATTTCCAGAGACTTTAACTCACACTCTACTGTCTGGTCATTCTGTTTTCATCCAATTCAATAATAAAGGAGACTATCTTGCATCGGGTTTAAGCGATGGATCAATCATAATTTATGATCTTGCAAGTAAAGGCAGTACCATAGCACATTTACATAAAGATGGACATTCAAGACCCATCACATCGATCTGCTGGTCTAGAAACGGTAGATACATACTAAGTGCTTCCCAAGATTGGACTTGTAAGTTGTGGGACTTATCGAAGGTGAATTCTAGCGATAAATCAGTTAATCCAGTAATAAGAACTATAAGATTCGATGGACCGATATGGCAAGCAGAATTACATCCTACAAATCATCTAATATTTATTGCTTCATTGTTTGAAGACAATCCTGTTCATGTGGATTGTACAGACGCTACGAATTACGTTATAACTCAATTGAGCACTAAACCATTTCAAATACTAACGGAAGAGAAATTAGATCAACCGATGACTCCAGATATTGACCAAACAATGACCAATTCATCTCCAACTCCAGGTGCAACCCCACCACCTCCACCTCTACCAGCACCGGTACCAACTCAGAATAAAAAGAAGAGAAACGACAAGCATATGACTCTAACGTCTACATTTACTCCCAATGGAGGAAACTATATATTTACTGGTACCAGTAAAGGGTGGCTCAACATTATAGATTCGGTTACTTTGCAAACAATTCGTTCCATAAAATTTACTAATTCAAACATCAAAAACCTTGTTATTTCACCAAATGGTCGAAAATTAGCAATCAATTCATCAGATAGAATTATAAGGCAAATCAATTTGCCTGATTTAATCAACAATAGGGACCAACCCGAGTTATGGGATTTTGAGGTGGAACATAAGTATCAGGATGTTATCAATAGACTTCAATGGAATGCAGTATCTTTCAATTACAATGCCGAGTTTCTTGTGGCATCTACATTTGGACAATCATCGCAAGATCTATACGTTTGGGAGACTTCAATGGGTTCGCTTGTAAAGATTCTTGAAGGTAGTAACGAGGAACTTTTAGATGTCAAATGGAATTATGCCCGTTGTATGATTGGATCTACAGGATTGGATAGTGGATGTATATATCTTTGGCTGGTTTTATTTCCTCAGAAATGGAGTGCTCTTGCGCCCGATTTTGTTGAAATTGAAGAAAACATTCAATATGATGAGAAGGAAGATGAATTCGACATCATTGACGATGAATTGTTGGTTCAAAAACGACTTGAAGAAGTGGAAGATGTTCCAATAGACATAGTTTCCCCTGAAAAAGTGGATGCCAGAGGCTTTGACATCGAACCGGAGGATTCATTTATCATTCCGACCTTATATGAATAAGATTATATAATTGAGTAAAGAATGCCGCCGCGGAGAGGCAAATTCAAATCAAATTTGATGCGCTTCACGGCTTCGCAGCGTTGTCGAGTCGCTGCTTTCCTGCTTTGCTGCTTCATGGACTATTCGTGCGCCAGTACAACCAAAATTTTCACGCACTTTAAAATATTTTGGCACCGCCAATTCCCACCGATATTTGCTGTTTTGGGCGAAGACCAGATAATGACTTCGGGGGGGGGGATGAGATAAGGCACCATATGAAGTAAGAGGGCCGTTATAGACTAATAGTATTCTCTTAATATTCAGTATTCGTGTAGTTGTTTGAACTTGATCTGTACTTAATATGGATGTTTCTCTATTTAGTTTCTCTATTTTCTCTGTTCTTACTCCATTCTTATTAATAGTACAATACCACTCAATTACTGGACTGCTGTGCTCTACATATTATATCCTTTTTTGCTGCTTGTAACCATCAAAGTCTCAATTCCTCAATGCGCACCAATTCCTTTTCATCTGCAACATGGCTTCCATTCGACCTTTTCCCGCTAATTTTTCCCATCTCACCACCAACAAATTACGTGCCGGACTCATTACCCCCGCGCAAAAACATAAATGCCATTGCTGCAACTGCAATGGTGTATGCAGTTCCATTTGGTGAGACCCGTAACGTTGTGCGCTCACCGATTTGTCCACAAAAATGAAAACAACTTTGTTGTGTTTGGTAAACAAATGGTAATCGATACACCATTGAAAAATTCAAGTTGATTTCAAACCCCCAACTCCTGGAAACACACAACAGGTTTTGCAGACTAAAAGGAGACCTTGAATCAAGCGGACTAGTTACCAATATCCATTTCTATCCTATAATTTTGCTTTTTTTTCTTGTCGATATCAAGCCCCATTTATAGTGCAATTTGGATCATTTCCAATTTTGGTTTCATTTTTGATTTTTTTTTTTCGCATACAAAGGAGACCTTAACTCAGGGATTGTTATTCATAAATCTTGAACAGAAGAATTGGCTTATTTAAATCACCAATCAAGTTGAAGAGCGTTTGAATTCATCCAGACGACTCTATTCACGACTGCATCCTATCCTAACCTTCAAAAGGATACCAAAAACCAAACATAAATCCTAAAATTTCATTTGAGAGTTTGTATTACAAATTAGTACAAATAATCAACTGTTTCTTTCAACTATAAACCTTATAAAGCTGTCTATTATAGCCACTCAATAACTTCAATCGCCATGTCTGAATCATCCTCCCCTCGAAAGCGGTCTATTCCGGAAGATGAAGATCTTCCAACTTTTGATGATCCGGCAGATATGGTCAATGCCCTAATATCTCAATTGCAAGCTCCAGAAGATAAAACTAATGTTGCCTTAACTTTTGCCAATAACAAAAATCTAGCAACTGAAGTGCAAGCATATGCCAAAATTGCAGGCCAAGATTGGACCTTCTATGTGAAATCTTTGGCTATATCAATCGGAAGAAATACAGACCAACCAACTCAACTGACTGCTGGTTCTTCTTCTCAACAACCTTTGGTAGATATTGACTTGGGCCCTGCAAAAGTAGTCTCTCGTCAACATGCCAATATTAAATACAACTTGGATTTAAGATGCTGGGAATTGAAGGTGTTGGGAAGAAATGGTGCCAGGATTGATGGTCAGAAAGTTGCAGTTGGCAATGATTCTGCTGCTACTTCATTGCATTCTGGTGCAATATTAGATATTGGTGGCACTCAAATGATGTTTATATTACCTGATAATCCTCCAACTCTTCCAAAGAAATTGCTCAATCAGTATTTATTGAAGTATAAGAACAATATCTCCAAAGTACGGAGAACTCCTTCCATCTCAACTACTTCTGGTTCAGGGAATTTAAATTACCCTCAACAACATAATATGATACATCATCAAAATGCTGTTCCTTCAGGCCAAATCAAGTCATTTCATATGTTTAATAACACTCAATTATCTCAATCTCCCTCTGCCACGGCTACATCTTTGCAAAACAATCTTGATCAAGATCTCTCTAAGGAAGAAGCCAAGGATATCAAACCTCCATATTCTTATGCTACAATGATAACACAAGCAATCCTTTCCAATGATGATGGTGTTATGTCTTTGTCAGAAATATATAATTGGATAGGATCGCATTATGCATATTATAAATATTCGAAAACTGGTTGGCAAAATTCCATTAGACACAATCTTTCCTTAAACAAAGCATTTGAAAAAGTTCCCAGAAGACCAAGCGAACCTGGGAAAGGTATGAAATGGCAAATCAGTGAATCTTATAAACAAGATTTCTTAAGTAAGGTACAGAGTGGGTCGATTCTGAAAGCTAGAAGAGGTTCTAGTGTTTCCAGACAACTTCAATTGCATTTAGCAACTCATCAACAATTGCCTGAGTCTCAGAAATATTACCTGAAGATGGAACCTGGTCACAATTTATCTGACAATATTCAATATGGACAGAGGATGAATGGTTTACCGAAATTGGGCCAACCCATACAGTACGGACAGCAAATTATTCCAAATAACCCAGTGCGACCTAACGCATTAGCATATCTCAACCAAAGTAATAGATATCCTGGAGGTTCACCAAATGATATCCCTGGAAATATAGGTGTAACAATAGGTGGAACTGGAGGTCTTCCAGCTACTGGAGCCGGCAGCCCGTCCTTTAATTTTCAAGGACAAGGACAAGGACAAGGACAAGTACCAAACCAAATGATGTATGATAATGCACTTCCAGGACTGAATCAATTGCTTCACAATCATCAGCAGCATCGGTCTGAACAGCTGCTTATTAATCTTGGCCAACAGACTAAAGTCGAACTTTCTTCTCCTATAAGGCAACTTAGTGATTTGAACAATGGAACACCAAAACTTCCAAAAGTCTCGGGACATAACTTATTCAACTTACCGCCTCCAGCTCCTAATGGTTCTTCTACCGCAACATTGGGTACACATCATGCTCAGCGTTCTAGACTGGGTTCATTTAACCAATCCGTTTCCAATCCCGTCACTAATGTGAATGGTACAGGGTCTGTACCAACGTCTACAGGTACATCCACTGGATCCAGCACCTCGAGCTCAAATGTAAACAGCAACAATACTAGCAACAATACCAGCAATAGTAGTAGCTCCAAGGATCCAGTTGGAACTATTAATGAAGCTTCCAACACAACTGGAGGAACGGTTCCTACCGATTTAAGTCTTGGGTTCACAAGTCCGAAGAAAATCACTCCGTTGGAAGCATTCACACCTGAAAGAGGATCAAGATCATCCGGTCCCAGCAAATTGGGAGCTCCAAGTGGAGGAACTCATACCAACCAATCATCACCTGCCTACTGGAACTTTGTACAATTCAGTACACCCAATGGACAAACACCTTTACGTAAGAATAGCGACGATCTGAACGGGCTTGGAAGTCCTACTTTAAACCGCAAACAACCTCAAAAGGATAAAGTTGCTGATTACTCTCCACTCAAGTCTAGTCTTGGTGCTGAAAACTTAAAACAACTGAATCCAGAGGAGTCAAAATTAGAGGATCTCAACCCGAAACATAATGAAGTAAATGCCTAATTTGTTATATGAAAGATGGAATAATTCAATGTCAAATTGTAACAAAAATCGTATCTCGCATTGAATTCTCTCTCGCAGTTGTTCCTTCATTGATTATATTACTTGTGTTCTTAATATGTAATTAGCTAAAAATTCTATATCAGCATTGTATATATGTAAGTTCTGAGAGCGGTTAAGTTTCCACTTTAACTAAGAATTCCAAATCGTCATTTAAACAGTTACCAGGAACGTAATGGCTACTGGAAATTTATAGCCTACAGTCATTATCTCCCCAATAGTCTATTAGCTATATATATACTCATATATATCAATCTATATACATATACACATACATATATTCCCTAGAACCTCTTTTTACCATTCCTAAAATGCAGATCTGGTTCTCATGTCTGCAATCTTTCTTTCCACATCCTTGGGACTTCGGTCTAGTTCACCACTAATTCTTATTTTTGCCGATTGTGAAAGTTCGGAGAAACGTTCAATAAGATCTCCGTCAATAACGTTCTTAACAGGATTATAATAACTTCGAAACTTCAAGTGATCTCTTCCTAAGATGTTATATCCCTTTTTAGGCGAATAGTCGTCAAAATTGAAGTCAAAATAGTCTCTCAATGCCAATTCAAGTTTGTAGAAAAATTCTATTTCTTGTTTGGTAGCTAAGGGTAAGAAAATTCCCAAAGAGCCCTGCAAGCCGGTATATATTATGGATTCCACTCCTCCGATATTAAGTGAGCCCTTAGTGAAAGAGGTCGGAGTGTCCCCAAGATAAAATTCACAAACATTTCTGCTTCGTGACGCTGATCCATTCAAATACGATGGTTGATATTTTAATATACTCCAATCCTCATCAGATCTTTCAGATACAGAGTCTTGAATCCGGGAGACAAACACATTTCCAAACTTATCTCCACCAATAACAGTATTATAATCCAAAGTTGAAACGCAGGTGATCAGTCTCTTCAATGTGTCATCAGAGAAAGGAACGAATACATTATCAGACACATCGTACTTGACAAACACCACTGACCTTGACACATCTCCAATGGCGATTCTATCCTTCCCCTGGTGTGTTATATGAACAATGTTTTTGAGGTAGTCTATGCTTGTAGAAGATTTACGTAAAAGCTGTTTCTGGCCAACATCGTAAAGTCTCAAAAAGTTCTTCATACCCACCAAAAGCTTTCCATTGAAAGCGATCATACAAGAAGGCAGATGATCAATCCCCGTCTTGTAAACAAACGAAAGGTTCCCCTTAGCTTGAATCTTGAAAGTGTATAAGAAGTTTTTCTGAGCTGAATTTCCTTTAAGTAAGACTTCATTTTGAGTGGTTCCAACAATAAGATACTCTGTATCGGGAGAATGGTCAAATTTAATAAGACACAACGAGATTAATCTTTCATTTTTGCCGTATTCGATGGATTGTATAACCAGTTGAGTCGAGATGTTCACTACTTGAAGACAAGAGGCCCAAGAATCAGCCAATTTTTGGTCCCGTTCTTTATCGGTTTCTTTAAGTTGCGGTGTCAGTCCAAGAGTAACTCCATCTTCCAACACGGTTTCAGGGTATAACGACTCGATACCATATTCAGCTCCTATGAGGTATACAGTCAGATCACGATTCACCATTTTCCTTGGAGTGTATCTCAACTTCAATGATTGGATGGAAAAATCCTGGTCCAAGGATACTGATTCACCATCTCCCAAGGTAAATATGACCAAGTCGCTATCTTCAGTTATACCAACAATCCCTTCACCTCCTATATCTTCAGAATAGAAGGAAGCTCCATCGGTAATGCTTACATCCATCAAGGGAGTCAACTTGGATCGATTATTAAAATTGTACCCCAACCAAGGCTTTGAAGATATTGCTAGTGTGGACTGGGGGATTTCTGAATTTAATGAAGTTCCTACCGCTGATAAATGAACAGGCTTTGGTCCCAAGTACCGAGTTCGAGTGTCTGATAATTTTCCTGTTATTATATCGATTTGGGTCTTAACATATAATCCATTTTCCATACCAATATGAACCTCACCAACTCCTCCACTGGTGAACATAATCACTGATGAACTATTGGAAGATAATGCCTGAAGATTCACTATTCCTAGACAGTTATGTTGTTGCAACGAGACAACCGTCACGGTGGAATCTGCACATCCAATTACAGCAAATGAACTCTTTCCTTGGTCAGACAAGCCGACACAAGTCACTGCCCCTCCACTCATTTCTATTCTATCCTGGTACTCTATAAGTTGATCATCTGAAGTGTCAACCTCAAAGTAACATATCTCTCTATTCAGTAAAGCTATGATAAGTTGCTCATTGTTTGAACTAGCATGGAGTATACTAATCCCAGCAGGAGGATACCAATCCGTGGTCGCCTTTGTCTTATTATTTATATGTTTGATACCGTTGGGGTAAATCTGAACCACCGAGACAATTCCGACCTGTTGTACTGCAATAGTAGGTTGATTTAAAACAAATTGAGAATCAGAAACTTCCTCTACCACCTCTCCAATTGACAACACCAAAGTTTGTGACGACAATGTAGAAGAGATCACTAAATAGTCATCGTTTGTAGTCGCAGCCTTAGTTTTACTGGTAAATATAGATGTTGGTCTAAACGGAAGTGGGGATGAAACTATTGTTGTAGTTGGCAATCCATGGGTAAGTGTTTTGATGTAAGAATGTGATGAAAGAGTGACGAATTGCTTTGAGGTCCCGGACTCAGTCTCTATTAACGTTGAGTCCAAAATAGGATTCAACGACTGAATGGTGTCTATGAGAACCAAGTTATCAAGATCTTTGTTTGTAAATTCTACCTGAGGAACCAAGTCTTTAGTATTAAACCCAGTGGAAAAACTGAAATCTATACCATCATTTGCAGATGATTTCATAGTTGATGAGTCGATATCATCACCTAACTTCTCAAATTGATAGTATAGTTTGTCATTGTTTGCCGTATTAGCAAAAAGGAACCCAATTTTCAAAATAGCAAGAGAATGACATAAGGGAATAGTATCAAAGTATGATATATTGATAGAAATGATCTCTTCTTGATGTTCATTTAATTCGACAGTGATTTTAAAACAATCTCCAAGGTCCGATTGACTTAATACAAAAAATTTGTTCTTCTTCATCTTATGCACCACATGGCTTATGATTTGAGGTTGATATTGCGAATTCTTTCGCTTTGGTATACCAACAACACGACGCCGTTGATTAGTTGGATGGTCATATATCAAAACCGATTGGCAACATATGAGCACACCTCCCCCTACACTATTGGGCAATGGGATCAAGTGGGAAGCACTGGCAGGGATCTTATTGTCTTTAATTTTCATCTTAACAATATAATTGAGCGCCTGATCAAATTCATAGTAGGTTAAGGTCAATGGAGTCGATGAGGGATCATAAACCAGTTGCTGTGGACCCGACTCATACTTTGTATAATCACATTCTATAGCTGCAAATACAGGATTATCAAACCCAGTATCAAGGGCCACAAGATCAAAAGTAATGGTCTTTTTAGCGGTGGCCTCCAACGGAGCCAGAAGTTCAATCCTATCATCAGAAGATTGAATCTTATAACATAATTTATTTCTTTCAATTGACCCGATCATTATTGCTCTATTCTGAGGATCTATCGCTAAGTACTCTCCCAATTTAGTTCGCCTTAATCCGGTCTTCGAATGGGGCTCTTGCACTATTGGATAGAACTTCAGTTGTTCCACATCAAGCCGTAAAACGCACAACTTTCCACTATCAGACGTCACCACAAGTAAATCAATTTTGGAACCAGGCAATCTCAAAGTCGACAATTTCTGAATAATCGCCCAAGTGTCCTGTTGGCCATACCTTCTAAGCTTGCCAGTCTCGGAATCGGGTCTCCATAACTCAATGGTTGTAGAACTTGCAATGACTATTTCTTGAATTTTGGAGTTACCTGAGAATTGACCCAAACAACATCCGGTACTATGTGTGGGTTTACTCAAAGTGAGTTGATATAGATTCAAGGACCCTGAATTAGACATCTGAGACTTAATCCAAACTTTGGGCAATTCAAATACAATGCGCTCAGAATTGTATGTGTTGCTTGCTCTTGATCAGCTTAAGTCACTAAAGCTTCAACGTGATGATCTTCTCACAGCCTGATGCTCCAAGATTACACAAAACCTCAGATATGAAAAGGTCAAATCCATGACATGATCATAATATTTCAGACCAAGATAAAGAGAAAGAAGTAAGAAAGTATAACAATATTATACAATATGGGAGCTAGGTAAGTAGTGGATTGTTCTTTTTAAACATACATAACGAGATACAAGTTTTATTGGGTCTTATGTATGTGCTGATATATTACACCAATACTAACAGACATTAGTTGTAAAGATCAGAAAAAAGCATTAGCCATTTGTCTACAAAGATCTCCATGTGTGTTATTGGATAGAAATACTCCCAAGGAGTGTTTGACCAATCCTGAACTTTCCAAGGATCTTCCTGAAGTCTGTGTACATCACTTCCGAGAATTCATGGATTGCAGAGCTGGAATCTTCGACATGAGAAAGCGTATGACTGGAAACGCTCCACTTAGTACTGGTAAATATGATGACACTTATGAGAAGTTATCCACTGGCAATTTCGATGCACATGAAGAGATGCGGAAGCTCGATGTATTGAATAGAAATTTGTCCAAAAAGAAGCAATTAGAAGAAAAACAGAAAGCTAACCAGTCATAGTGGGGGGACCTTGGGAAATAGGTAATTTTGTAAATAGCTAGCAATTAAAGGCATGATTGAAATTTGAAATGGAGCTCAGTGTAGAGAAGCGGAGGTTGATATTACTTGAGTATGTTTGAAGAAGACCTATAATCAAGTTATGAGGGGACAAGTAACGATGGACTTTGGGAGTTGTGGTTATTCGGAGAAGAATCAGGAATCAGGAATCAGGAATCAGGTGCAATTTAACAGAGTAGAATAATATTTAAGAGTAGTAAGAGTAAGAGTATTACAAGAGTAGTAGAATAATAGTACTTAGTGTAGTACGAGAGCAGTACAGAAGTACATTAATACTATTATAAGAGTTGTACACTGTATTGATAATACTTGTAATTACATTGGATTGGCTAGTTATGACAGTACTGAAATACTTACTGCTCATCACAGATCAACCGTAAACCTCATTAGCTTCATTAGTAGATGAAATACTATTCCAGTTGATAATTTGAAAGGGCACAATATACCAACAAACCCAGAGATCACTTACTATCTTCATTATATGATAGCAGCGACAGCATCTCAGCACTTATCTAAGTACTTATCTCAGAACTTATTTCAGTACTTACTCCATATTTCAAGTATCATTATTAAAATGGATTCTCTTTGACCTTATTCGTTGAAAACTACATCCGTCAAGGTGTTTTGGTAGGCTCGTGATATACTTCAGGTCCCAAGGTGACCGACAGTTAACCGACTTCCTCAACGCGAATTCTTTATTCTCCTATAAATACGTTATCTTCTTCTATACGATAACCTCTACATGCTTATACTTTGAATTATAACGCGCGATTTATGTTCTATTCGAACCACACTTTACCGTTGTTAAGGTTGTTGAGTCTTTGTGGGTCAATCATGTGCTTCTGAGAACTTTTGATGATATTTGTTAGTTTGCAAATTTTTTTCATTCTTGTTTCCGGTTTTGATAATTTGTTTGTTGCTACAACGCTGTTGAATCATTAAGAAATAGAGATAGAGATAGAATTTTGACACTGTTTCTTTGATAAATATTCATTTTTTTCTTTTAAACTCTTAAAGAATCCTTTGATTTCATCCAACTCCATTTCTAGCTACTAATTGGAAACAATTGGAAACATGTCGATAAATTGCAACTTAGAGGCCAATAGAGTCGACGAGCTTGATAAGTTGTTAACACTTATTCATCCCAAGTTAATAGAATACATTTCAAAAGCTGACCCAAATTCCAAAAACTATGATACTGAATCGTTAGGGAAATTCCACGATCCAAAGGAATTGAAACAAAAATTCATCACTGCAGAATCAGAACAATTAATTGAAGAACACGGGATCAAAAACATTGATTCTGATTTCAAAATTTTAGAAGAAACCATCGATAAGATACTAAAGTACTCGGTTAATACTTGGAATCCAGGATTTTTAGACAAGTTGTATGCCTCCAACAATCCAATCGGGATTATTTCAGACATTATCTTATCAACTTTGAATACAAATTCTCATGTCTACACCGTGTCTCCAGTATTGTCTGTTCTTGAAAATTATATTGGTAAAAAATATGCATCATTGTTTTATACAAACAATCAGGATACTTGTGGTGGGTTAACATTCTCCGGAGGTTCATGGTCAAACATTACATCTTTACAAATTGCCAGATCATTGAAGTACCCTGATACCAAAGAATATGGTAATAACAACTACAAGTTTGCAGTATATACCTCGAAGCATTGTCATTACTCAGTTGAAAAGGCTGCAATCTTACTCGGAATTGGTTCCAAGAATGTATTCAAGGTTGATATTCTTGAAGATGGTTCAATGGACGTTGAAAATTTAGTGCAAGTTATTGACAGAACTATAGGAGAGGGCTATATTCCATTATATATTAATGCCACCGCCGGTACAACCGTTTTCGGTTCTTTTGATCCTTTTGTGGAAATATCCAAGATTAGTAAGAAGTATGGTACTTGGTTCCATATAGATGGTTCTTGGGGTGGAAATGTTATCTTCTCCAATACTCATAAACATAAGCTCAAAGGTGCAGAATTTGCAGATTCTATAACTACTAACCCTCACAAGATGTTAGGTGTACCAACTACCTGTTCATTTTTATTATTGCCTCATGTTGGACATTTTCAAAAATCAATGTCATTGTCTGCTCCTTACTTATTCCATGGAAATAATGATGATGAAGAGAATTTTGATTTGGCTGATGGTACAATGGGTTGTGGTCGTAGAGCAGATTCATTCAAATTTTATATGGCTTGGTTGTATTATGGTAAGAAAGGTTTAGCTGAAAGAGTTGACCATGCGTTCAAAATCGCTCAATATTTCATCAATGAAATTGAAAAAGTTAAAGGATTTTCTTTAGTTGTTGGTTCCAAACAGGATCCTCCTGCTTGTCTTCAAGTGTGCTTTTATTATGAACCTGAAGGATTTAGTGGAAATGATCATACAAAAGTTACTAGATTCATCAGTAGGCATTTACATTCGCAAGGGAAATATTTGGTTGATTATTCTCCAAATCCAACCTCCCATGACGGTAAAGGTGAATTTTTCAGGGTTGTATTCAACTCTCCAATTCTTACTGATAAAGTCATAGATGATCTTATAAAAAACATCATTAAGACTGGGTTGGAATTCAAGGAAGAAAGCGTATAAGAAAGTAGAAGACAAGAAAGACAGATTATGAGAAAGAAGCAGACAAGACAGAAAGAGTAAAAGAAAGAAGCAGATAAGATAGCAAGAGTTTAAGAAAGTTAGAGGAATAACTGGGTGCCTGCTATATTTTATTTATTTATTTATTGTTCCAAGCTAAGGTGTCTTCAACGAGACATTATGAGAATAGTTATTCTCATCTTGGGAACGCTTCACCTGAGAAGTGTGAGGATTAGATTACATTTAGATTTTGAGTAGAATTGATATATGATGAACAATTATTACAGACTCTTGTGATGTTCTGCAAGATACTAAAAGCTATTGCCAAATGTAATGATGTCGGCATCTCTAGCTATTGGCCAGTAGTAATTGACCACCCCAGACCTTTAGGTGACTTAACCAACTAGATAAATAGGCTCGTTCCTATAGTTATTCACTCTACTTACTCTTTTCTATAATTATTCACTCTGCTTACTCTTTTCTATAATTATTCAGTCTACTTACTTTTTTCTACAATTTATTCAGTCTCGTTACTCTTTTCCTCCAATTATTCAGTCTTGTTGCAGTTTATGCTCCGTCCCGTTTGGGCACCATAAGGGTTTGATATAGAGTGGCCCAGCCCCAAGTGTACTCTCTTTACAGGTAACAACAATTTGTATGATCTTGGATGCGCTGTTGCCTCACCTCACCCCATCATACAATGAGATCTTAATCGATTGATAAATAGCAAGATCTTCTTACAACATTGGGGTAGCAAAAAATCTACGACACTGTCATCACGTTCCAACTGTCACAACTTTTGAGGTAACGTTACATTTTTCAATTTGATGCGATGGGCAAAATTATGTTCCCAACTGAGTCGATTTGGCGGGTACGAGTAAAAAGGCATCAATAGAAGTGGAGTATCTCAATTGATGACCCATTATTTCTAATTGAATTCTTAAATTCTTACCATGCTGTATGAGTACAGGGAAATAAGATGCCGAAACATGGTGAGAAAACTTAAAAATAGAGCAAAGAATGAGACAAAGATACCATCAAGTTAAAAGCGTGAACTGCACCAATTCAATTTTGAAATTTGGGGCACTCTTCACATAAGCACCAAGTATGTCAAGAGAAGAGAAAATAAGATGTAGAATTGCAATTGCGGTAGCGTGAGATAGAGATAACCAAGGTGAGCGTTATAAATCCTGTAACCTGTTGTAATCTGTAGTTAACATTGGAAACTGAAGCGCTAGCGGTGATTTTTCACCGATGAGTAATGACAATGACAATGACAAAAACAGCCTTTATTGATTCTCTTCTGCAACAGTTTCATTAATCAAACTCGGCTTTATGTCAACTCATACATTTATAATATTTTTTACCATTTTGATAACAAATTTTTTTTTTGTGCCTATAAGATAGTCCAGAAGAATGCCATCAAAATGCTTCTAGAGTAATACAGTCCTTACCTACCGTAGTACAACGTGACATAACAAAATCCACCACCCAACACCAGCCTTTACCGATTCAACCACAAAGATTACTCTTATCGCTTGATCAGTTAGAGACACACCAGTGGAGAATTGATTTTGAGAAAAGATAGTATTATGGAAATGGGTTATTCTTTCACTATTGGTAACATGACTCTTTCAATGTTATTGAGAAGATTCTATTTTACTCTGCAACCATTGATGAGTGCTCATTAGGGCCCATTGGTTAGCGCCTTGCACCAAATATTGCCCAACTGTATCCATCAGGCAATACCATCTACAATCTACAACTGCACCAACCAACTGTAAAACACCACTGTATACCCCGTACCTCATAGTTCTCCCTTCTGAGACGTCTTTCACCTTGACCTCATAGAGTTTGACAATCAATTACAACTAATTGGTCTCACTGAACCCTTCTGTCAGAATTTTTGTTTTTCTGTCAGAGTTTTTTTTCTCCCATTACTGCATTGAGCAAGGTAGTAGAACAATACATAGATAAGAAAATTGCAACCCTCAAGAATGTAACATTGTAGATCTGTAAGTAAGGTAGTAGTGGTAGCGTGACAAAAAATGGACAAAAAAAGATCCATTTTAGTGGATTTGGTTAGTCTGATCTCAGTTTGATCTCAGTTTGATAAGATTGCAATCTTGAATAGAAATCCAACAAGAAACTGAATTGTAACTCATAGCTTTTGGGGGATCAACTTAACATAAGCTTCGAAGCAATTATCCATTTCTCATATCTTGAAATTGTAATTTACGATTACTCCTTACCTTCTACTTGATTGAGAGTTTCAATTACTTTATGCACAAGCCATATATTCAAATTTCTTTACTGGTAAAATTCAAAACTGTAGTCTCAATCTTGTATGAATATTAACCTTTAACTTACTGATAAGAATTTCAAGTCAAAAGAATCTCTTTTGGTGTATTGTTATCATCCCGGCCATTTTTTAAATAAGCCTGTCATCTCTTAATGGGACAGACTAAAGAAGTATTTGTTCGCGCATGTTGTATCACTAGTATTGAGTGCCATTAAATGGGAGAAATCCTCCAAATGTTGGACATTTGGAGCCTAGTGCGATCAATTTTTCCATTGCAACCATGTTACTTTTAGATCGTGTGGAGAATTTATCTTCCGTCAAGTAACATATCTTTTTCAGCGTTTATATAAACTGATCAAGAATACCTTAAACCTACATGATTTGAATAGAATTAGTTTTCCAATAAGATCGACAACTACATATCACACTAATTCAGTCAGATTATCTGTAAGACTTTATTGAAAAAATCACACAACATTATCTCTAGTTGATCTTTCCATAAGAGTTTGCTTTCATTTTGTTATAGAGCCATTCATAGTGCTTAATTGTTTTCCAACTGGTCTCTCTCCCCCATAATTCATAAAAAAAAGACTATCTGTACTTTTGTTTTTATCTATTATTCAACAACGCCCATCCAAACATTAGCTTACCATAAGCCTTAAGTTTGATTATTAGCTTCTGTACTTTGCTGTCGTTTCATTAAGTTTCAACTTCACCAAATCTCCAATCTTTTTGTTATCAGCGTCGCAATCTGTCACTGCACGCCGTTTGCTACAATTAATTTTTTTTTTGGTAACATTCCAGTCAATCACTACTAATTCAACTTAAAAATGGAAAAATCTTCAGGAACAGAGCTTCATACTAGTTCAGCTAGCTCGAACGAAAAAGCTGTCACTGATGAATTCCTCACCGAAAAACCTGAATTCAAAGATGAACATGAACTTGAAGTACCAGGAAATGCTTGGTACGATAAGAAACTTTTTGGGGTTCTTCCACCTTATTCTAATTCAATGTTCCAAGTTGTAATGCTTGCTTTCGTTGTGTTTATGACTCCTGGTATGTATAATGCGTTAACAGGTCTTGGTGGATCTGGTATTTCTAATAAGACTGTGGCCGATAATTCGCAAGTTGCACTTTATTCCACTTTTGCAACCATTGGGTTCTTTGGTGGTACTATTTGTAACTATTTGGGGGTCAGAGCCTGTTTGGCATTTGGAGGTACTGGTTATGCTTTGTATGCTGCTTCATTATTGTGTTGGTACCATACTGAAAATAAAGGATTTGTTATCTTTGCTGGTGCTTATTTGGGTGTATGTGCTGGTTGTTTATGGGCTGCTCAAGGTACTATTATTATGGCTTATCCTACTGAAGATAAGAAAGGTACTGCTATCTTAGTGTTTTGGATTATTTTCAATTTAGGTGCAGTTATTGGTTCCATTATCCCATTGGCTGCCAATTTACAAAACAAAACTGCTCAAGTTAGTAATGGGACATTTATTGCATTCCTTATTTTAATGTGCATGGGTTCAGTTATTGCAATGTTTATGTTGCCAATGCATAAAGTGTGGAAATCAGATGGTACAAGAGTTAGAAGTCAAAAGTATCCAAATTGGAAAGATGAACTTATTGCCTTATACAAGTTGTTATTGGCAGAACCAATTATATTTGTAATGTTCCCAATGTTTTTCTCTTCAAATTGGTTCTACACTTATCAGTTCAATGAATTTAACGCTGGTCGCTTTAACATTAGAACTCGTTCATTAAATTCTTTACTTTATTGGTTCTCTCAAATGATTGGTGCTTTAATCATTGGTTCCATTCTTGATTTGAAATACTTCCGCAGAACTGTCAGAGCCAGAATTGGGTTTGCTTTTGTTTTCATTGTTGGTATGTCCATTTGGGGTGGAGGTTATGCATTCCAGAAGAATTTCACCAGAGCAGATGTAACTCCCGATGCCAATGGTAATATCTTATTACATACAATTGATTTTAAAGAAGGAGCATATATTGGACCAATGTTCTTATACATCTTCTACGGTATGTTTGATGCTATGTATCAATCATTCATTTTATGGATTCTTGGTTCCTTAAGTAACAATCCTTCCAAGGTTTCATTATACGCAGGTTTCTACAAGGGGATTCAATCCGCTGGTGCAGCCATCGCTTGGAGAATGGATGCCATTGAAAAGCCATTTATGACCATGTTTGCTACATCTTGGGGCTTGCCATTTGCATCTATGCTTATTGCTTCTCCATTGATTCTCTTCAGAATTACCGATCACACGGAAGAAGTTGCTGAAACTGGAGATGATCATGATTTGAAATCAATTAGAAGTGGAGTTGAGAATCCAGCTCTTATTGTATAATGCGATCTTTTATAGTATTCTACTTTTAAACGTGTGAAGGGGATATTTCTTGAGTCATAAGGTATGTAATAATATAAATCGACCTTTTTTCTGAATAAAATAAAATATATGTCTAGGTTCTTTGCATCTCTAGTTTGACCTCATAACTTGTACAATATATCTCTGTCCTGAGCTATCCATCTTATTCGCTGGCTTCTGCTACTAGTCTCTGCCACCACCATCAGCCGACAACTTCAGCCACCAACTTCTACATTGCTCTTCAGTCGAGCTCCATTCGCACCGCAACTGGTTGCAATTTGGTCGTGCATCAGTCCGAGGAAGGACCCCACCAGAAGTGTGTCAATGATTCAGAGGGTGGGCTCATTGATTCAAGATGGTTACAAATTTAGCACCCACTGGAAGACAAGCAGAGAGTTGGTTAATGATTATACACAGAGATTATTTTTTTTTCTGATTTCTCTAGTTTCCCACATTCATCATGGCATTAACGTTTGTCCCCGGTGACGTAAACTCTTCGACTACCAGTTTGGCCCAGGCAGTGTGGAAGAATCATCATATTATCGTATATGGCTCGGGGAATAATCTTATAGTCGCAAGCTCCGATATCAATAACCCAACTGCTAATACAGTGCAAACTATCTATTTAGAGTCTGATCCTGCTTCGATATCGATCAATGAGCTAACTGCTTTTATATCGGTTGCATTGGGAGACGAGATCTTTATATTTCGTCTTGACAATGAATATCTGTCCAAACCGAAGTGGGAACATACTTCTACAATACAAGTTAGAGGTATGGATAGCATTAACGATAATAAGGATTCTCCAAAAGTGGAAACTTCCGACTCATCACAGGGGACAAAGATACCCCAATCGTCTCCTAATTTTATCAATTGCATTCAATGGGCAGTCACAGACAGTGAACTTGTGGTGGCATCCAACTCATCCCTATCCCTTTATCACATTTATGACGAATATGGGAAGACAAAATTTACCCAGAGATGGTATTGTCAACAGCCTAATACCATCAAATATATTCAAACCACTCGAAACGCTTCGAAATTGATTTCAAGAGACAACTATGACCGACTTGCCAAGGTCTGGACAAGATGTAGTTATGGCGATACAACCTCTTTATATGTTTTATCTTATTTGGAGTTCCCTCGTTCGACTTTCATTACATATTTCAAATGGAAGCAATTACACGAAGTAGTGAATCCTACCACGATTGACTCTTCTATGACTGCAATCAAGAATTTTAGAGTTCTTGGTCTTGGTTTGTTAGATAACGATAACGATAAGGATGTGTTATACTCTCTCACCAGTGATGGCTTGCTTAAGGCCTGGTCTACTGACACAACCGGCCATAATAAGATAAGACTATGGGGTACATTGGATGTTGGAAAACTGTTACAGAAAGATGGACTTCATTTCAGCTCACTCGTAATTTTGGACAATTGTTGCGTAGCAAAGACGATCAAACTTCAGCTTCAACTTATTCGTAATAGAGCCAGAAGAAAGAGTAAAGTTGAAAGAACTGACGTTGTCCAGGAATTGGAGAGAACAGAAAACGATGCTGAGAATGATAATATTTCCCAATTTCTTTCTGATTTCAAGAATATCGACGAAATAGACATAGCTCTTGTCACTTCGACTACAGGTCAAGTTCACATTTATGCCATATTTGCCAAGGCAAACTTCATACTGTTCAGAAGAATAGATACCCACCCTATATACTTCAATAAGAATTGTTATCCCAAGGAAGAGTTCGATGAGCTGCATTCAAGTGATGAAATGAGAAAAGGTGACTTAATCAGAACAATTCCAGACGATCAAACAATTACTGCTTCCTCCATTCAATCGAAAGAGTTTTTAAGCTCTATTCAGCCAGTCACAATTCCAGAGGTAGTAGCATTGAATAGAGATTCTGGAATCTCCATCTTAATACATGATCAAATCAAACATACAATCAGGGTAAACTATTTGTCTTTCAAAAAGCTTTTAACATCTCCAAATACGAAAGAGCTTGGTACTGCATTGATGAACAAGTTTTCAGGTCATACTAAAACGATTCAAAAACTCAGAAAATCTTCAGCTTCTGATAGCCATAGAAATATAATCATCTCAATTCTGGACTTCCCTCAACACAATTATATATGGGAACCGCTAATCCTTGGGTCGGGAACCTCAAAATCAATGACCCTTTCAAAAAGATTCCAAATAGATTGCCTGAGACCTGAATCTCCCAATGGGAAGAATGGAATCTGGGATGCAGTCATAATCAATGATATCGATCCATCTGCATCCTCGTTATCCTTAAGAAGACATCACCTTGTTGTACTTCTGGAAAAGTCTGGTTACATCAGTTTATGGGATTGTGATGGGGCTACAATGGACGATAAACCGGCAAGGCTTGAAAAAAGCTTTCGAGTTCAAGACAATGATGGTAACTACGTTTATGGGGCTCCAAAGACGATGGTATTAACAGAAATGAAAAGTAAAGGGAATATTCGAAATTATTGTATAATTTCTATTTTCGAGAAAGACTTTATAAGAGCTTGGCAAGTTAGTGTTGCTTACGATAAAAACTCTTCCAGGATCGACATCAACATGAATCCGATCTCAATAACTGGTATTCCTCAGGAAGAGAACATTTACCAGATTGAAAGTATGGACTCTTCTGCCATCTCGGGTTCAGAACCTCGAACCATTATTAGTGTTATTGATTATAATGGTGAATTTCGTACTTTTGCCGTTGATACTACCACTGTACCTTTAACCTGGAACGAAACGTATTACATCCATACTAATATCAGCAACGCTAGCAAACTCCACGGCGCTTCAACTATCCATAAAATAGCCATTGTAGATGAAACCGGTTGCAACTTGTCTATCTGGGATACCAAATCTGGGGTTCTTGAGTATGAAGAATGCTTTAAAGAGAAAGTCAGAGATTTGGATTGGACTTTCATAGAGTCAAGAAAATATAGAACCACTAGCAATGCTATTTTCCTGGTGGGTTTCACTAGACACGTTTTGCTTTACTCCCAACTAAGATATGATTACACGAACCGCATGCCAACATTTGGGGTTGTGAAGAATCTTGATATTTCAGATTATACCACCCATGTGATTGGAGATCTGATTTGGCTCAATAACGCATATTTGGTCATAGCTAGTGGAAACCAATTTTTCATTGATGACCGGTGGGTGAAATTAGGTAGCTCTAATGATGCCTTCATAGACTCCACCATCAGACAATTGATGGTTGGATATTTGGGCCAGAGTGATAAAGCTCCTATGATTTCCGCAAAGGACCTATATGGCAGTGGTGATGAGCTTGATGATGGAATTGATGACAATAACATAGAGGACGCCGAAACAACAATAGTATCAAAACCAACTGGAATCGGATATAGGAGAAGAAGTGTTGTTGATGATGAAGTTGAGTTGGAAATCTCGAACTTGGTTAGAATCTTGAATGGTCCACTACCAGTTTACCATCCACAATTTCTTATTCAATGTCTTTTCTTGAACAAAGTTACTTTGGTTAAAGATATTCTTATTAGACTCTTGAAAGTTCTAAGACTTGGAGACGATGTGATGTGGGATCTTGAAATGAATTTGACTAGCGAACTAATTACGAGTCATTTGGAATCGGACAAAAGTGGTACTGCGACACCCGTTACTAGTGACAAGAGTCTGCTATTTGATGAGAATGGAGACAAAGCCAATGTAGCCCTTGATACGTTTGTCCACTTTGACAAGCAGTTGCAAACAACATTGAACGAAAAATTAATGAAGATCTCACTTCCATTGCTCACCAGACACCAGCAAATAACTCTTATTTCTGTTATCACTATTGTATCTGAAATTGAAAAATATTCAGAATCCCTAGATGAAAATGGGATCAGGTTTTTGATAGGATTTAAGTTGTTTCAGATGTCAAGCAAGCAGACAAGATTATCTATGAGAGATATTAATTGGGCTCTTCATAGTGATAACCAAGAGATGATCCTTTCCATTGTGGAAGAAGGTTTCAAGCAACGAATTCAATGGAAAAATTTCAAAGAGGCCGGATTGGCGTACTGGGTTTCTGATCAAGCTAGATTAACAAAGTTGATAGAGAGTTGTGCAAGAAATGAATTTGGAGATACTAGAGACCCGAGTGGTATGGTGTCTTTATATTATTTAGCGCTCAGAAAAAAGAATGTTCTTCTTGGGTTATGGAAATCAACTCCTCATCCAGAACAACAAAAGATGCTCAAATTTTTGAAGAACGATTTTGGAGAAAAGAGATGGAGGACCGCAGCTTTGAAGAACGCCTTTGTATTGAATAGTAAGCACCGTTATGTGGATGCTGCTTACTTCTTTTTACTTGCTGATTCGTTGAAGGACTGTTGCAGTGTCATTGCAAATAAAATTCACGATCTAGACTTGGCAGTAGCCATAGCCAAGGGCTATGAATACTCCAGTAGAAACTCTACACGAGACTCTTATGGGATTTTAAACGGGAATACATTGAATGGTTCAGAAAAATCAGAAATGGGTTCAGGTTCAGGTTCAGGTTCAGGTTCAGGTTCAGGTTCAGGTTCAGGTTCAGGTTCAGGTTCAGGTTCAGGTTCAGTTCCGAGCTCAGGTTCAGGTTCAGGTTCAAGTTCAGCAATTGCAAATACTTCGTGCGTTGCATATGTTATTGAAAACTGGATTCTTCCTGATGCACTTCAAAAAGGTGATAGATGGACCACGAGTTGGATCTTTTGGGAATTGAATTTAAAAGAAATTTCGGTCAGATCTTTGATTGAATCTCCAATTTATGTAGTTCAGCAACATAAAGATTTATTCTCAGAAGGTTGTATCAAGAGCCATATAGAGAATATCACCCTCCAAACATCAAGTAAGTTGTTTTTAAAGGATGATCCAGTCCTAATGATTATGTTTAATAATTTAAGGAAAAAAAATGTTAATTTCTTGAAAGGTGCATTGAAAATCAGTCAGAGTGAGGAGTTTAATTTTGTTGTTAAGATATGCTCTATTTACACCAGAATGGGATGTGACTATTTAGCAGTTTCGGTGGCCAGAAATTGGGATTTTATACAGTATGATCGTAATAAGGAGACTATATGGAGTACAGGTGAGAAGGAGAACAATATCAATGGTCCACCGATTACTAATCAGGTTAAAATGATACCGTCTGTTCTAGCAGCAGGTGCGGATACTTCAGGAGGATTTGGTACTGATGTTACTTCGAAATCAGCGAAGGTGCAACCACCTCCAGAGATTGCATTTGAAGAACCTGACATGAGCTCGTTTGATTTTGGATTTTAGAGTGCTTTAGACCACTTGCCTCAAACACGAAGTTTTATCCAACTTGTGCCAAATAGATATGTATTGAGTGTAATAGCATGTCTTCTTTAGATGTTACACTAAACGATTGTAGTGTAAGAGACAGTGAATGGATTCTCCAGCCAAGGGCTTCAAAATTGAAAAAAATTAAAATTCTGAAACAGAGGCAACTAACATAATGTAATGCTACTTCTGAAGTCTTTAAGTAATCTCTCTTCTTAAGTCTCTAAACAGGCTCCTGTTGACTCCTTAGGTCATCTCCTCTTAAGTCTTTATGTATGGTTTGTTTTACGTTTACTCTTATTAGTACAAAAAATAAACCCTACCCGGGACTCGAACCCGGAGTCTTCCACTTAGGAGGCGGATGCCTTAACCGTTTGGCCAGCAGGGCGTAAACTAACTACAAAAGAGGTATTTTGCACTGTTAGGAAAATCTATCTTTTAGAAGAAATTAAAGTGATGAGGTAGTCATTCTTGAGTGATGTAGCAACTTTCAGACAGAGATACCTACGAAAAAGGGTGCCATATTGTAATTTCTGCTTTTTTTATTTGAGTGACATAAGTGATCAGATGACTAGGTAATTTCAATTATTTAGCAATTAGCGTAGGTTTTATCGCTTAAGTTTGAAATGTTATCCCCGATAGTTGCATAATTAACATAGCCCGATTAGGAAAAATTGCATTTTCTTGTTTCAATATATTTCGGATTTAAACAGCTAAGAGAAGGTTAGACTCGGGAACTTCAATGAATGATGTGAGATGGAGTCCAAACTTCATAAGGAAGAGACGACTTTATTGACTAAGAAGAGTGCTTGCTACCTACTTTCTAAGACTGAAATAAAGAAGGCAATGCTATTGGAAAATGAGTGAGAGCAAAGGTCACTCCTGACCAGAATGATGGTTGAATGACCTAAATGCTGAGCAGAGAAGAAAATGCTGTTTTACTAGTGAGAACCCATTTCGAACGAAGTATTCAGTGATATTCAGATTTTGAATACAGAGGGTATATTCTTCTTTTTTTGACAGACTATTGGGATGTCATTCAAGATGTAATCAGGGGTGTAGTAAATTACCTAATTACCACACAGTATGATTCGCTTAATTGTGGAACTCAGCCTTTATTCAGATTCTTGCCAAGCATAAAAAAAAACAAGTCAACAATGAAAACTTCTCAGTTATCCTACACTACAATTAGGACTGAAGGGTCAAAGGATTAAAAGTATTGAAAGAAGAGAAAGGCTAACTAACTAATTGAAGAATGCATTTACTGTAATGAAAATTTTTTAGAGTTTTGGATAATCTTTGAAATTGAGTATACTTCGTAGATAACACTCCCAAACAAGTTTCTTGGCTTTCTTTCTATGCGAATCGATCGTGGAATTGATAACTACAATTGATTGACAAATGGGAAATCGTCGCAATTTGTTTGGTATGGCACCAGCAATTCAAGAATCCGCATCACTTCGCTACTAGTAATTATACAATTTTTTGGTGAGTAATATGCCTTTTGTCAACCCGTCTCTATACCCATGTAATTTATGTAACAATAAACTAGTAGACTCCACTATACAAAAGCAACAATTCTGAAGCAACAATTTCAAAAGATAACGATGCTCATGAGCAAATTTTAAAAGCTTAAACAGAAAGAATAATATGGAGAAAATAAAGTTTGACATGCAGCAAAGATACAGACTTTCAAAGTAACATCAATATCTACAAATTATTATAGCTTACATCTGCAAAAAAGGTAACTTTGTTGAAGTCAGCAACTCTAGAATCAGATGAATGGTGTTCATGTTCATTCCATGACTTGCACCGCCAACTGTAGCCAAGCAAATTCTGTTGCTTGTCAAACCATCAAGTATTGTAAAATCTCAGAGCCGCGGAAAGTTTCAACCTCTCCACTAGAATACACGGCTTAATTAGCTCAGCCTTGATCGCTATCATTTTTCTTAGCCCAAGGCAAGTTTGCATTTGTAAGGATAGTTGCTAACATTCTACAACAGGCGTCTGACAGTATTTATTCTTTCTTCTGGTACACTTTTCTTTTTTTTTTTTGGTTTTTTTATATCATTCAAAATCTTGATTACATTCTACTTTAACAATTTGGTTATAACTCCATTCATCGGGCTGATTTATAAATCCTTGAAAACAAAAACAGCTTCAAATAGGACCTTTACTTAGATTGTCAGACCTTTCAACCAAAGGTTCGGAATCATTAGGTTAATTATTAAAGACAAAATAGTACCTGATTTTGACAGTTGTTGATTACCATTTTCAATTCTTCCAACAAGTTCAGTATAATCCTCCAAAAACTTCAAGGTGATTTTCATCAGACCTTGAATCCAAATTTATATTTGCATAAAGTAACTGAATCATACAACCGTGCTAGATTAGATCAGGTTTCTAGTTTATCCACTTCCGTCCATACAAATTTTTATATAAACTACATTCGATCATGCTCTCATCAGATAGACTTGCAGTTCCTACGTTGAATATTGACAATAGTAACTCTAGTCTGTCATCCAGAAGAAGCAGTGTTTCGTCTACATCTCCATTAACAGAATCCAAGTTTCAAGTCTCGACTACCGAATTAACTGCATTTCATGATCCAAAATCTCTTAAGAATCTATATAAATTAGGAGGCCTTTCACATCTTTCAGCTAAGCTAAACACAGATCTCAGAAGAGGTATCAATGAACAGGATGAAGAGGACATACAGGAGAGAAAGCAACATTACGGAATTAATCGTTTACCAATAAGGACTCAAAGGTCATTCTTCAGATTGTGCTGGGAAGCCATGAAGGATAAAGTGTTGATAGTATTGTCCGTAGCAGCAGTTGTGTCGCTTGCCTTAGGACTTTATGAGACATTTGGAGTTGATACCCAATACGATGACGAAGGTAAACGATTGCCCAAAGTAGATTGGGTTGAAGGGGTTGCCATTATCGTTGCCGTATTGATTGTTGTGTTGGTTGGAGCTGCCAACGATTATCAAAAGGAAAGACAATTTGCCATGTTGAACGCCAAGAAGGAAGATCATGAATTGATCGTGGTTAGGAACGGATCCCAGAAAATGATCTCTATTTATGATCTACTTGTTGGAGATATTGTAAGTTTGCAAACTGGAGACATAGTCCCAGCCGATCTGGTCTTAATAGATGGAGAACTTGAATGTGACGAGTCGGCTCTTACTGGAGAGAGTGATACTATTAAAAAATTCTCTTCCAAGATATGTTTAAGATTCTATGAAGATAACCTTCCAACCGACGAAGATTTAGGATCGTTGAAAATCAAGTTCAAGGATCCTTATCTTATCTCAGGCTCCAAAGTTCTTTCAGGACTTGGGAATGCATTGGTCACCGCAGTTGGTCATAATTCTATTCATGGTAGAATTATGTTAAGTCTCGGTCACGTTAATGAAACAACCCCATTACAGGAAAGGTTGGACAATTTAGCTGAAGGAATATCCAAATACGGGTTATTGGCTGCATTAGTTCTTTTCATTGTATTATTTATCAGGTTTTGCGTTGACATTGCTCCAGGTGGTAAATCATATATGATCAATGGGCCTGCAAAGGGGAAATTATTCATGGATATCTTAATTACTGCTATCACCATTGTTGTGGTTGCAGTTCCGGAAGGTTTGCCGTTGGCTGTTACCTTGGCGCTTGCGTTTGCAACCACAAGAATGGCATCAAATGGTAATCTTGTTCGAGTGCTTAAATCTTGTGAGACCATGGGTGGAGCCACCGCTATTTGTTCCGACAAAACTGGTACTCTTACTGAGAATAAGATGAGGACTGTAAAAGGTTTCCTTGGAGATGTAGAATTCGATGACACTGTTAACGGTCATGGACCGAAATTGAATTCTGAGTTGATTCAAAAAATCCCAAAAGAATTGAAAGGGCTCTTAAGTACAAATATTTCATTAAATTCAACGGCATTTGTCAATGGTGCATATGAGCAAAATTCAACCTCTGAAGATTCCAAATTATTACCAGACTCCAAAGACTCGTCCATGACTTCTTTCTTCAAGCATTTCTTACCTAAGCAGACACCAGATTATCAACGTCAAGTCATTGAAGCAATAGCTCGTGGTGAGCCATTTCTTGGAAACAAAACCGAATGTGCTTTATTGATACTTGTTTCGGAAAAATTCACTTTATTCAAAGATAGTTCATTAGAAGAGCAAAGGAAATTTAATCACGAGAATATCGCTCAGATTATTCCATTTGAAAGTTCCAGAAAGTGGTCCGGAATTGTTATTAAGATTGAAAATGGGTACAGATTATATATCAAGGGTGCGGCCGAAATCATCTTCAAGAAATGTGGATATCAATTTGGACCACTGGGTGAAGTTATTCCGATGGATAGAAACTTAAGGGACTTGTCGTTATCCAAAATTGACGAGTACGCTATGGATGCATTAAGAGCCATAGCGTTAGCTCATAGAGATTTTGTTGATATAAATAGCTGGCCTCCAAAGGAACTTTTGGAATTCCAACGTGAAGAATTAGTCGATAAACTTTGGAATTGGAATGGAGAAACCGACAAACCGTTAACTCTTGATGGTATCTTTGGGCTTCAAGATCCATTGAAACAAGGAGTACCTGAAGCCGTTCTCAAGTGTAAGCAAGCAGGTGTTAGTGTTAGAATGGTTACTGGAGATAATATAATTACTGCCAAGGCCATTTCAAAAGCGTGTCATATATTAACTCCAGACGATTTGTCAAGTGAATATGCATTCATGGAAGGTCCAACATTTAGAGCCTTAACCAAAGAAGAGAAAAAGAAAGTTGCTCCTCAATTGAAAGTTTTAGCTAGATCCTCACCAGAAGATAAGAGAGTTTTAGTTGAAACGTTAAAGCTGTTAAGGGAAGTGGTTGCAGTCACTGGAGACGGTACCAACGATGCCCCAGCTCTTAAACTAGCCGATGTTGGGTTTTCCATGGGTATTTCTGGAACTGAAGTTGCCAGAGAAGCTTCAGATATTATTTTAATGACTGATGATTTCACTGATATCGTTCAAGCAATCAAATGGGGTCGTACTGTTTCAACTTCGATTAAAAAATTTATTCAATTTCAACTTACGGTCAATATCACGGCATGTGTGTTAACATTTGTTTCAGCAGTATCAAATCCTAATGGAAATTCGGTATTGACAGCAGTTCAGTTGTTATGGGTGAATTTAATTATGGATACGCTTGCAGCCTTAGCGTTAGCTACTGATAAACCTGACGATCTGTTATTGAATAGGAAGCCAAATGGTCGCCATACTCCATTGATATCGGTTTCGATGTGGAAGATGATTATTGGCCAATCTGCAACCCAATTAGTTATCACTTTTGTATTATATTTCTGTGGTAAGAAGATCTTTTTCGGTTCCCAGCCAATCAATAACCATCAAGAAAAACAACTCCATGCGATGACGTTTAACACTTTTGTTTGGTTACAATTCTGGAAACTTGTGGTAACAAGAAAATTGGAGGAAGCTGATGATATCAGAAGCGTTCGAGGGAGAATCACAAGGGAGAACTTGGATTTCTTTCAACATTTGTTCCGTAACTGGTACTTTTTAGCAATTGCTGGAGTCATTGGAGGTTTCCAAATCTTGATCATGTTTTTTGGAGGAGCAGCTTTCAGTATTGCAAGACAGACTGGCCCTCAATGGGCAACTGCTTTAATATGTGGATTTCTTTCAATTCCTGTTGGTTTGCTTATTAGAATATGTCCAAATGAATGGGTGGTGGCCATTTTCCCTACCAAGGCCTTCAATGCATTCATATACGCTTTGCTGTTCAAATGGATAAAGAAACATAAGAAAGAAAAGGATCTTGAAAAGGCCGAAGAAGAAATCAATAAAGCTGAGGATTCATCGGAAGCAAAGACTTAGAAGGAAAGTCTACGATGGCTTACTCATTTACATGTATGATATACATATGTACATATAGATGCATGTGTATATGAAGTAAATAATGTATTATAATTACAAAATTGTTGAATTTCTAAATAAATTATTAATTTGTCATTTCAGTTTTGTATTTTGTATGCAAGTTGTAGATATATGCTTACTTCATGCTTAACAGTGTTCTTTCCACAAAGATGGGTTTTACATGGTTAGCTTCATGGTTGACGAGCTTGGATTATCTTTCTGATGGTTAACATGGTTGACTTCTACTGCTTATCTTCTCGTGGTGAACTTCTCATCGTAAGCTTCATGGTTTACATAGTTAGCTTCTACTGGTTGACTTCTAATGATTGACTTCATCATTAACATGTTTCAATTCATGCTCAACTTCTCATGCTTAAGTATCTATCCTTTTCCGATAGTATCTTCGACACAAACTTCTTGTAAATAGAATGGAATGGAGTATTATGAAATAATGGTAACATGCTTGCCAAACTATCGATGTTCGATACCAATTCCTGATTCACTTGTGAGAAATTCTGATCAGATAATCCTTCTCTGATGGTATCCTGGAGCAAATCCAAGGAGTTTGTGAACAGTTCCAAAGTTATAGTATCAACCGAATTCGATTCGTTTATAATTCTGCCCGTCTGCGATATAGCACTGACTTGTTCGAATATTTCCAATACATTTCGAAGCTTCTGTTTCACTTCTCTCAACTGGGAGAGTTTATTAACCGGACTGTTGGTATCGAGATCCTTCTCGACTTTAGGTATAGAATGACGGACCTCCTGGTCCAAGGAGCTTACCGCATTGGTCATGGATTTAATGTAGTATTGAAGTCTTGTTATATCATAGTCGTGGTCTTCCACTAACATTCCACTAGACACAATTGAAGATGAATCCTTCAAAGTTTCGATTTTTTCAGTTAATTGGTTGGACAATTCATTTGTGTAATAGTCCAAATGACTGATAAGATTGGAAGTCTTATTTTGAAGGTTCTGGAGATTTTTCTCTGAATATATTTGGGAGGGAAGTAATGACAGATTAGACAACACTGATTTAAAGAGGGCGTCCACGTAGTTAGCAGGTTCAAAGTCTTCGTCAAAAAACATGGAAAGTGCATCTTGTGAAGAGGATTCCACTATTCTGGAGTCTGTTGTGTCTATAATTGTGTCACTTGAAAGCTTTGTCATTGTGTATATGGAGTTGATCTGGATCTATCGATGTGAGTCTCCACTCTAATGATGTCTTTTGATATTCTGTTCACTTATTGAGACTCAAACTCAAGCCTCAAAGCTCCAAAGCTCCAAAGCTCCAAAGCTCCAAATCTCCAAATTCGCGACTCAACTTGAGCCTGAGAGATCGAGCTCAACAAGAGAGCATACATTCTTAGAGCAGGTAAACCACATTGAAGTGCACACAAAATGGATTCTATTACAGTCCAGGACTCATTTCAAGAGGTCATACAGGATGTCATGGATGGGGTGAATCCGTCGGAAACGTTCTGGATATCGCTACAGAAAAAGGATTCTTCAGAGACTGAAGAATATAGAATTGGAACTAACCAGGACGGCTCTTTCACAGTTAAAGGTATCGAACGAATTAGCCAGGTTCAGTTCAGAAAAATTGGCAGAAATAAATTTGAGATGGAGGTTGGAACCAACGATATGGTCAACAACGTGAACAGGTTTATTTTGAAGGCTCCTTCAACTAACTTTAAATTAGATCAACCGTACAACATATCTGCCATAGCGGTGTCTAAGAAGACAGACGATGGAGAACAATTGATAGCAATTGGCGATACCGATGGGGGGATATACATAATAAGCAAATTAATGAAAACTGTTATACTATCCATTCATGATGCACATTATGCTGATGTGACTTCATTGCAATTTTTTCCCTCTGGTAAAGTGCTCTGTTCTGGATCTTTGGACATGAAGATAAAGATTTGGTCTTTACAAGACGGATCCAATCCTAGAACAATGTTGGGTCATACTAAAGGAATATCAGGCATATTCTTATTAGGGTCTACTGGTCGGAACTTTGTTAGTGGATCTGCTGATGGTTCTATAAGACTATGGGAGACCAGCACTGCTTCAACTATACATACTTTTCAAAGAGTTAGAGATATGAATGATCCTGTGACTTCCTTTGTTGCATATAAACGACATCAGAATGCAAACGCACCTGAGGTATCTGAGGCCAGTCTTCTGCCATTGGAATATGAAACTAATCAGTACTTCGTGATGGTTGGGTATGAATCGGGCGAAATTCAAGAATACAATATTGGTGAGCATTCCTTTACAAGTATAAAGTATCCAGGTAATGGTCAGTCTGTGACTTCGATCTTGAAAATTAATGATATAATCATTGGAGGGTATTCCAGTGGCGCCATTAGAGCATGGCAAGAAAATGATTCTGAAGTAGCCAACCTGAAAGAATTGAAGTTGCTGCAAACTTGTTCGGAGTTAAGTCTAAGAATTATAAGTATTCATGATGATTTTGCAACTATCTTGGTGTCCACGGGATCGTTATATATTGTGAAAGTGACGTATTCGGATTTGTCATTGGAACTCCAGCAGTATTACGTGGGCATTGAACTGGTTCGAGATGTTGCATTTGAAGATGGAATAGTGATTGCTGGAGGAAGAGAAGGATTAGTGCAGTTCAATGCAAATCAATAGATGGTGATCTGAACTAGTTCAGTTCAATTTAAATCAATAGATGGTGATCTGATCTAGTGTAGTTCAATGTAAATCAGGAGATAGTGATCTAGTTCAGTTCTATGTAAACCAACAGAGATTAATCCATTATCTGCATATTGTTTACCAGAATATGATAACATAGTCTAATCATGGTTTGAAATTGGCATTGACAGAATTCCCACCCACACTACTTCAGTACCAAATAAAGGTAACGTCACAGCTATTGCTGCTATCTGACTTTTCTACAAACTTTACAGCCCAGTATACATATATCCTGTATATCATTACATAAACATAAATAGAAATTTGTTTATAACTTTGGTTTTGGACCAATAGCCTTGAAAACAGATTCAATAGCAGTAGCTTTCATCATGTTACCCTTAACCTTTAATTTACCATTCATAAATAACTTTTGACCGTTAGCCTTACCGTTGGCTAATTTAACAAAGTCAGCATCCTTTAAAATCAATTGAACATCGGATTTTGGAGCAGAATCGACTTTTTCAAGGGTACCTTCTTTTTTGAAATCTAAGACCCAAGATTGGTCCTTTCCTTCCTTATTCTTTAAAGTAATCACAAGAACAGCCTTAACATCATTGATAGCCTTTTGCTTGGTTTTAGAATCTTTGAGGGCTTCTTCTAAAGTTTGAAATAATGCAGAAGCTTTGAAACCGTCAACAGTTACACCCATTATGAAAATATTATTTGTTTAGTTGTAGTAGTAATTTTTTTATAATAAATAACCAAAATGTATTTATTAATAATTGTTTCAATAATAAAAGAAAAATATGAAAAAATGAGTTACTTTTCTACTTAATATATACTCAAACTGGAACAATTAATGTATGAGTGAAGTAACTGATGATCCCCATCTTTCATGTGAAAGAGACCTCGGTGTATATTTTGAAATTTTAGTGGGCAGCACATGACTGAAATAGTGGTTCCTATGACATTCCAGATCACGACAAACTGAGAAAGCAGATATGGATATTGGGACTTAAGAGTTGAGGGGGTTGGGGGACTCCGGCCAGTGGATACAAGACAAACCCCTTTATCTCAGAGTCATGAGATCTGACAAGGGAGCTCAAACACCTAAAATTGGTTATGTTGGTATTGGTTCCTCTGATAGCATTTACAAATTATTCCTTTTGCTTTGGTGGGGGATGCGGAAGTGACGTTCGCCCTGGCGCTCTGAGCGGACTTAACATTTCTTCTTATACTTAAAGAAAAAGCAGGAAGAAGGATCACCATATACAGGTCCGTGGGTCACAGCAATCCCAATCCTCACATGCAGCACTGTGTCTTTAATTCTATTTCACAAGACTTTACTCTGAAGATTTGTCTTCCAACAATACATGCTTCTTGGTTTTCTTTTTTTCTTGGTCTATAATAATGAAATTCATCTATTTGAATATTACAGGCCATGTGTCCACTTCTGATTCCATTTTTCAGCTGTATCTCCCTTGGGTAACAATATCCAAAAAAAACAACCTTTTCTACGTTACTGTAAGCCGGAGTTTAAGCCGGGGCTTTGTAACTACTTCCTAAATAGGTTCCCTTCCTCTTACTGTAACGCTTACATAAGACCTCAACCAAATGCAACAAGACCCAATTTTAGACTGCAGTCCATTCATTCAGTGTAACTTGACGACTAGTTTAGTTTAGATCAACATAGAGGTAAGAAATCCCTATTGGATAGATCCGCGGATAATACCCAACGTGTGTTTTAAGTTTTTGAAGCTGATGATTATTTCTCTGTTGTTGGGAAATAATTTTCAATTGTAATTTATTATGAGAAATTTGAGGAACATATATTATGTTGCAGATTTTATTTCGCATTCAATATATAAGTATTACGGGATTTACTGGTATTTGATCCAACTTTAGAATAGACACCCATAGGAGATCATCTAACGTTGAACAGAACTGAAAATGGGTGGCAGCATTTAAGAAATACAAAATTGTTGTACTAGTTCAGATCTCTATCTTGTTCTATCTTTCACTAACCCCACTACTATACATTATTCAATTGTTATACTTCTAATTCCGTGGTGCTATCTCTCACTCTCTCGAACACACACACCCACTCTGGCTCTCTCTCTATAGATTTTCCGTACTTGTAATCGTGACCGAGAGCAGTTTCTCTTCTGCCATCGTCTCCACGGGTTTCTCACCTAGATCAGCCACCAACTGGCGAACTCATCGCATCGTTCTTCCTGTACATTTGAAGAGGTGATGCATATAAGCCATACATTAACTATACAAAATTCAGCTGAGCTGATACCAATTGCACCAATTTCTCCCATTCAAAAGAAGCAAAACACGGCAATATATACCTATCTTACATGGAAAAAGGGCAAATTGGTTTAGGAAATCATCTAGCAAATAATTTACATTTAAAAATCGAACACAAAAGTCTGTTATTCTATATATCACCCGTGCAATGTCGTTCAGCTCGGAGTCAACTCATCTTCAATCCAAGTCCACCGTGAATAGGCTCTTATCCAACTTTCTTCCAGGTTCTAGCATAGCCTCTACTGGCTCCAAAAGACAGACATCTAGAGCAGAAAGAGTGAGCAAAGAGTTATCCAAGAAATCCAATTCAGAAACTATAAAACAAACTCTTAAGAAACACAAAGCTATTCAAAGGAAGAAAATATTGAAAACATCAAAATCAGCTAAACAATTTAAGAAACTTGCCAAATATAAAATCATAAAATCACATAAAGAGAATGGAACTATAACTCCAGAAGAAGAGAAGTATTTAAATAAACTTGTGAAAAAGAACGTAGCTTCCATAAATTCACTTACTGAGATTGAAGATGAAAATCTTAAGGAAGAAATATCTCATATCAAGGACGAAATCTTAGCAAGTTACACAGTCAAACAACCAAGAAGATCCAAGAAAGATGCCAAATTACAGGATTTCAATACCAAAATTAAGAAGGGTTATATTTCATACCCTGGTCTTACCCCTGGTTTAGCTCCAGTAGACTATAATGAATCCGATTCTGAATAAGTGATTAGTATATGCCTAATTAATAGAAAGCCAAATACAAGAATGCGAAAGAATTGATAATGTAGAAGGTTTGATTAACAAATGAGTTACCAGTAACTTAGTAACTGTTAGGATCAGTTTTTACGTCACATCTCTTATATTATATGACTTTAGGAGTATATTCCCTTTGGTAGTACATCTAATCATTTATATCTGTATATTAGTTTATTATACATATTTATCTACCAAGTTCATACAATATCTGTCTCAAATCAATACACAATTTTCTGATATTTCTCTTCTTGTCATCTAAGCCCTTCACAAGTTTGATCATTGTAGGTTTTTGAAATTTAATGATTTGACTCAAATCAATATTTTTGAATATCAAGATCAAACATTTCAAACTCAAGCTTCTGATTTCTTCTGTGTTTATTGAATTTGGATTAACTGCCAACTCGGTCAATGTTGGAATTAAAGATTGCAAGTGAGGTACGAGTACGTCACAAGATTCCTTGATGATTATTTGACAAGTCTCAAGTGAAGACTTCAATATTAAGGTATTCTTAAGTGATAAACTTGTCAAAATCAATGGTGTAATAGTGGCTAAATGGGGTTTCAAAACCGAGATAGGTACATTACTTAATATATTTGAAAGTGCAACCAAATAGTTCAGTTTGGAAGATAAATCTTCACCCTTTTGAAATCCTTCAATTAAAATGGGAAGGATGCTATCAAATATTCTTTGCTTATAAAGCGGTTTCACATTAACTGACTGCACACTTGAAATAATTTTCACCCCTTTCTTATTATTAGCCCCTCCAGTGAAGATAGGTAAGTCTATCATAATGACATTTAATGATTTCGAAATTAAGTGACTTACCTCTTTGTTGGTGACACTTTTCACATCAATTGTTATATCATTAGACAATAATGACAAGAGTTTTGTCAAGTACAAAATTCCAGTACTATTATTTTTCAATGCCAATCCCTTTATAATCCACGAGAACACTTCGAACATTTTAACGAATTGTTCATCAAACTGCTCCGATGACTTTAAATTAGTGGACTGGGTTTCAATTTCTGCAAAGTACTTCAGCAACTCAGATTCAATGAAATCATTATCATTGCTGAACTTATTTACAAGTAATGACAAATTCTGCAAATAACCCAATCTTGTATAAGTAGTGCCAGTGTAACTCAAAGCAATGACTTTAGATATCAACTTTTCAGAGGTCATTCCTAGTAAGCTCTTCACTATATCAGTTCGTTTATCGACATTTGAAAGGATTTTGTTGAATATATTGATCACCGGTGTACTGGCATCAAGTACATTGATATTTTTGATTGCACCCCAATTAACATTAGAAATATCTAGTTTGAAACTAGGAGACGTACCAAGAATGAAAATGTTAACAAAATCATTAAGGATATTCTGATGCTGACTCTGATCAATGTACTTTATTACTAGACCCAATAAATCTCCAGACAATTCAAGTACATTGTCAAAGTTATTACAATTCTCTGAGCTAACAATGGTAATAACTGAGCTGAAAAATCTAGGAACAAAGTTCTTATACCAAGAATTCATCAAAAACTGACTGATCAACTCGGTCTTATTGATGGAGTTGATTAATAATTTGACAGTAGCAATGTAATAATCTGCTCTTAAAGTTGAGTCTGATTTCGAATAATAAGTCAATTTATTAAGTAAGCGAATTGAAAGAATTTCCATAAGTTTATAGTTGATGCACAAGTCTCCAATTAGTAACAAGATCTTGTCAATCTGATTAACACTCGACAACTCCAACTCATTAGAAGATAGTTCAGAGGGCAAAAAGTCCAATAAATTTGGTAAGATCACTTCAATTATTACCGATATTCTGTCATTATTAGCATTAACATCCATTATCGAAATTAACGAAGTCTTAACTTCTTGTACTAGAGTATCTTTATCCCATGATTTGGGTTCCGACTTGATAGTATCAATAAGAATGTCATTGAAGTATCCGAATATAAGTGAGCATTCCTGGGAGTCTAAAAATTGATTCAAATTGACCAATTTCCGTAACTGTTGAATTGTTTTAGATTTAAGAGTCTTTTCAAGATTTGAAGAAGTTTGAAGTAATTGACCCATAAAAATTAGTATGACATCTTTATATGTTGTTAAATGATTATTGGCGATAAAGTGATTGACTTCTAGTTCATTTCCTTTTGAATTGAGTTGGCTTAGTAACTGATTATAAGCACTGAGAACAAAACCTAGATTATCAATTAAGTCCCTCTGCTTGGAGACTGTCAAGATAGTTTTATCTTCCTCTACTTCAAATTCCAGATTGGTTGAATTCACATCGTAATCTTCATCTTCTTTAGGCTGTCCAATAAATTTACCCCACACTTGATACAGAAACAAGAAGTCAACCACTTGATCAAATCCTTGTCTTGAACTCGACGCTAAAGTGCATATTAATAAAACTGACTGCTTGAATACTTTGTCAGAAACATTAGTTAAATTATCCTTTAATTCGCCAATAATTGTCTCAATGATGTTCAGTAGTTGCTCAGTACCATTTGCTTTCAATCCAATTTGATAAATGATATCTAAAGTGTATATCAAAGGTTTGAATTCATCTGTATCGTCAAGGATGGTTTCGTAATCCAAAGGAATCAAAGTATCATCGGTTGGATTGAATATGGATACATCGTTATGTAAAATTTCAAACTTCAATGCGTTCCAAATAGTCACCCAGAATTGCAAAACCACCGAATTATCGTATTTGTCTATGCAAAGTAATAAAGTCTTCAATACATCGTTACGAATAACTGGATTTGTTGAAGTTAATTTTTCAATCAAACTTGGAAAGGAATCTTCAGCGTACAATGATTGGGATGCTATAGCGTTACGAAGTCTTGTCTTCAAATCCACAGCAGAAATTTTGTAGGGATCATTAGCCGGAGGAGTAAACGATATTGGGAAGTAACAGAACGCAACATCAAATAGTTCAGCCACAAATTCTCGATGTTTCGAATTGTTTGGATCTTCAACGTCAAATGTTAATTTTTTGGAGATATTGGCGTTAAGATCAAACGAAATTAAAAGATTTCTGGGATCCTTTTCTCCTGTTGCAATATGTATATATGCTGTAATAAATAAATCAGATATAGAAGAATCTGCAATAAGAGCCAATTCAGTATTCGAATTTTCAAGTATTGACTTCAATAACACAAAGGATTCATATCTGATTTTAGCCAAATAATATCTTGGATTGTAATTGTCAACAACAGCCTTCAAGATGTCAGGCAATAAAGATATATGGAAAGAAGGGAAACTTATTAAGATTGTCAAACTTTTCAAAATATAAATTGCACAAAGTTTATCATTCAACTTGGCCAAGAGAAATTGAAGCAAAACAGATACATCTTGTCTTGTAAATATATTTTTAGAAGCTGTATTATTTGAAAGACTCCCGAGGGTCTCAGTAAGACATTCAACAGCCCTTGGACGAATTAAATCGGAATCAGAGGTAAGATGTGGGCCCAACACTTGAATGAATTGTAACAAAGAAAGTTGCTTTGAACCCAATAAGCTTGCTAATATATCACTATATTGTAAGCTTTCCGAGGTCAATCCTTCATTTGTGGATGCCATAAATTGGCTCACCACAGTTGCAGGATCATGTACTGACTCAGACATTTCTATTCAGATCAATATTTGTCAAGTGTAACTGAAAGATCAATTGCTAACAAAACTACTTTCAAATTGCAGATTTGAAAGATTTCGATAATGGACAAGGTTTCGAGCGCGCGGGAGATTAGCTCAAACTCTTACAAAGCAGCAGGCGCTGACAATCGTCGCAGCGGCGGCGGTAGAGGCACCAAAACTTGATCATCGCAGGTGAAGCGTAGCCATTTGCAAATGATTGCAAAGCGAGATGGAGATGATTAGACAAACTAGGGAGATATGTTGCAACGAATAAGTGTGTTTTTCTGAGCAGATTTATAAGGATCTTACTCTACAAGAGTTGAAAATTGCATGGGACAAGTGCATGAAGATGATTGTATGAAATGTCAGGTTATTCATCTATGGTCTGAAGCGAAAATCAACCTATCGCAGAACATAGGTAGTACAGCAGATGAGAACACCACAGAAGAACACCACAACAGGAGAATACCATGGAAGAACACCACAACAGGAGAATACCACGGAAGAACACCACAACAGGAGAATACCACAACAGAAGAACATCACTATGGGAAAACACTACGACGGGAGAACACCACGACGGAAGCACTCCACACGACATTGTGTTTTGAGCTCTCCTTTACTATATCCTTTCGTATGGTCTCTATAAATAGCGATGGATCCCCCCCCCCCCTCTTTGCGACTTTATCGCGCGCTAACTCCTTCGAAAGAATCCGCACTATTTAGTTATGCACTATTTAGTGTATGCATCCCATCATACAACTGAGGTGAGAAGTGTTTCACAATGGTTTCATGATCTAGAACCCGACAATTCAAAAAATTGATTCCATACACCCCAAAATTTGCTGCCATCTATTAACTAGATTATAGAATAAATACTCAACTCTGAATAACCAAGTATCCTTCCTGATCCTCTCTCTGTCTCCTCTCGCTAAAAATGATGCAACTATCGCGTACCGTAGTTATTTGCAACTAAGAAAGTGGAACAGAGCTCAATATCGCATGCCTGCATACACCTCACAAACAAGTTCCTTTATATACTTCCGGAGAAGAGAACAGCACCCATTAGAGAGTTACATCTATGTGAGTGGAACTGGAACCTTCAATATATAATAAACTTTTTCATTGAACTGTATCGAGAGGATAATCTCAACAGGATCATAACTACATTTTATTTCTTACCAATTTGGATTTTACTACTCGGTCTGTTGTTGTGTCTTGATCTATTGAGTTGCACAGTTAAACACGGTAGAGATCATTTTACCAAATCTTGTGATCAGACCTGATACCCATAAAAAAATAGAGAATACTGAAGTATCTAAGTATCTAAGTATCCGCTAACAGCAGTCTTTGACATCTATTTATACTGCTCTCTTCACACATGATTGAAATTCCAGATTTGGACCAATTGTCCCTAGGACCAAAGGAGGGAACTCTGAAAGGTCGAGACTACGATCAGAACTATGCACAACAATTGGATGAAGGAGCCCACTTTGCTAATCCGGAAGACCAGTTTCAGTTTCAATCTCAATTTCAGGACTCTCAGCAGATAGATTCTCACAACATTGACCTTTCCAAAGTCTTAAATACAAAAGTTGAATCCAGTGATGTATCTATCACAACGTCTACAGAAGAATATCTTCATGGCCTAAGAGCTTATAAGTTTGGAGACTCCAGCAGACTCAATTCTGAAAGACTGTTGGGTTACCTATCGTCAGCTGGGCTCAACTTGTCATCAATTCCCTTTTCTTCCAAGCCATCTGTCCTCAGTCGTGAGCCAAACTCCTCATTAGTGCTGGAACCTTCATTATCACAACCTCAATTATCGTTAGAAAATGATTCGTCATCAATTGTAGACTCAGCCAACGTTGAAGAATTTAGTACTGCCCAAATAGTGTCAATGAACACTTCCAGCGCTAAAATAGTCAAGTCTCCGACGGTGAATCAGCCATTTTCACCACAAGAAGTGAACAATCTTGAAAAAACCGAATTATTCTATGAAGAAAATGCCTTAGGAGAACCGATTCATTTTGAATACGAATATTCTGATTCTGTACCGAAGGACAACTTTGTAATTCAAGATCAAGATCCAATATTGCTGTCCGACAATAGAGATACCGCTCCCCAAATAATCACTTATCCTTCTTCTGAAATGGAGGATTCTTCGCAGCATCTAATTCCATCATCATCAACCCAGAAGCTAACTCTTTCCAACAAAGAAGAGTTTAGAACCATAAGAAAGGATTTAGCTACAGACCTAAAGCCTCCATCTGAATACACATTGCATATTCTCTTTACCCAATTTGTGAGACATTCCGAACGAAAACTCAATTTATGTCTTGAATATCCGTTGAATGAGGAACCTCCTATCATTGAACTTTTTGCAGAAGGAGTAGATCCCCAGTTTGATAAAATCATTGCATCTTTAGGCTACATTGCCCGTCGGAAACCTAGTCCTGTAATCGATAGTGTTATGTTCTGGCGGAAGTCGAAGAGTGAGGTTGCTTCCATGGCTGCTGTTGAAGTAGAGAGGGCTATACAGGGGATCAGAACACGTCAACAAAATAGCTCTGCCAATGTAGAACTTGGAAGGTCCAACAATTTTGCAAATAATGGTGCTGCGTCCAAGACTTTGCTGTCCAAAAACTCTGTTCCTAATACAAAGCCCAAAAGAAGTCTAAGCATTATGGGAGGCAGAAGCATTTCCAAAATAACTGGAAGTGCTGGATCAGGAAATTCATTTAGTAATGGAGTAGGTCATAAAAGAAACCAATCTTCGTCATCTTCGACAACAACTATGTCATCAAACGGGGTTATGACTCTGACATTAGTACAAGGTGATGAATTTGTTGACGATCAAATTTTGCAAGCAAGAGAAACTGCAATACAAGCAGACAGAAAATCGTTAGCCCTGATATACATACTTTGTAGGGTACTTATAGAAGTCGTTAAGCAAACTCCTCAATCAGTTATAGGTGAAGACCTAGGAGGAAAGCTAGAAGAGATAGTGTACACGCAAATGAAGACAACTGATCCAATAAGTACCAGTGAGTCAATCGTGAGGGCATCGAATTGGAATTTGTTTGCTCAACTTTTGGGAATTATGTCTGAAGAGAGGTTTGTAAGTGTCAGTGATAGGTTTATTGCAGACTTGGAGAAAATTCCATCTCATATAAACCAAGAAGACGAACCACGAATACATTTATTGATTCATGGAATGAAATATCTAAAGTTAACCAATTATCCCTTAGAAAAATTTGAAGAAAGTGCTGAGTTTATGCAATCTTTGGGTAAATTTTTCAGTAAGTCGATGAATGAATCAGTAATGTTTGCTTACTGTGAAGTATTGAGTAACCTAGTATTACCCTTAGCAAATATTCTCACGGCCGAAACAAACCATCCTACTTGGGTTGAAGGGATTGAAGTGATTTTTAATAAGGGATTTCAAATATGGAACCATTCAATGAAGACAATTTCTCATACAAATACAAACAACTCATCTACAAATGCATTCTATTTGGCTTCTATTTCTTCTTCTATTTCTTCTCCGTCAAGCTGGTCTTACTCAATCTTGTTGTTAACGTCAATGCTAAGTGTATCTAGAAAAGAGCTATTTTCTAAAGCATGGTATGAAATTATAGAGGAGAATTTGTTCAAATTGAAACCAAAGGTCGATGTGAATGATAAAACTACTTTGATAATTTGTACTGCAAGGCTCGCCTGGGTATACTTATATAGATTACCTGACTCATTGAACAACACTGTCAAGAAATTGGACAGTTTATTTATGTCCTTATTCTTTGCTCCAACCGTCACAGGCAAAAAGCAACAATGGATCACTTCAAATCAGAATTTGATAAACTCTGTTGTTGTGTTGATGAAGATTGTGGGGAATCAACACTTGAACTACATGCTAGATAATGTTCTCATAAGATTGCTAAAGCAAAGTTTCAATGGAACGAATTTGGATAATTTATCTCCAGAAAAATTGATATTGGTAGTAAAGAGTTACCTTTCCATAATCCAAAGTTATGAGACTGGCAAGAAACCACCATTCCCAATAAATGAGGTTCTTGCCAAAGAATTCAGCGATGGAAACAAGCTGCATTCACATGTACGTCAAAATGTAAAGTCAAAGAAACCAAAACCGGACAAGAATTCAGAAAGTATAGATGAGTTTACATTCCTTGCTAGGACTCCAAACAATGCCGTGTCACACGAAGAAATTTCCAAAATATTTGCAACTTTGTTAAAACTCCTTGATAGCCAATATGGAGCGGCAATTTGGAGTGCTGACCATAACCTCACGTCACCAACTTCATCGAAGGCACTGAGCGCCTTCTCAGCATTTCATTTTGGACTTGACTTCACTGATCAAACTACTAAACAACTCCATATAGATTTGTTTTCTACTCTCATTGAAGCAGTTCCATGGACTCTTGTCTCACTCGCTGGAGATAAAGCCTCGTCTTGTGGTGTGCCTTTCAAAACTGTTGTGGAAATATTAACCAGAAACTCAGTTCATCTGGATTATATGGTAGCACGTTCTTGTATCAGTTCTTTAAGAAAGTTGGCATCTCGAAGGAATCCAAGTATATTAATAACTGTATTTGCTCGATTAGCATTTCAATTTAGCGAAAAGCCTGGACCAAATTACAATTCAGAATATTTAAATTCGTCGGAATTTCATCGTTTATTAAAGATATACGTTGATCTGTTGAATTGTTGGCTAGATCAGTTCAATAGAATAAAAGAGGGACTGAAGGATACCCAATCAGTTAATCCACTTGCTCAAGATGATGAGATGATGAACAAGGCAGTTTTGAATGATTTATACCAAATCAACTATAAGCTTGAAGAATCATCAAATACTGCTGCTTCCAATAAGCTTCAGCCAACTGACGAGTTAGAGTGGAAGAATATAATCACAGTAATTGAAGAAGTTGAAGGGAATGGATTATTCTTCTTATGTTCTCAAGACTCTAGGGTAAGACATTACGGGATATATATTTTAAAAATAGTTGAACAGTTTGATTTGGCGATTTACAATATTACTAACAAGATGAGAGAGACAACTGACAAGCAAGCAGATATCTCTACAAATTTGGTATCTGATAATAGTAATAAAAATGTTTTAGGGCAAGACATTATTGACCAGACTCCTCCAAGGGATGAGCAATTTCTTGAACCAATACCGTATTCCCCACTTGGCAGTCCTTCCACAGTTGTGAAAGATCTAAAATCACATTCAAGGTCTTCGTCAAAGTTTGCTGCTGATATCGGGACAAGATTGATTCATATTTTGGAAGAAACGGACTTTTTGGAGCTAATTAAACCACTTCGAATGGAATTGAGTATGCCAGAGAGGAGCCGAGTAGCCAAATTGAAAAATAAAAAGAACATTTTGATAAAATTGGGGGAATCTGATAATGGAATCGATCTGACTATTTGGTTTAGAATATTTCCAAAGTTACTCGATATCTTCTTTGACAAGTGTCCCATGCCAGTGGCGTTATGTCGATCAATTGTATGTGTGAGGATGGTTCAAATGCATGAATCGATATTGGATTTTTCTGATACTTACAAGAATTACACCTCATCTATATTCAGTAGATCGTCCAGTAACGGTACACCTCCTGAAGTAATGGTAGAGCAATGGAAATTATACTTGATTTTTGCTGCATGTTCCTTGACTTCAACAAATGAACAAAAGATATCCTTTCCAACCCAGCCTACTCATGGAAGGAAAAAATCTATGCAAATTTACATTCAGTATCAGAAGATCACTTCGGCCAAATCTGTTTTCAGAATGGTGTTCCCCTTATTAAAATCTAAGCAATCTATGGTGAGAGAATCAGTTATTTCGGGCTTAAGTTGTATCAATATCAATATCTTTAAGACTCTCCTTGAAAACTTACCCAGTTCTATGAACGAATGGGATACCACCAAAAAGAAAAGAGAACCCGCTGAGGATCACTTGCGAATAGAAATTGTTCATATTTTAGGAAACATAACGAAGCGGTTTAACTTGAACCCAAATTTTGTTGATTTGATTTATTCTGACGAATGGATGATTGCAAATTTGGTAGCCATAATCAAAAACGTGAAAACATTCTTAAGTCATGCCACCATCCAAACTGACATAACGTTCCAAAAATTGCGTCGTTACTTTTGTATTTTCTTGGAGAACGTCTTTATTGGAGTTGAGGAAAGTAGAACTGATTTAAGCAGATGGTTACCGTTTGAAGCAAGATTAGGTTGTTTCAATTATTTAAGAGAATGGTGTGGTTTTGGAGAACTTGCCGAGATTTCAGAAGATCGTTATTCCATCATGGTTAATAAGATTGCAACTACAAAAGAAACATCTTTAGAAGTCACTTCCTCTTCTGCTGCAGTTGCAATTTTAGAAGTTGAAAGAAAGGCTCTACTGTTTGCATGTTTAAGTTGTATGGCAAAACTTTGTTCTGGTCCTGTCAAGCAAGAGTTTGAGATTCCAGGAAAATTTGCTGTTTTGTCGTTTGACATTCCTGGCTTGCAAAGTTGGATTCACTCTTTGTTTTGCTCCGATAACGAATTTGCTCAAGATATCGGTAAGAAAGCCTTGAGAAACCTCTTGAAGTTGAATCCGGACAATGAAGAAATCATCCAAGATGTTACCCTGAAATGTTATTTGTCATCTTCAACATTATCACCAAAATTACACAACCCTACGGAGAATTACTTCACTATTTTCGTTGAAGTTTTCATGGAACGTTACCAGCACGAAACTATTGAAATAATTCCCTACGAATTCATATGTTTGTCAACCTACTTGATTGGTAATGATAATTACGAGGTAAGGTTTTCTGCAATTAAGGTGTTGGGATTTTTGGAGAAGAAATGTTATAAAACCGATATTGTAGATAGATCTATTGAATGTGCTTGCAGCAAGACTAAAGTTGTTTATAAAAAAGCAATCTCTGACATATCAACGGTAATGGCTTCGACTCATACTGAAGGTGCATTTGAAAGAATCAGTTACTTCACCATGTTTTTCAATATTGTCGACAACAACTCCAGAAGAGATATACTATCGTGTTTGCTTCCTTGGTTGCAGATTGTGGAGTTAAACTATGAACTTGAAGACGAAAACAGAACTGATAATATCAGTGATATAACGGATTCTGCCAATAGAGCAAGTATTTCCCAAGTAGTAGATACTCCACTTGTTAATAGTGGAAATAATGGAACTAGAACATCCTTAAATGCTGATACAATGATTTCTTCCAGTAAAAACGGTGCTAAGAATAACTTGAACAATCCATCTATAATGGTATTGAACAATCTATTTGAAATCACGGTTAAGTTTGGATCGAGTATGCTGAGGGAAGTTGAGAGTCTCTGGGTTGCAATCATCCAAAAACCTAACAATTTTGATAAAGTCTTGGACTATATCATCAATAATTGCTTGGAGAGGAAAAATCCTAGTTTTGTTGAATATTCACGACAAATTATTGATTATTTGGCATTTTCCCAATCAGACTCTGGTTACATTGTTGATAAATTTATATCAAACTTGCACCCAAGAGCAATGGTACCACCTCAACCAAAGTTGATTTATTCAGGTATAGCGCCCAATGAGTTTCCTTATACTGCCAATCTTTGGAAAGTGATCCCATACAGTGAAAAGGATGTCTCGTTCTCCTTGGGTCAGATATCATTTGTATTTTTGGTTGATCTATTTGCCACACATAACGACAGGATGATTACGAAGTTACCGTTACTTTTGCATGTTGCATTTTCGCTTTTGGATCACTATTTGTTTATTGTGCAAGAGCAAGCAGGTACCTTGTTAATTCATTTGATTCAAGCTTTAACTCCTGAATCCTGTAACGAGAACTCCACCAAAATTAAAGGAATCATCGATACTCTTAGACAAAGAGATCAATTAAAATATCTTTGGACGTATGACGATTTAAACAACGATAAAGGAGGGGCAAGAACTCCTAAGAACATGGATTTATTGGTTCGGAACATTTTGGAGATCTTCAATTCAATTGCTCCGGCATTGCAAGAAGATTGGAGTCGAGTTTCTCTTAACTGGGCAACCACTTGTGCTGTTAGACACATTGCCTGTCGGTCTTTCCAGATATTCAGATCTTTATTAACATTTTTAGATCAGGGAATGTTGAAAGATATGCTCCATAGATTATCCAATACTATTTCTGATGATACCAATGAAATCCAAGGGTTTGCCATGCAGATTTTGATGACGTTGAATGCAATCACTGCAGAATTGGATTCAAAAAAACTTATCGACTTTCCTCAATTATTCTGGTCAAGTGTTGCTTGTTTGAGTACTATTCACGAACAGGAGTTCATTGAAGTGTTAAGCACAATGTCTAAATTTGTGTCCAAGATTGATTTGGATGCTTCTGATACTGTTTCATGTTTAATATCGACTTTCCCACCTAAATGGGAAGGGAAGTTTGAAGGTTTGCAACAGATTGTTTTGATCGGCTTACGATCATCGACTTTGTGGGATCCATTATTGAAATTTCTTGATAAAATGAATAAATTGAAGGACAGTGAAATCATTGGAATGGGAGATTCAAGGTTGTTGATGTCATTGTTGGCGAATTTGCCAAGATTCTTGCACGCTTTAGAGCAGAAGAACATAACTAAAGATATTGAAGAAACTGCTATGGTTCTTAGTTCAATGGCTACTAATAGATCAAAGCCTTCTTTATCGAAAATATTGTTATCGTTTGGTAAAAATAGATTCAGATCGAAAAAGGATTTCTTGAAGCAAACAGTTTCCACCATAAATACTTCGTTCTTCCCTCAATATGAAGCCCAAGCCCTAGTATTTTTACTTGGATTATTAACCAACAAGATTCCATGGGTTAAAGTAGAAACTATGAATTTGTTAAAAGATATCTTTCCATTAGTGGACTTGCAACGAGACGAATTTGTTGGAGTTGGAGCAGACTTGATATCTCCGCTATTGAGATTGTTACTCACAGATTTCGCCGAGCAGGCATTGGAGGTTCTTGATGAAGCAGTCATAATATCTGGATCTCAGTTGGACAAAGACGTATTGAGAATGAGTCTTGGTAATAAATCGATGAAGAAAGAATACGAAAAGACCGCCACATTATTTGGTATACCAGATGAAAGTGGATGGGCCATTCCCATGCCAGCAGTTACAGCTGCCAGTACAAGGAATAATGTTCATGCCGTGTTTTCGACATGTGCAGTGATCAATAATGTTGACAACGAAAATACAGAAAGGGGTACTAATGCTCAACAAGAGCAGGAGGAAGAAGAAATCCATTTCCATATGGAGGACTATTATGCGCCAGTTCATTACTACGACCATAACGATCAAGATTCAATGACCGTGGGAGAACCTGATGCTTCGTTAAGTAATATGTGGGCAGCACTTGATGATTTCGATTCATTCTTAACCAAGGACAACATTAATGATACTAAAGTCAATAATCCAGCTAGTCATGGACATATCCATAATCACAATCACAATCATAATCATATTCATAATCATAATCATAATCATAACATCACTCAGAATCTGAACTACGATTTTAATAATGACGTTAACGATTTCAGTCCTATAAGAGAAAACATACATCGTCATCATGTCCACAGCGCATCAGTGGATACGAAGTACAGCAATGTTAGTGATTCAATCGCTATGGATTCAGCACCTTTGGTGTACGATAAGAAGGCCAGTGTGATATTGAATAGAAGTCTTGCTCGTACCCATTCAAATGCATCGTTTAAAAGCAGTTTGGCCGATTCCATTGGCGGTAATTCTTTTGGAACACAAGGCAGTATTGTCACCACCAAGAGATCGTATATCCCGTTTCGCAATAGCAGAACGATTATAAGTCGTAATAAAGATTACTCTGGGGTAACCAGTCCCAGATCTCAAACATTTGAATCTGAATTAGGGCTTTCGATGTCTCCATTTAGAACTCCTAGAATGGGAACTCCAGTTAATGGAACGATGTCAAGTAATGAGGCATTTGGTAGAAGTAGTGGAGAAGGGCTCGGATTGGATTATAACAGGGGAAGAAATATCGCATCTATGGGTATGAATTCTACCAGTACCCCAATCGCACCGACCAACAATGGACTAATAACATCTTCGCATAATGCCTCAGCAGAGGACCATATTAATTCACCTTTTGAAAACATTTTGGGAGGCGGAACCAAAAAGAAACCGAAAAGAAGTAGCAAGTTTTCTCCCAATGGGTCCAATACCAGTGTATCGGGTGATATTCCATATTGGGGACAAGGAATAGTGAATCAATTATCGACTTCTCCCAAGGCTACTGCCAATAACTCCGCTGCGCCGCAGCGAAAGAGGGACAAAAAGAGAAGCTCTCATAAAGTGCTTGATGATGTTGAGCGAGGCTAAAGAAATAAAGAGTGCAATATTAGTTGATGTTAATTGATTATGTCTTTCTTACATTGTTCCAATGATGTAGCTTCATGAAATATAGTAATCTTCAATCTCTGTCCAACTTGCAATGGCCTGGCCAGTATCTCCAGCACTACTACAGCATCTGTTGCAACCACTGCAACCACTGCAACCACAATCTGTCTCTGCCCCCAAATCAGCGCCAGTTCGCATCTTCACATCCTCAGATTGATCACATGACCTCATTTTTGTGTTACATTTAGGCTCTTCAATTTTGCTCGCCGTTTTTTCTTTCAATTTGGCATCCTGACCGTGGCTCAAAACCTATTTTCAAATTTTTTCCCTTCTGCTGCTGTAGCCTTTAGAAGAAACGACCATCAAACAAGTAAAGGATCTTCAAATATCCAGATATTTAGATAGAAAACATTCAAATACCAAGAGCTAGAGTCTTCTATTTGTATATATATTAGGAGGAAGTCATAATCAGTCAGTTCGCCTTTCCTCAATATTTGCATTCATCCACCGACTGAACTTTTTACTTATTATTTATTGAACTAGAGCCATCAATCAACCAATATGCCACCTAAAAAGAAGCAAGCTCCAGTGGACAAGAATAAAGTTAAAGCCAAGACCAAGGCAGCCGACGATAAAACGTTTGGATTGAAGAATAAAAACAAGTCCAAGAAAGTTCAACAACAAATCAATCAAATCAAAGCAGGAGCCGATGGAGGGCTTCAGAAGAAGAAAGAAGCTGAAGCTAAAAGGAAAGCGGAAGAAAAGAAAGCAGCCGAAGAAGCTAAGAAAGAAGCAGCAGCACTTTTGGGAATTCAACAACAGAAAGTACCATTTGGAGTTGATCCTAAGTCGATCTTGTGTGAATTTTTCAAACAAGGAGTCTGTACCAAGGGTAATAAGTGTAAATTCTCTCATGATCTTGATGTTGGACGTAAAGTGGTCAAGAAAGATTTATATACCGATGCTAGAACAGAAAAGGAAGAAGATACAATGGATAATTGGGACGAAGAAAAATTAAGAAACGTCATTCTGTCCAAACATGGTAACCCAAAGACAACCACCGATATTGTATGTAAATTTTTCATTGAAGCAGTTGAAAATGGTAAATATGGATGGTTTTGGGTTTGTCCCAATGGAGGAAATGAATGTAAATATAGACATTCGTTACCAGCAGGATTTGTGCTTAAGACCAAAGAAGAAAAGAGATTGGAGAGATTGGCTCAAGAAAATGCTCCAAAGATTACATTGGAAGAATTCATTGAAATGGAAAGAGGTAAATTAGATAGATCTAAGTTTACTCCAATCACGTGGGAAACTTTCCTTACCTGGAAGAAGAAGATCAATTCTAAAAAGGAAGATGATAGAAAGAAAGACGAAGAAAAGAATGGTAAACGAGTATCAACTGGTCGTGAAATAATCTTGAAGAAATTTTCCGACAAATTCTACACAGAAGAAGGTGAAAATGAAGGTGACGCTTGGGATTTATCAGTATTTAGGAAAGACTTACCAGAAGCTGATGATGAAGTGATTAAAGATTATGGTGACGGAGCCAATACCTTTTACGATGAAGAACACCCTTCCAATAATAACAATACTACTGAAACCACTCCAATTCCAACAACAGATGAAAAATAATTGAAATAATCAACAACAAGCATTGACCCAGAACCCTGAATGCATGGCTAGCGGCTTTTCCAAGAATATATGCTAGTTTATCCTATGTACATTAATTTTTTAGATGAAAAAACAACTTCTGTAGCATATACATATATATGTATATGTATATCCCAAGCACTTGCTATTGCCTTATCTATTGTTTTCTATCACCTTACTTGCCTCATTGATCAAATCTGTATCTGAATCAGTAAAAAATTTGATCTCTATATTACTTCCCCTAAGCAACTCTTGAGCTTCAATTACTCTCGAGATCCATTCTGAACCCCTTTTGTCTATCTCCTGAAGTTCGTAGAGGGTATCAGCATGAGGATATATTTCCTCAAGAGAATTTAATAGGGTATTATAGGAATTGGGAGTGGATGTTGTGATAGGTTTATTTATGGAAGTAGCTACTCTTCTTGGTGGAGGAGGAGGTGGTACCTGTGACGATGTTGGACTGAGCTTTGAATTTTCACTTGGAGGTGACCTTATAGGCTGCTGTATAGGTGACTGGTTATATCTCCGTTCAGGAACAGGTGGCTTCCTCTGAATGGTATTGCCCCTAAGGGAACTAGGCTTCTTGGGTACCATCGGAGCTACTTTGGAATCCAAGTCAATCAAATCTGGGATGTCTGCTGCTTTGGAGTGATCATTAATAGTTGGGGATGTATTAGAAGTTGCAAACGTTAGCAAAGAAGTTGCCCTAATTGGATTAGGTTGCATCTCTTTATCTGATCTCAAGAGCAATTTTTGTATTTGATTCAATATTTTAGAGTCCTCAATATCAGAAAGTGAACTTTCAACAACTCTAATATAGATAGCAATGATATGTGATGGATATCGACAAGCCAAATCAACGTAAGCTTCAAAATCTTGTTCTCCAGAATCTCCAACACATATAAACTTCTTATTTGGGAAATCTCCCACAATCTTGTAAAGAGTAACTTTCTTCTTAGAAGTTGCTGGTTCCATCAACGACGCTATTATATTCCCCGTATATTGTTTGAGATGCACTGAACCGGGAGGCAAGTTTGCTGAATGGAAATATTGGCTGATTAGTGGGAACAATTGCCAAGGGGAATTGGAGACGTAATAGAAAGATAGTTTGTCTCCACTGGATTGATATAATCGATTGTATAATTCAATTACTGACGGTATATTCCACAGAGAGATGTCATTTAAGAGTAGGGATCTCATTAGTTTACGTTTATCTCCAATAACCCCTGTAAGTTTCACAGTATCGTCAATATCACTGATAATGCCAAACCCTTGGTCTTCAATAAGCATCACCTCTTCGAATGTCGATATTTCTTCATTTTGAACTGAAGTCACCGTCACCGTAGAAGGCTTATAATTGCATTTGATGCAGACATCAAAGTTACCATTTGAATTGGTAGTGATTACTTGTGACACTAACCCTTTTTCAATATCGTGTGATCCGATACTAATCTTCAAATCAGTATTGGGAATACTTCGAGCTATAAACCCACTTAAACGTTCTCTCAAAACATCTGATGAGTTTGGTGCGGCGGAAGTTGGTGATAAGGACGATGTTGACGAAGCCTGTGAAGACAAATCTAGCGAGCTATCAGAATTGGTAGAGACTATTGATTCAGAATCTGAATGGTTCATGTATATATCTTGTTTTGTTTGTTCAAGTTCATCGATAGCCTGTTGCTGAGTGGTTGGACTGGCAGACATTTTAGTCAATTGCCTTGCGAAGGATAGAATAAGTCTATTCTTCCTTGTCATTAAACCGGGACAACAGATCCAACCCTTGACATCGATATGGTAACAAATATCGGTAGAGATATTATTGGAAGTGGACGATGCAGACTCAACAGAGTAGGTGGAAGTTTCAGTTTCTGAAGTTCCAGAGACTTCTAAAGACGTGGTGAAAGTGGTTGAAGTGGTAGTTTGATCGTTGTTATTAACAGAGCTAGCCGAATCTCCTTTTAAAATCCTCGTATAAGACGGATACAAGGCAATCATAGCATCATCTGGAACAGGTACGTTTACCTTAACTCTTTGATCAGTACCATTTACCAACAGCGATACCGAGTCCGCAATTTTAGGGATATAAGTATCTCTTGTAGCCTTTGCAAACCCAATTAGCTTGGCCCTACGAGATACGTTTTCGGTCGTCATTTTTCTGCCTCTTAATAACTTATAGTCTTGATATACGTTCTTAAGAAATACTAGTCTTCGAGGAACAAACCTCGACAACTGCTTAAAGTAATTTCGCTTCAACGTGGGCGATGACTCAAGAAGAGTGTTTTAGTTGGTTTGGTATTATTGGATCTTTTTAAGAAAGATGTGAGCAATAACAATGGCAATGGCAATGGTAATGACAACTGTAATAACAATGGCAATGGCAATGGTAATGACAACTGTAATAACAATGGCAACTATGGGATAGGGCTTTCTCTTGAGATTGGACTGTGAATATGATCAGAAAATGCAAAGTATTCGAAATGTTAATGGATGAGACAACTAGTCAAGTGCTTTTATTGAGCAGGATCACAATGAATGAATGAAAAACAAGCAAATCTAACTAAGAAGTACAATCAACTCCACAAGTACTACTAGCTATAGCACAACTAACGAATGAAATATTCGTTGCAATCCATTCGCAGCCCCCCTCATAAACGGTTGAGTCTGGCTTACATCAAGCGCTCACGTTTGAGAGCAGCTGTCACCATTTTCGCGGCTATCGCTTTGAGGATCCAATTTGAGAATCTCAAATATGGTGAGAGGATCTACTAAGGAGACTAACAGTAGACAGTAGACACATTGACAGCCAATTGTTGTGATCTTAGGATAGTACATCGAGATATAATTAAGCTGAATTGACCAGAGTTGTAGTTACAGTGGATTGGATTGAATTTGATCGAATCTACGTGGAAGCTGACATTATTTATAATCATTTGAATTGATTCAAATTCAATTGATTCAGAATATTGGAATACCGAATATCGAATCACCGGTTTTGTTATTGATCAAGCTATTGACCTGTTGGTGGATTCTGGTCAAGCAATTTACAATTACATCTAGCTTTTGGAAGAACCTCATTACATTCCTTCATTGGTACAACCCAACCTTCAAGAAGTTGATCGATATCGATATAACTGATTGGATCTATTATCATTACATATATTGTAACAGTGGATGAACCTGATTTAAACACCGAATATCATGAGTGTATCTATTGGTAATGAACTAAAAGATTCATTCAAACCTACTTCTAAATGGATAAACAACAATATCAACTTTCTTGGAGATATTGAAGAGTTTTATCGAGAAAGAGCAGTAATAGAACAAGAATATGCTTCCAAGCTCAAATTATTGACCAAAAAACACTTTGATAAAAAAGCAAACTCTCTGGCGCTGCTATCGGTTGGAGATACCCCTCAAACCACTCCTGGATCTCTTGAATGTGCATCACTTGTGTTGTGGACTGAGGTGTTGACTCAAACTGAAGCAATAGCACAAGAAAAGATTCAATTTGCCAAAGAGCTTAATGTCAAGATTGCAGATAATTTCAATCATTTGAAACAGAAATCGTTGAAGATCGCCAAACAGATTGAGCAGATAAATGATTTTTTGAGATCAGAGAAATCAAAAGTTGAAGAAGAGGTTAGCAAATCCAAAAAGCAGTACGATGCCTTGTGTCAATCTACAGAAAATAGCAGAACCAAAACCGAGAAATCCAGCAGTGAAAAATACAAATTGAGATTAGCAGAAAAGGAAGTTGATATGAATATTGGTAAGAATAATTATCTCATGAATATTAGTATTGCTAATAGACTAAAGGATAAGTATTACTATCAAGATGTACCAGAAGTTTTAGATTATTTTCAAGAATTGAATCAATCAAGAGTTATTATTTTGAATAAGCTTATCAAGAATGCTTCAATCATTGAAAGAAACTCAAACGATAAGATAAAGGAAATTCTCTTTGCTATCGATCGGATAGTGGATCAAAATGATCCAATACTTGATATTCAAATGTACATCAAACATAATATGATTAGTTGGAAAGAACCCCAAGATTTCTATTTCATTCCGTGTGAATTTTGGCACGACGATGAGAGTTTGATTGTAAAAGAACCAGAATTAACCGACTTGAAGAAATCATTGTCTTCTAGTATTTCACAATATAAGAAATTAGAAGATTCATGTTTGAATACAAAGCAGCAATTGGAAGAAATCTCAAATGAAAAAAAATTGGAAATGGAGAATTTGACCCTTAAGTTTGATGCTAACCTTTACAAATCATTGCAAATTCTTGAACAGTTTATGAAGGATGATTCTGTCAGAGTCAGAAATGAAGTGAAGATAGAAATAATTCAGAATTTTGCTGGTGATAAAGATCTATCATATGTTGAACATAAGGAAAAGAAGAAGTCAAGATTTGGGTTTTTAACTGGGAACAGCTCAAAGCACCATAATGGGACCAGACTGTCTGAAAACGATGGTATTGGATCCGATGTCGTTTCCATGAATACGGTTAGATCTGGAGGCAGTAACAATAATAATAATTTCAATTCTCATTCTATAACCGGAAGGTTCAAGTTAAGAAAACATAAGGATCATTCAACTACCAGTCAAGTGAAAGCATTATACGACTATTCTGCTGCTGGAGACGATGAGATATCCCTAAGTGTAGGGAATATGTTGAATCTTATTCAATTGGATGATGGATCTGGATGGACTACTGTGGAATCTAATGGTAAGCAAGGGTTAGTGCCAACCAGCTACATTGAGATTATTAAAGTTGAAGCCCCAGAAAGCAGTAACAAGTCTATAACCTCATCGATTAAAAAGGGACCTGCGGTTGCCCCAAAGAGAGGTGCTAAAAGAATTCAATATTTGGAGGCTTTATATGATTACACTGCGGATGGTGAAGATGAAATCGATATCCGAGCCGGTGATAGAATAACGTTAGTCCAGGATGATACCGATGGTAGTGGATGGACAGAGGGGGAATTGAATGGGGTAAGAGGTATGTTTCCTACCACTTATGTGAAAAAGGTATAGAGAGAAGGAAGAGGTGTTTCGGATAAGCGTCTGATAGATAAAAAATATAGAATAAAGAATAGAATAAGTGTCAGTGTAGACAATTGGTAAAGAAAAGGATTTGTCTGTTAGAAGTTTGTCTCAAGACCGTCAGCCTGTCACAAGTTTGTCTGTCTGTCACAATTTTGTCACAAGCGGTGAGGATGAATAATGTGAAACATGTTGACCACTACCACCGATACACCTGATAACACAGCTCCTGACCCATTCTTCCTACAAGGTCCTTTCCTACATTAATCAAATTGAATATCTTTTAATATTTCTTATTCTTCTTCCTCTTCAATTGATTATGTAATATAATATAAAATCTCATGTGTCAGTTATAATTTCCATTTATTAGTTTAGTATTAAATATTTGAAACCAATTTAGTAAACATCACCAGGAATTTCAAAAACAACTTGCTTACCAGTTAATTTTTGGTATAATTGTTGGAAAGATTCTAATTTGTAATCAACAGCAGTTGAATCCTTTGAGTCAAGTAAAACTTTTTGAATTTTGTTACCACCAACTAAGTATCTAACTCTCTTACCGACGATTTCAGTTGGGAAAACTAAATCTTCTAAGATTTTGTCGTGAACAGCAGTTAAAGTTCTTGATCTTGGTCTCTTTTGTTGTTGTCTTGATCTTCTTGATGGCTTTGGAAGAATTCTTCTTTCAGCGAGGAAAACAACATGACGATCTGGGAATTTCTTTTCTAATTCTCTAGTTAATCTGGTTTGAACTTTTCTGTAAGCATTCAAAGATGGAACTGGAACGAAAACAGCAAGAGCCTTCTTACCACCATTAACATCAATTTCCTTAATAGATTTGAATTGTAAGGTTCTTAATTCTGCTTTTAAATCAGATTGAACTTCAAGATCAACAAATGCTTGAGCAACTTGTAATTCTAATTCAGTTGGCTTGTCAGATAAAATCTTTTGAGCAGCAGACATGATGAATAATGATAATGTTTGTTGTTTAACTATATTAAAGACAAAAAATTTTAAAGATGTAAATTTCAACTAACTTGAAAATTCCAACTCGAGGGCTGAGCTACGGTTGATGGTGAGAGCGTTTGGGAGAATCCTGCGATTTTTTTTCTGCGAAAAAAAAAAAAAAAATTGAAAAAAAGAGGGTAAACTCCGTACACCCAGCTTTGGGAAGTTAAATTGTGCTGCTTGGAAGTCATGTGGTAAATGTGACTGCTAATAAAATAGTGTATGCAGGTGAGTATTTATGTATCACGTGCTTGCACATTAAATTTAGAAGGAAATGGGTTTCTTTGTTACTGCTTAAGGAAGAGCTGGGAGACATAAGATAGAGGAATAGAGATGAAATGGTGAGTAAGTTGTTATGAAGTGTTGGTATGGAGTATTGGTATCTTCAATTCGAGTTTGCTTTTTTTGTCTTGGTTCATTTACGAGCCCTACATTGTGATTGCTATTACGATAGTGGTTTCTATGGTAGTTTTGATGCTGTTCCACCTCTCATTATATTGTAGTATTTGTCGCTGTGTTTTGTACTTCTTTCCTATTTGGTTTTTAACTTGCACATAAGCTCTTAATCTCCAAATTTCAACCTCTGCTTAGGAAGTAGGTAATCTTACTCATTTCATTTTACGCCTGAATCGTATGTTGCTGAACTGGTATAAGTGGTCTTTCTTGTTATGTCAAGAATGTACCAATGTATATACTTTTATCATGTAAAATTGAACAAGTGACTACTTCCTCAACGCATGTGCTTGTTCTACTGTTAACATAAAAGTCCTTGAGGGACACCTTATTCCTTATATAGACCGTCACCATATATTCCAATTATTGTAGGCTAATCGCATCGTAGTCACATTACCCCATACTATTATTCAAAGATATACGGGAACTGGTTAGCATGGGTGTTTGGATGTTGAGCAAACCCCGATGCGTTTGTACCAATCTTGAATTTAATTTATGACATTAACTCATCTAAATCTCTTTTCTAGGTTCTTGTTGTATCTTTCTTTGGTTTTTGTATTTGAGAGTTCCATTGGCTTCAAGTTAGGAATAGTTTTGAATTCAATTTTCATTTCCTTTCCCTTTCGAAATCCATTTTCATCATATTTCGCCATTTCCGCAGATCGATGTCTCTCGTTGAACAAGCAAAAAAAGCTGCTGCTTATAAGGCAGTAGATGAAAACTTCCCAAAAGCTGCCAAAGTTATTGGGGTTGGATCTGGTTCAACAGTAGTCTATGTTGCTGAAAGACTTGGACAGTTGCCCAATAAATCTAGCTTTGTATGTATTCCAACTGGATTTCAATCGAAACAGCTCATTATCGACAATGGACTTAATTTGGGCTCTATTGAACAATTCAACAATATCGATGTTGCATTCGATGGAGCTGATGAAGTCGATTCCGATTTGAATCTTATTAAAGGAGGAGGAGCTTGCTTATTTCAAGAAAAGCTTGTAGCATCAGCTGCTGCCAAATTTGTCATTGTTGCTGATTACCGTAAAAAGTCTCCAACAAAATTGGGTAAGCTATGGACTCAAGGAGTACCAATTGAAGTGGTTCCAAATTCATACGTTACTGTCACCTCAGCGTTAAAGAAATTAGGTGCCAAATCGGTCAATCTTAGACAAGGTGGTTCTGCAAAGGCCGGTCCTGTGGTTACTGATAATAACAATTTCTTACTTGATGCTGATTTTGGAGAAATTCAAGATCCTGAAGCTTTACATACTAAGATTAAACTCTTAGTTGGTGTTGTTGAGACTGGATTATTTACTGGAATTGCTTCCAAGGTTTACTTCGGTGAAGAGAATGGTAATGTAACCACATGGTAGAGTGTTTTCTGTAAATCAAGAAATAATTAGATAGTAATATGAAAACATAATCTACACTTGAAGGATTGATATGAATAGTTACGATTAGGTATTCAATAACCCTTCTTGTATTTTTCATATATAATAAACTGTTATATTTAAACAAAGAGGTCTTGCTTGCAATACCATGAGGTGATAGAATAGAATTCAAATTGTAGACTTTAATCGAATAGTATAAAATGATTAACGGTCTTCTTTAAAAGTTAGTGATATTAAAAGCTCACAATGGAGGGGGGTACAAGTGGTGGTACATCTTTATATTTTATTTGATGGCTCTTCATTTACTGTGACTGGATATCCAATTTAAGGTCTCCACTAATCCTGTACCATCAATAGCAATAGTTGGGATCACAGACCAAGTGTGTTCTCCAGATAATTGATTCAATTCGAATCTTTCAATTAATTCTTTTGGTTTGATAGCAGTTGGAACATCTTGCTTATTGGCAACCACGATCAAAAGACAATTACTCAATTCTTTATCGCTAATAACCCTTAACAATTCTTTTTTTGATTCTTCCAATCTGTTTATATCTGATGAGTCAACTACATATATTAATGCGTTGGTACCTGTGAAATAATGTCTCCATAATGGTCTAATTCTTTCTTGTCCACCACAATCCCATACAGCAAATGAAACGTTTTTATGTTTCACAGTTTCAACATTAAATCCAACTGTTGGTACTGTTTTAGATGTCTTACCAAGCTTGAGCTTGTATAAGATGGTTGTCTTACCGGCATTGTCAAGTCCCAACATTAATATTCTCATTTCCCGGTTCTTGAATAATTTTGACTAGATATGATTAGTATATGACCACCTAGAAATCCACAATTGCATAAAAAGTTGTCTTAAAAGTCCAGAAAATGACAACAAAGGAAGGATTGCAAGTACTTTCACCAAAGAAAGGCAAGTTAAATGGTTCGAAAGGTATAATTGGTGAAAATGACATCTCTAGTTTCTCATTGTTAAGTTTATCTGTTGGTTTCTTTGTTTTGTTTGCATGTTTTTTTTGTTATTTAGGACAAAACCATCATCAGATTATTCTTAGTAGTTAAAGACCCCTTCCATAGTAGAAGATCAATTTCCAACCAAGCTAGGTTTCACCAAGAGACCGCAAGTTATACCCACACATCCAAATCGAGTCACTATCAACAACAGCAATGCGTCACAGATATTCAAACCCTTCTCCACAAATCAAAGAACCAGTTTCAGAATGGTGTCAAAGTAAAGAATTTTTAGTTTCATATATACATACCATTAAGTGACCCATGATTAATGAAATTATAAGACGCGTTCGAGGAAAGTACTGGTGTTATGCCAAAGAAGTAGAATAATGAAAATAGATAGTAATGGAAAGTTTATGAAGCTGCCTTAAACTCCAGTAGTTAACAATAATAAAAAAAAAAAAGAATTAAAATAGTACTCTCGGAGGACCAATATAAAAGTTAGCGAAAGAATAATACAACTGAAACAATTCACCAACAAGATATTCTGTTCCAAATTATCCAAATATTGAATTGAATTGTATTTGTTAATTATGAAAAACAAATGTTTGGTTACAATCAGCCGTCTAAAATGTCAGTCCGCAAAATTTAGACGATTGGGAAAACTGTTTACGAATACGACACGTCTTGAGTGTTAGAAGAGGGCGGGAATGTGCAGGATAATCAGCATTGGATTGACGAACAAGAGGGTGTGATATAAGACATTATTCTAAATAGAATTCAGTCAGAGAATAGAGCTCGAGAAGGAAGATCTGGATTGATTTAAGGAGATATAAAATGACACCTCCACTCAATAGATCCATTTGATACCAAATCTTACGGTTATGAATCATTTTAATATAAGAGCCTCTTATTCAGAGGATGTGACACAATTGATGATTCAGAAAATGCTTCGCGCCGTTAATGTTTTTCAAATGTTTTTCCGCTCAGAGCAACTGTTCCAACTGCGAGAAAGTAGAAATTTGGAACTTGGAACTTGGAACGGCGCAATTGGCGCGACTTTAAGACTCAGTTACTGAAATTTATAGTAAGGCTAAGTGTTACCTCACAGACCAGTAGTTCCATTACCATGGTTTCTGGGTTGGTGAATGTTGTGATTGGAATTGTGATTGGAATTCTGATAGGGTCTTGTTTGTAGCCGTCACGGGCTACTTAATTTTTGAAATGTCACACATTCTTCTTCTGTCTCTTACGTGTTGTTTCTGGGGTATTTGGTCAAACAAGCTCTAGATCAGCTAATCTGCATGATCCCGCCAAATTCTTCCTGACTGCCGCCTACTTTTAGTACCTGTTTCAATTTTCCGCCCTAAACTTCCCTAAACCTGCCTTGAATGCTGCCCTGGTTTCGCTACCCTGAATGCTGCCCTAAATTCACTTCCCTGAAACCTGATAATACTCCCCATTTTTTCTTCCTAACTGCCTCCTTATATGTTGCCTTATTTGTTGCCTCATATATCTTTCAACTTTGGCCCGCACTTAGCATCTATTATACCCAATTGACCATTAAGTACCAGACCTACTATATCTTACATCACGTTTCTATATCTATCTCTCTACAACTCAGCTATTTCTTGTATTCCATGAATTCTTACTGTCAGTCGAAAAGTACGCACAAAATCTCCATTATTTATTATTTATTGTTTATTTTGGTAAATATCTAGTATATATCTAGCGTAAACTTCACATTATCGAATTGTACCTTTTTGCAAGTATTCTTCAATGACTTTGGTAGTTTCCTATGGTTAAATAGTCATAATCTTTGCTTCATCCGCTATCACTCTATTCTATAGCAACTCAGTCTATTTCTTTTCCTTTTTATCCTTTTTCTTATCCTTTTTATGCTTCTTGTTTGCTTCAACTCTTTCAATAACTCTCTCCAAAGAAAGCTTAACATCTCCTTTGGTGAAATGCTCCAAATTATAATATTTTGGTGCTAACTCTACCAACCAATCTGCTTTGATATTAGTAACAGTACGAATATAATTCTTGGATGTCAACACAAACTCATTGTATATAACCCATTCATTTTCAGTCACCAATACAGTGGAAGGATGGATCAAAACTTCTTGATTATCCTTAATGGTTAAGTATCCTTTGCTTCCAGATCTCTTCTTGGCCACTTGCATGAAAAATCCGGCAGTTAATGCTTTACGTATATTTGTCCAATAATTAGGACTTTCATTAGAAATTGAAACAAATTCTAAATCATGCTTCTCCATAATTCTTCTTAGTTGGGATCTAACACTCTTCGCTGAAGTTAAGGAACGATAAGATAAAAAATTATCTCTACACCATTGGTGTAAACCTATTTCAAATGCTCTATCACTGTTGAATTCTTCATAAACGTTTAAAAGAGTTAAATGGTCACCATCCTGGTGGGCAAATGCCATTTTGGCTTCATCAGCTCTCTTCCGTGCTGAAGCAGGACGTACAAAGACATTTGGCACTGAAAGTAATGCAACAATAGTCAAAATCTCTTCTGAACAATTAAAGGCTGGAGATCCAATCAACATAACTGCAAGCATTGGATCAAGAGGAAATTGAGAGGCCATTCTTCCTAAAGCAGTTAAATCTCCTTCATCTGATAAACATTGTAAATAATTTAATTCTTCTAATGCTCTCATCATTGTTTCAGGAGCAGGAGGATCCATAAAATCAAAATGAACCAAGTCATCAATTCCCAACTTCTTTAATTCTAATACTGTAGAAGCTAAATTACTTCTAAGAATTTCTGGATAGGATTGTTCAATAAGCTCCTTTTTAAATGCCTCTTCGGTATATAATCTGAAACATTTACCTGGTCTTGTACGACCAGCTCTACCAGCTCTTTGTTGAGCAGATGCTTTAGATATAGGAGATACCAATAATGATTCAACTCTAATTCTAGGATTATACACTTTTTGTTTCGAAAATCCTGGGTCTACCACATAAACAATTCCATCTATAGTAAGCGAGGTTTCAGCTATATTGGTTGAGATGATTACTTTTCTACCGGGTCTTCCTCCAACTTTAAATGGTTCAGGTGCTGGTTCAAAGATCCTTTGTTGTTGATTTGGTGGTAAAGAACCATATAATGGATACACTTTAAGGGGTCCACTATTTTGTTCTCTGATCAATTCATCTGCTTCAAGAGATATCTTTCTGCAAGCGTCTTCAATTTCTTCTTCACCGGTTAAGAAAACCAATATATCACCAGCAGGTTCTGTTGCATGAATTTGTAGTACAGTACGGATTGCAGCATCCAAATAATCTCTTTGAAACTCTGGAGTATAATATATTTCAACTGGATGAGTTCTACCAGGGACTGCTAATAAAGGAGCATCATTAAAATAGTTTTGAAACTTTTCTGCATCTAATGTTGCAGACATAATAATGATTTTAAGATCTGATCTTCTGATACTAACTTGCTTAAGTAAACCCATCAAAATATCTGTAGCTAAAGTTCTTTCATGGGCTTCATCAAGTATGATGCAAGAATATTTTGTTAAGTTATGATCATCCATAGCTTCTCTTAAAAGCATACCATCTGTCATATATTTCAAGATGGTAGATTTACTAGTCTTATTTTCAAAACGAATACTATAACCAACTTCTTGTCCTAATTCAACATCCATTTCATCAGCAACTCTCTTTGCAACTGACATTGCTGCAACTCTTCTAGGTTGAGTACAAGCAACTTGAGTACCTGCTAAATGAGACATATCATCATACAACACAAATTGAGGAATTTGGGTAGTTTTACCTGAACCAGTTTCACCTACAAATACCATAATTTGAGTATTATGGAAAATATCTAGAAATTGTTGTCTCTGAGCATGAACTGGAAGATCTCTTCTAACTTTTAAGATATCAAAGTACTTGGACAGGAACTTGGCCCCTGTAAATGGATTCTTAGGTCCATCTTCAAGGGTCTCTGATTGAATCTGGGTTGTTTTATGTCTATTACTGAAATCAAATTCTCCTCCATTATGAGGAGAGTAATTATCGTCGTTTGCAATGGGATGAGGATGAAGCCTGAGATGCTCTTCTGCCGCTTCAGCAACGAGTTCCGCCTCGGACTCCATTTTCAACTTTTTCAATGGTCTTTTTGACATTATGCTTTCTCCTATAAATAGTTCAACTTTTCTGAATCTCTAATACAATATTCTTCTTCGACAGGTATGTTTAGCCAATTCTAAGTGAAGCTGCATCAAATTGTTTCTGTCTATCGCTTTGAGAAAGTTCTACTTCTGAGAAGATGCGATGGAGGTTGTGTGCAGTATCGCAAATAGCAGGAAAGCTGGGTGTATATATAGTGTATAAATAAGATTCGGTATATAATCGTTGAGTTTGATTACGAAACAAGAAAAAATTTTGAACTAAACAGAACGTGACTTGTGGGCTAAAACGTGACCAGATGCTCGTAATACTAAGTAGAAGGAGACTATGCCTCGGCTGATAATTTATTAGATTAGGAACATGCTACGGTTTTCTAATCTTGTCCCTAACTTTGGTTTGATAAACTCACCATTGCTATAGAAGCATTAATATCTTACTTACTATCTTAATTACTATTTTAGTTTAATATGACAGCATGCCTAAACCAGTATAAAATGTATGACGTACTGTCTACAGAAATATAATGTTGGATCTGTATTGCGCAATCTGCAGAATTATTTTTTCTTGAGAAATAAGTACCACAAAATAAGATTAAACTTCTCAAATTTAAAAAAGGCAAAACATAGCAACTTAAGTTTCATTCAATATTGGGGCTAGAATTTAAAACTTCAACTTTGAATTGATGAATTCATCCGATAATTTCAGCCCTTAAGTTTCAAAATCACATACCAGTTAAAAATACACATAACAAGAATGATTGTACTAAACTATAAATGAAAGTCAGAATCCACTTTGCAATTAAATTTTATTGAAGTGTTTCTTTTCCCACTTTCTCTTTGTATCCCACTAAATATAATTGTTCTAAAAAATATTTATAGAATTTATATCCCGAATATGTTAACGTATTGATAGCTCAAACCAAGAAATCTTTAGATCTATACCAATTTTTTTTGAAAATTAGCAATAGTCAAACTTTGAAGAGTAAAACAGGATTCTTGCCACATTAAGCTAAAAATTTCAGTGTGTATCCAGTCTGTAATTAGACCCTGAGTTCCTCTAAAACGATCTTATTTTTGTACCAACAAGAATTTTGTTAAAAAATATTTTGAAATTGTTTGATTACCAAGGATGTCATTTTCTGAAAACTAAAAATATTGAAATCCTTCCAGTCTAATAGTAAATAAGGAGACATCTTTTTACCCGTCAGTAAGAATTAAGATAAAATTTGAATTTTATTATATTCCCTGGTCCTCCGAGCCACTCTGCATTTGTTTCACTGGCCATAAAACGTCATTTTTGAAATACTATACGCAGATATTTATGTTTCCTCGAATGCTCAAAGACATGCAATTTTGAAAATTCTTATTATTGGGAACCCAATTAGGTTGGTGGTACAGAGAAACCTTAAAATCAAATATACCCATACATCCATTGGTTCCCTATATCCTGTTAATTAAATAAAGTACACTCGGCGGTATTTTTCACCACCTGTTTCTGAATACACAATCAAATATTTTATTGTGGTAGTAGTTGAAAAAATATCTGCAATGCCTTGTGAGGCATAATTTGAATAAAATTATTTCGCGACTAAATATAGATATCATCTTTTACAAATTATTGACTATTTTAGATTTGAAGATAGGATTGCTATTATTACGTCAAATCTAGTGTGGATAGAGAGACTTTTCTTCAAATTGCTTCATGTAGCCATTTTTTTGTTAGCAGGCAAACTGAAGAAAAGTTTAGCTGTTCAGGTAGATTAGCATCAGTAATTAACAAACTAGCTTTTGTTGGAAAAAAGAACCCATTATCAAAAAAAAAATACTCAACATAGCATTATGTGTATCTTATATATTTAAAAGCAATTATTTTTTGAAGAAATTATGCTTTTTCGAACATAAATATGGTAACACACTAGGTTTAATTTTTAAATTGGGCTCGATCAGAGGAATGTAGCACCAGGGCAAATAATTTCCTTGGGAAATGAGGAGGGAAATGGCGCAGGATAGAGTCGATCTATTCTTTCTCGTTGATTTCATTTGCTCTCTTTAAATTAATTTGGGAAGGTTTTCTTTCGTAAATTTCTTGTTTTAAGAAGTCAAAATTTATGAGTGATATGAGAAAATTGACCAAGTTTTGGGTGGTCACTTTGTTTGCCATTATCATTACCTTGATTACTTTACAAGTAACTTTTAATGACGATAATGGTACTTCTGGTCCAAAGGCTTGGTTAAATGATAAATTTAACCGTCCACAAGAGCATTATGGAAACCAGCAAGGATATGGAGGACCATGGGTCGAGAATAATGAATCTGAGTTTGAAGGCGAGGACCTCCAACAACATAAAGGGGTAGACTCGAAACAAATCAATTATGAAATTGAACCGAATTTTGTTCAACCACCACCGGAATTTCGGACAATTAAATTAGATGACCATCAATATAAATCTTCAAAGTCCTTACCTCCTGTCAAGATATCTGAATTCAGAGTAACATCCAATTTAATTATCTTCCCGAAAACTTTTACTGACCATAATTTAGCAGATATTTATAACTCATCATTTGGTGGATTATCTGAAGATGCTGAACTTGTTAGATATAGTAACTCCAAATTCAGATCAGAACCAAGAGGTTCTCTAGTATTGGAAAGAACTGTTTTCAAGGACCATACACTTTCTATGTATGACAGTTTCAAAAACATAAAAGATGATATGGACAGATGTAGCGAAATTAAATCAGATTTAAAAGTTCAAGTATCACAATCAACCAGAATAAATCTTGACTTAACTGAGGCTATCAGAACATTTCAAGAGCAGAATTCAAGCTATTATCAAAACATATATCCCATTGTTGGTAAAGATATCGAGAATCAGTTGAAAGAAAATACAGTGGAAAAGCACTGGTTTAAAATGGGTGCTGCATCAGTTTGGTTGGAACAATATGGTGTTCATTATATGGTATCAAGAATTATATTTTCAAAGGTTGCTGAACAAAGTAGTCCATTTCTATCATTATTTTACATCCAAATCTTCAATGAAAATTGGGAAGAGTTAAAAAATGTTGAATTGATTTTTCCAACAAATAACCCATTCAATACAGAAGTTAATGAAGGATCTTTTAGATCAAGAACGATTCAATTTAAGAACTTTAAATTCCCTGGTGTTTTACCAGTGGCTTCTTTTTATGATGATAAGTACAAATTTTATGGTTCAGAAGATCCAAGGATTCTATTGGTTAAAAATGTTAATGGATATGAAGAACCATTGATTATCTTTAATTCTTATCATAGAAAAATTGGAAAAATTATACCGGAAGGTGAAGGTTTTACCAAGCTTGACCTTTCTCATTATAGATCTATGTTCATATGCTATCCCTGGAAGTTTCAAATTGGCAAAAAGAATGTTGATGGGTTTTCAAATAGCAAACATGATTATGAACTTTATTCCAAAGTGCATGAACTCCATAGAAAAGGGTTCCCAAGAGTATCTCCTCAAAAGAATTGGACCCCATTCATTAGTTACCACGAAAGATTATCAAATGATAATTATGATAGATTTGTCTATTTTATATTCCGCTGGAAAAAATTGGAGATCTTGAGATGCAAATTAACAGACTTATTATTCGACCAACCTCTGCAATGTCAATTTGTTTATAGATTGGACAAAGAACTACCAATCGAAGCCAAAGTTGGTAGCATGAGAGGTGGTACCAATTTGTATAATGTTAACCAACTTTTGAGTGAAAATTCTCTAAATCATGTCGATCTGCTCAAGCCGATTATTATGAAATTACCTACTGATAGAGAAATTTGGATCGGATTTGCAAGAGCTCATATGAAAGATTGCGGCTGTGGTACTGATATGTACAGACCAAATTTTGTTGTTATAACCAGAGACGAGGGTTTATTTAAAGTTCGTTCAATCAGTTCTTTTACTGCTTTGGATGTAACTAGGATCGGCTGGAACAGGAAAGACCCTCTGGTAGAATGTGTAAAGGGGAAGTCTTCGGTGTTTATTCCGAATGGAATTAGTTCTTGGTTTATCCAACCTAATCCTCATGATTCTGGTATCAAAGATTATTTATCTTTGTCCTTCAGTCTTGCTGACCATTCCAATTTCATTATACACTTGAAGGGAATATTAAATTCGTTACTTAAGGCTGATGGCGCCCTCGGGGATTTCAAATTATTTGAACCTTCTGGTTTAACTCTTGATGAATATAAGAAGGTTGGTTTTAATGATGACAATGTTGATTGTGCCGTGAAAAAATCAGGACAGTTTTGTAAAGAGTTTGGAGAGAAACATCCTCTTATTGAAGAGTAGTATGAACCCGTTCTTAAAACACTATGTTAAGATTAAGTTCTTTTCATTTCCTCAGGGGGATAATTCAAATTCTAGCTATTTGTTTAAATTCCACAAACCAGTTGAAATTGAGTTCTGAATGAATAGCAATGCCACCTAATTACAGGATGCTTATATTATTTGCAGTTTGATAAGATGTTATATCTTTTTCTATTTTCAAATGGTTTGTATACCTGACTTGTCAACTTGTTCGTTTCTTTAGACAGTTCTCAAGAATATTTATTGCACCAATTTTGTAACACTTATCGTACGATGACCCTCCAAATTTGAATGTATAATTTCATTTATGATTTTGTAGTCAGTAGAATTTTGTTTTCCATGAAAAACCTCTAAACCCTGAACTTCAGTCCAAAAAAAAATCTCTTTTTCTTCCTCAGTTTGAGTAAACTGCCACATTTTGATTTTAACGCCAAATTCGCAGAGCTACTGCTCAGCAAAATTATGATTGCTTCTTTGGAAAGTATTCAAGAGCATCAAGAGTTACATCCTTACACCTAATTTAATCTCTACAATCCCCTTTGTGCAACTTGTTGTATGGTAGAATTGATGGAAGTAAACTTGAGTATGATCCCGTAGTAATAATCTAAGACAGAAGGAAGCATATTGTTCATGAAGTAACCGAAATACAGTTCATAGCTCTATGGGGAAAGGAAATTAATTTCGGACAAAATATCAACCAAAAACGGTGAGAGAAATTGACACTAATATGAAAGAGAACACTTATGTTCCGATCTTTCACAAGCGAAATCGTTTGAAAATAAGCAGAATAACAATAAGATGTACCAATTATGGAGACTTTTCTAAATTAAGAATCTACATCCAGGTCATCACTAATTTGGGAAACTTAAGTCACCACATTCATCATAGTTTAATCGCGTTGCGTCTATTTTTAAGATCTTCTATTGCCAAAAATGGTACGCATCGAAGGAATGTTGAGTTTTCTTTCGCATTACATATAGATCCAAATTTGCGGCTGTGTAAAGAATGATCTCAACGGTCTTTCGCAGCGAATGGAATCGAAGCCATTTGAAGATAAAATATATAGGCACAAGAATGTTTTATAAATAGAAACTATGACATATTCACTTATCTTTAATTCAAACTTATATATTAGTGCAAATATGTAGATTGTTAACTGGTTGTTTAGCTATTACTTCAATTACTCCTTCGACTTTCCCTTGACTTTTCAATTGCTACCTAGAACATCTCAATCAAACTGTACTTCGCAAGTTTGAAATTCTTGCAGTAATTTAAGGTCAAGTTTTGTCTCCACATCAAAGCTTTGCACCTAAAATTTACGTATTGGGATATAATACCATTCACCACATAGTCTTGAAAGAGAAATATTTTATTACTTTTGCAGTTTTTTCTTTCAGCCCCCTCCATCGTCGGGCAAATCTTCAGCCGAAATAGAAACTCATCACCCGAATTCTCCCAGACACACTCCGATTTTTATCTGCGCCGCATTAAAAGCTGCATAGAACGAAGGAAAAAAAGAAATTGCAATCGGAAGGAGAACAAAAAAGTCGCAATTCAAAAAGAAACTCACAAGACTTTTTATCGTAATCAATAGCTATAAGCAACCACCATTTATTCCTATAGAATATTGTTGAACAGTATTTTGGAAGTATAGAAAAATGATGGTGGAAGAGTTAAATAAAGAGGATCTTCTTATACGACTTCAAGTAGCGAAGAAGAAGCTTTTAACAGAAGACAGCATTTCCAGCCAACAAATACAGGAACTCATTGAATTGTTAGATGATTCATATCAAATGATGTCCAACTCATGTACACCAGAAGAGATTTCAAAATCTACAACTACTCCCAAAATTCTGAGGATGGAACCAAATGCTAAGCGACAAAATATCTACCAGACTCCCGCAGATAAAATATCTCAGCCATTTAATCTTGTTCCCAGGCAATCACACAATAATCAAGATTCAATTCTTGATGAAGAAGCCATTGAAATCTAAAAAAAATGGGGTCATCGACGAAAAATGATAGAGAATTGTAATATATGAAACAATGGAACTGGATATTCCTCCAGAGACACAATAATGAACATTAAATATTTTTTTACTTGAGTTCAAACAAACTCGAACCTTAATGATTAATAATCAAGTGCTTGACATTTGAAGCTTAGAACATATTTTTAGAAAATGAGACTAAGATCATTTGTGAATTTTTTCTTTTCTTGTGAATAGTAAAAAAAATTGAGACTGCATGCAACCCGAATTGATGGAATAAGAACCAACACCACCTATTTTGAAGCTTTCGTTCGAATCACTCTTGCTACATACTTAGCTTCAAAATGAATAAAATAGAAACTAATGATATCGCATCAGTAGAGCCCAAGGTTTGTAAATTTCCGTAGTAGGTATCTTTTTGCTGGTTAATTGTTAGCATATAAGGTAAATCAACAATGAGAAGTGAATTCGGCGACAAGGGAACACCCATTCTTTGCAATTGATCATATTGATAAACAAAATGCCATTGCATAATGCTTCAAATACTGAAAGACCGCCGAAAAGAGTTCAATTTCATTAGAACGCAATTTATGGATGAGCAATCTCTGTTTATTATCTCTGAAAACTTAACTTGTGGGTAAAGATGAATGAGACCCATACCACTCCCCAGACCAACACCTGCAGGTAACCCTAATTCTAAAACTTTTATTCCACTTCTTTAGTGTGCATACAACCCGAGGCTATTGTCATTTTTGTCCCAGCACATCACATCGCAACATAACATAAACAAAAACAATAAACAAACCATAATCGCGCGAGCAATTGTTTGGAATTGGAGAGTTTTAACGTTTAGTTGGAAATAAGAATGAAAAAAACGCTCATTAAATAGGATGAGCTCGCAGCATAGAGAGCAAATGTGGTATTATTGTGTATCAGGTGCCAAGTGTCTTCCGTTGCCGAGTCTAGAGTTATTCTAATCGAATCCTCTCCACCTATGATATACGCTATATTATACGGTATGATTATACGGAATGACTATACGCTGTAACAGCACTGAATAATAACACTGAATAATAATACTGTATAATAGCTGTAATAACACATACTATCATTACATACTATCATTACATACTATGATCACACACTATGAGCACACACTATAATTATACACTTATCACACCCCTTCTACTGTAATGCCTCTTCATAATATTCACAACCTAATCATCTTCTCAAGCTTAGCTTACCATCCCTATCAACCACCATTCACCAGCCATCAACCTTGATCCGTTGTTCGATTTCGGTACACCTCTACTTTTTTTTCACTCGTTGCTAGATCAACTATCAGCCCCATGCGTGTCTTGTTATTTTCTATTTATATTTATATTTTTTTTTTCTATTTGTCTAGTATGGTGCTTGTTTAGCATTTTTTCGCTTTGTTTCGTCTCTTTTCTTGTACCCTCGTGTAGATTTCCTGTACTTTGTAGCCCTTTTGCTAGTCCCACATCCTCTGCGCTTTACAATTTTTTGTCTCTATTGGTTTGTTTTGTGTTTTCGTTGCGTTTTTGTTTTATTTTAGTATTTCATTTTTGTGAATTAAACTCCTTTCAATTTTGGTTTACAAGCATTTAATCTTCTATTTTTTTTTTATCAAACTAAATCCCGTTCTTTGTGGGTTAATTGTTGCTCTTTACTATTAGTATTTAGCTTCTTCATCCAGTCCTGGCAATTGGTACTAATTCATATTACTTGCTGTTTCAATTAAAAGATAAATTAATTTCGGCCCACTTCTTGATCAGTTGGAACTGGGCTTGTTATTATTTATCTTTCACTATTTTCCACTGTATACTGTTAGTATTTACAGGAGTGAGAACCGTTTGTAAACAGCAACAGACCATCATTCTTGGTATATTCTCAACCAACACCAACCTGATCCATCGCTTGTAATCAATTGTTTACGGTGTGACAGATATACCTCCACAGCATCTAAAGTGATAATCATTTGCTTAACATCGACAAATCATCGACGCCGAATACAATCACCAAATATACCTACTGAAAACGTCAGTATAAACGAAGTATACCCTCGCAAACGTTTATTCATCATAACATCCTAATACAACCCTTTGCCACATTCATTATTTCTCTAACTTAATAATATCAGTCATTCGCTTTTATACCCCTTCGCATATTATCTAATTAGTCATTCGCTTAACAAAACATAATGAAATCAAAGTCTCATTCCTTCAACGATGAAAACATGGAAATGAAACAAACAAAATTATCAAGACCCGCTAGAAAACTCCTGCCAAACCGGGAAGTTCTTAGTGATGTCACCCAATCCAACGAAAACAATTCAAGAAAATTGTTATCCGATAACCTGAAGAAATCACCAAAAAGGATTCTGATTTTCAAATCAAAGAAACCAAGATTAGAGCATCATGATAATGATACTGATTTTGAAACTGATGATGTTGAGGGACGGATCCCGGATGACGAAGATACAAATGATGTAATCAGGCGTCATTTTGAGCATGTTGGAGTCAGCAGTGATAGTATCATTTCTGGACCAATTGTTGTAGAACAACAACATAAATTGCATTTACAGCAGAAGTATCATGAACGAATTTCACGACAAGATTTCGGTAGGCAAGTGACTAATCTGCGGTCGATGCAAGATATTGCAATCGAAATAGATGAAGATACTGACAAGGAAAATTTACCTCCCACGGATGCTCATAATAAGGGCTATTCTTCAAAGAATAGAACCTTTAAGAATGACTTGAATAAGAGGAGATTGGTGATTGATTATAGTATAAAGAACGAAGTGGTACAGGTTCACGATGGCGATATTCATGAAGTTTTAGATGAAGACAATGAAGACCAAAGTGAAGAAATAGAAAACGAAGTAGAAGGTGAAGAAGAAGAAGAAGAAGAAGAAGAAGAAAACGAAGTAGAAGGTGAAGAAGAAGAAGAAGAAGAAGAAGATGTCGTGATAGTAGATGAAGAACGCGAAGTAGGAGATGAAGAAAAAGAAGAGAAGGATGAAGAGGAAGAAGAACGTGATGAATTTGCCCCTATGGAACCTAGTTGGAATAGAGCTATTTTTAATGAACTTCAACAGGTCATGAGGAAGTTCTCTAGAACTACTTTGGATGAACAAGACGAAGACACATATGATGTTACTATGGTTGCAGAGTATGCTCCTGAAATCTTTAATTACATGCATGAACTTGAACATAAATTAGCACCAGATGCCACTTATATGAATAATCAAGATGAATTGAAATGGGAAATGAGAAGTGTCCTTATAGATTGGGTAGTTCAAGTTCATAGCCGATTCAATTTACTTCCCGAAACATTATATTTAACTGTGAATTATATTGATAGATTTTTAAGTAAGCGTAAAGTCTCATTATCAAGATTTCAATTAGTTGGAGCTGTTGGACTATTCATTGCAGCAAAATATGAAGAAATTAACTGTCCGACTGTACAAGAAGTTGCATACATGGCAGATAATGCTTATTCCATCGATGATTTTTTGAAAGCTGAAAGATTCATGATTGATGTTCTAGAGTTTGATATGGGATGGCCAGGTCCAATGTCATTTTTAAGAAGAACTAGTAAAGCGGATGATTATGATTATGAAACAAGAACTTTGGCCAAATATTTCTTGGAGATTACAATTATGGATGCTAAATTTGTTGCATCGCAACCAAGTTGGTTAGCAGCAGGTGCTCATTATTTGTCTCGCCGATTATTGAATAGGGGAGAATGGACTGAAGCTCATGTATTCTATTCAGGTTATACCGAAATCCAATTAAGACCTTTAGCTGAGGTGCTACTTGAAAATTGCCGTAATGCTGCTACCCATCATAAAGCGATATTTGAAAAATATCAGGAACGTCGTTATCGTAGATCAGCTACATTTGTTCAAGAATATTTTGAAGCAATTAGTTGATTAAAACTGATGTGATGTTATTTCAAATGCCTATGAAAGAGATGCAAAAGAAGTATTCAACAAATTTTAAGAAATTAATGCAAGTCCCATGTCCTTTTATGCAACACTTTTTAGTAAGATAGAACATTGTTGGCACCTTGAGAACAATTCTTTGTATTATTGCTGCAATCTTTACTACAACCTTTACTATAACCTTGACAAACGGAAAACACTAATACTACCAATATTACCAGTACCTCTATCTGGATTACTACCGTTCCAACAACTACTATTCCCCACTTTTAATGGAAACAAAGTCATAAAGGGCCATTACTCAGAGAATTACCAAGGGGAGGTAAAATTAGAGTATAAGCGAATTCACAAGAGGGAGTAGAATCTCATCAAAGTAGAACACTGGCTGAAAGACACCATTTATTACCTTAAGCTTTAATTTCTATCATCAAACATGTACACTATAGAGCCATAACATGCTAATAATTATACTTTTTTTTAATATTTTTATAGTTAATTCAAGGATCATACGAATAGAGTGTATATGTAAGCGTAAGAACAATCAGAAATCTAAAGAAGTTGACTAAATCAATGGAACTGTAGCTAAGATCATCGACCATAGAAAGCTTTGAACTGAGTCTATTTATCATTTGTAATGCGAAAAACTGCATATAACGCAGTAAATAATTAATTGGCACGATTACGTGAGCGTTATTCGGAGCTAGTGCGAAACTTATGTCAACCAATTTGATTGATTAGTCTTTACGGAGAAAGCTATTACTTTCATAGTTACAACTGTTTTACTGTTTGTCTTACTGTTAACTATATTTCTAGAAGTTTCAAAATTTTAACATGTCGTCAAGATTAATTACCAGCACTTTACGTCGTTGCAGCTCCAATTTGATCAAGTCTGCTGCTGTTAGAACCACTGCTCCAGTAGCCATCAGATCGTTAAGATTAGTTAATAACGTTAGATTCTATTCTGCTCCAACTACTAACGAACTTAAGAATGTCATTCAAAGTGAATTACAAGATGCTGCTGAAATTGGTAACGAATTAGACCCTGAATTTAAAAGTTTCCCTAAAGAATCAGGATTCAAAGTTGTTGAAGTTGAAGGATCAGTCAACGTTCAATTAAGTAAATCAACCGGTGAAAATGAAATTGTTCATGTATTTTTCGATGCTGACGATGTTACCAATATTCCAGCTCAAGATCCAAATGCTGAACAAGAAGAAGGTTTTGAAGAAGAAATGGAAGCTCTTGATGAATTATTATGTAGTGCTAGAATTGTTATTGAAAATACCAAAACTAACACTGCTTTATTTGTTAATTTATTCTTAGAGTCTGAAGCTGGGTTAGTGGTTGACCATTTCAATGTTCAAAACAATGCTACTGAATTTATTAAGGAAGCTTCCGAAGGTAAATTTTCTGATCTTGTTAAATACAGTGGTCCATCTTTCTCTATGTTAGATGAAAGCTTACAAGTCATCTTCGAAGAGTATTTAAATTCCAAAGGTATCAATAAGGAATTATCTGACTTCATCACTGCCTACAGTGAGTATAAGGAAGAAAAGGAATACCGTAAATGGTTATCTGATGTTAATGAATTCTTTTAAGAGAATTTTAATTTTGCTTATATTGTTTCATGGGGAAGAAGTAGAGGTTCTAAAAAATGAATTTTCTTATTCAATCTAATGAATATATCCTGAATTATAAAACGCTCTATCGTAATGATTTTAAACACGATCCTCGTCTGGTTTATCTGTTGTAACGGTGCCAATTTCCTGTTTATAACCTGTGTATAAGTCCAATTTCTGTATTTCAGTACAAAATTGAGATCCAATGAATATCCTGTATATAAAGCACACTCTGATTGTAGTTCAAATGTGACTGCTTTTGAAGAATTCACGTGATAAACACCATACAATTTTGAAAAGAATGAGAAAAAAGTCTGCCATTTTTCACCGGGCAATTACCGTCGAAAATGTTACTCTCCCGCTCTGGCAAACGTTACCAATTTTCTATAATTTCGTAGTACACAACCTTAAGACATATCAATGAAGGTTTGAAACCACTATAGAAATAGAACTTTACAATGTCTGAAGCTTCATTCTCATACGCTGCCTTAATCTTGGCTGATGCTGAACAAGAAATCACTTCTGAAAAATTATTAGCCATCACTTCTGCTGCTGGTGCTACTGTTGAAAACGTCTGGGCTGATGTTTTCGCTAAGGCTTTAGAAGGTAGAGACTTAAAGGAATTATTATTCTCCTTTGCTGCTTCTGGTTCAGCTGCTGCCCCAGCTGCTGCTGGTGCTGCTGCCGCTTCAGGTTCTGCTGATGCTCCAGCTGAAGAAGAAAAAGAAGAAGAAAAGGAAGAATCCGATGACGATATGGGATTCGGTTTATTCGATTAATCGAGAGTCAACATAATTTTGGTGAAAAAGAGGTAAATATAAGTTGTATCATAATAAAACAGTTTGCTTTCTGAGTTAATGTAGGTACCGTGAAGTGATGGATGGGATACTTAACTTAATGTTCCAATCATCTTCAAATATTGAAACTGAACTTGAATAGTTTGGTAGATAGTATTGTAGGATAATTGAGATGCAAAGTGGGAGTCAATTGAATCCAACAATTAGATATATAGCTCGCAATATATGCATTGATACAAAATTCTGAAAAGTTCTGAAAAGTTCAGACAGGGACCAATATTTCTACATCCAAATCTTATTGCAGGTATTACTGGTAGGAAAATTCAACCAATATCTCAACAGGGACGTATACATTTTCTTTCAAGTTACAGCGAAAATCGTTATCCATTGTCAACCAAGCATGTACTAAATGTAGCACACAACCAATTGAACTTATTGAAGAAGATTGGGCCACTTATATAAGTTCAGATCCTTGGTATAGTAAGTATATTTGTAGACGGATATCTTTTATAACCAGTATAAAATCAATACAGTAGATATTTAGAAAATGACTTCCAAGTAAGAAATTGTTGTTCTTAAGTTGATTTCAGCCAATATTCGAATTTTGGGGAGGTTTTCTTGTTGGATCTGGTATTGATAGTAACTTTGAATTATCAATTCTTCCTTTACTGATAGCCATCGTAACAAATCGATCTCCATAATGCATTATATCACTTTCAAGCAGGTTCGCAATTGCTTTATGATGTAGGAGAACTACAATAGTCGATCTACAGAAAGTAATAGTTGTATGAGAAGCCAGGAATCAGTCCCCCATTTAGCAATGTATCAAAGTGAAAAATTAGTAACAACTCGAATAAATAAAAAAGAGTAGTCAGGACTTTAAAGTATTCAAAAACATTAAGAGATATCGATTAAACATTGACATATGATCAAAATATCTGATGCAAAATTACATACAGATTTGAATTTATAAGGATATACAAATAGTATTCATCTTTCAGTACAGACTACTACAATCGAAAGACAAAACTGAATCAAGACAATTGTCTAGATGAGAGTAATTTCCTGATAAACGCATTCAAAGGGAACACAAACAATAATATTGATCAACATTAATATGATCAATACTTTATATTGTCTTTCGCAATCAATGATACCAATTTTGAATCTTAAATTGATCAGATCGAGTGAAGTAAACCAATACTGAGTTCCTACACACACACCAAGCTGATCCTTTCTTCACTCTTCTCAAGTTAGTAATGATAGTGCAATTTCTCATCATATTTTTTCGTTTTACAGCCATATTTTTACCCATGAACGTGAACAGTCCCATTCACTCCTATCTAGTACGATCAGTCTAGTATTATATCCATACGAGGGTAAACATTCAGGGGTGTAATATTGGGGATATTCTCAAAAAGAACAAAATTCACATATAATCAGCTGAGTACTCCCATAAAATTGCGCATATGTGGAAATGAAAACAGCTGAGAATTTGCCAAAACCTCAGACGATTTTCGAAAAATTTAATTTGTCATAATCAAGCTCATTTTTTACATTCTCTTTGAATGACTGTAGCAGTTATCTAAACCTAATATTCAGATACCAATAGTAAACAAGGAAAAGAAAAAGAAACCATATTAGTTGCTTCACGTTTAGCGCGGCAGAATAGATGATTATTAATGATCATCCGAGATAAGAGCCAAGATGAGACACATAACTGAAAATGAAATTAGACTCACACCGTAAATTCATGTTCATTAATCATCGTATGTAGATTTAGTGCATCTCATGTTCATAACCTCATATTGTTGAATGGTTCTTTCGTATCGTAGTAATTAATATTACGAGTTAATCAGTTGTGAATCAAACTACTAAATTATCTCATTCATCATACAGTGCTCAATAGATTTTCAATAACCACTTCAGTGAAGATCAGTGAAGAGGAGTTGAATGGCTATACCTACAGTAGCTTGCTTTACTTCGAAATAAAAAAAGAAGTGACGTAAGCCGTCGATATTACAAATCTCATCCTCCTTGCATGCGGCTGAAATTCTCAAAAATTTGAGATTGCCAAAATGGAAGCGTCGAAAAGAACAAAAAACTCACCGCACAGTATGCGTGTCCTGTTAATTAGTATAGTTGGGTCAAATCGCATCCAAAGGTTTCGAAAACTAAGACTCGATCTGATTTAGACAAGAGGTGAGGTCAATTCCATTCATTTTCTTGGACCTGATTTGTTGCCCTTATGATACTATACCTTTAGCAAATAAATTATTAACGATCTAGTAGTCTGTGGAATCTATGGTATTGATAAACTACAGTTATGTTTAGCAACAACATTTTATCTTTTGAGATTCGGAAATAAGTTCAACGGTTAGAACCCTATTCAAATGTAATTTCCGGTCCGGTCCGAAATATATTTTTGAACTAGCCTTACTGAAGCAAAACAAAAATCTAGCGAAACCCAAAGGGGAAGTATCTTAAGAGCAATATTACTTAATGTAGTACAAAAAATAAAATGTACCAATAAGGGCTAGCTGTTTTATGTTAGTTTTTATTCTCTACTCATAACGAAGGGGTTAGGCAATGAACAACCAACCTTAGCAGTGGGGAGCGGCTCGAATTAGCAGAGTCGAATGTTGAAAATGGTGGAAACAGCAGAGGATTTGACAGAAATCAGCTATTTTGCCATAATTGTACAATAATTTTAGTGGATGAACTCAAACTTTTTGTCTAACAATACTGCGAATAATACATCTGATAAACACCATTTCTATTGATTAATTATTTACTTTATTTTCCATCTAGAATCAACCCATTGATAATAATTCACCATTATTCATTTCAGTTTTTTTCTTCGAATTCGAAATTATTCTGGGATGGCTCCGCAGTATGTCAAAATCTAGTCTGTGCCCTGTTATCAGCCTTGCATGATGACCATGAACCAAAGACTTAGACAATTTAAATTTACCTCACCATTGATAATTCTTTATCTGAGCGTTTTATAACTGTAGCAGAATTGCTATGCGCAATCAATATTAGCAATTCAATTACATTCTCCAGACCTTCTAGAATCTAATTAAGGATAAATGAACAACAATATTAAATAAACATACTATGTAAATTGAATCAGTCCATACTTTGCTAACTTTGGTTCCACTTTCTGCAAGACCTTAATTTGCTTTTCTCGGATTGCGGGAATAGCGGTTTTAACCGCTCCCGATATCCCCGTTTCACTCATAACGCGGATCGATGCTCGGCAGTGATTCATTTTTAATATCCGAATTGAGATGTGACTAAGAATTTAGACCCACATAAAAAGGAACCAATTCCTGACTAATGATTGTATCTGATTTTAAGTTTTAATGATTTTATTAGTCATTAGATATTAATAAGAAATTAGTATAAAGTTATACGCATATTTCCAGCTCATCAATACCTGGATCTGTATTTTATTGCTAGCAATTGGATTTTAGTTTTAATATTCTTGCTTCTCATTCACGCTGATATTTTGCATACATTTCCTGTGAAATAAAATCTTGCCTTCCAGTTTTTACACGCCACAACACCCAACGTATACAACATGCTGATGTCCTTTGCTGAATCATACATTCTTGCTTCAAAGGTAAGATCAAAGCTTACCAAGGAAGCTTCAAACCCAAAGTCAAGTCTTCGTGTATTGGTAACCCAAGCTAATATGCTTGATAACTTGATGGACCACATTGCATCTGAAACCTCAAAAAGAAATAAGAAACTTCACTCAATTGTAATTGAAGAAGATAATGAAGATACTATAATAGACGAAGAAGAAGAAGACTTTGAGGAAGAAGAAGAAGAAGAAGAAGAAGAATCTAATTACTCTTTACGCAGATCAAGAAGAGTTAGCTTTTCTATTCCTTCTAGAGATCGTCAATCTACTGCATCAGTTTCAGAATACGAAGTTCAGTCAGATTCAGATTCAGAAACTGACTCAGACTCAGATTCAGATTCTTATTACACATCAGATGAAGAAGAAGAAGAAGTCTTCAATAATGAACAAGAAACTGTCGAAACCCTTAACAACATAGGAAAGACTGTACTGCAATCAATATTCAAAGAGCTTCCATCGATTAACCTCCAAATACATTATCATCATGACCAATATCTTTCGGCTATAGAAGAAGATTCAGAAGATAGTGAGGAAGAAGATAATCATGAAGCTCATGATCATTCAGAAGTTCCTGAATTAACTCGAAGCATATCCCTTACCGATGATGAAGATTTAGAAGATTTTGAGGAGCACAACTATAAACTTTTACAATCACATAATCATTTGCAACCTCGTTATCATGGTTCAATAGATGAAAAGCTTCTCAAATCTGACTTCAATCTTCCTAGTCATGGTTATAACCGGGATTCGGTACATCAACATCACCGCCATAATGCGATGATTAGCATGGATGCTGTATTTTAACCGATATGAACCGAATCTATTATGATATGAGTTGACGATTTTACGAGTTTAAGAATTTTATGAATAACTATGATTGTATATATATGCATATTTATTACCCGAATATTATTATTTATTTTAGAAAACCTTGAATTTGAACAAGATGTAGAAATTGAACAATTCGAAAGCGTTAGGATTTAGAACGGTTGGGGGACTAATTTTATGGGTCATTGAGTTGAGTGACTTCAAACTTAATGCCCTTACATTAAGATCCGACCGCATCTGTCGTCGTAAAAAACTGCATCTGAAAATCCGTACTCGGCTCGGAGGTCTTCCCAAGATGGGAATAGAAAAGTTTTTGAAGCCGGAGGGATAAAACACATCGATTTCAAACATGCGATTAAAAAGAGAGGGGTAGCCTTCTTTGGGTCATTATTATCAGACAACATTTAAAGTACTTCACACCTTAGGAATACGACAGTCTTTGGATATAGATATGGATCTTAACTACTTGCAAATAAAATGCATTACTCTCATTGTGTGAGTGTCATTCACATATATTTTATCGTTTAGCGTTTTTGGAACCCTTCAGGTTCTGGCTAGGCCCGTTTTGCATATAAGCCATTTCTCAGCATCGGCCCTAAATTATCGCAGATTTGGCCCAGAAAAACATGACTATGGATCCAACGGTTGGTATCAATGAAAAAGCATAAACGTTACCCCATGCAGAAATTTCTTGACTCTGAAGAGATCCCAGATACGGATGAATTTTAGACTCTGAATATTATTTTGTCATAGAGATTAATTGTAGTAACGAAATAGAAATAAAGGAAAAGTCGAATTTTAACGTGAATAATTTCAAGCAAGCTGTTATCAGCCTAATAAATTGATATAATTGAGAGAATATTTCAGGCTACAAGATGATGAATTTCCCGATCATCGCGCTCCACAGTTTCCTCACTGGGATAAACTTTCCATCCAATGCTCATGGCCTCATCAATAAGAACACTGAAGTGATTTTTTTTATCATTCAGCTTTCAACATTCTCTGCATTGCAACGTTCGCACTTCGAAAAACCTTCACAGCAAAGCGGACCAGAACAAATATATTCACTGGAGATAACAATCAGTTAGTGCTTTATTGACCACTTACCAGTAACCATTATCGTTCGATATTGCATTGAGGCTTGAACTCCGAACTCTATAATGCAGCTGGTAATGCGCTCATTAGTCAGGCCGTCTGGATTTCCAAGACTTGGATTAAGACTAAGTAATATACAGATAAGATTTCTTCATACAAACTCAAGGACGTTCAAGGATCACAAAAGCATTGATCGAATCAAACATAAAATACCATCATCATCATCATCATCATCATCGTCATCAATTTACTCAAAACAATCTGTGTTAGCGGTAGCGATCTCTTTGGTGATAATTGGAGCAGGAGCGTACTATCTTGGGAAAAGATCTATTCTAGTTGATCCACCTTTGAACCTTTTCCCGCTCACTTCCACTACCAGTCTCGATGATATTAAGCTGCCAATGTATTGTAGCGAGCAGGAATTGTTGGTTGCGATCAATGAGATTCTAAAAGTAGTTCCGCTGGAGAGAGTGACTAATTCAAATGTTGAACTTGAAGCTCATACCAAAAATGGATTTGCAACTCACAAACCTTTAGAAGGACAGAAGCCCAAATATATAATCTATCCAATGACAACCGAAGAGGTGTCCCAAATTATGAAGATTGCCCATAAATACAATGTACCCATAGTGCCATATAGTGGGGGGACATCACTTGAAGGTCATTTTTATTCAACTAGACCAGGAATCGTATTGGATACTTCTAAAATGAATAAAATTTTAAAACTTCACGAGGAAGATTTGGATGTAATTGTCCAATCTGGAGTAAATTGGCAAGACTTGAATAAAAACTTAGATAAATATGGATTAGTTATGGGATGTGATTGTGGCCCCAATGCATTAATGAGTGGAATGGTTAATACTAACGCATCTGGAATTAATGCTACAAAATATGGTGCTATGATTAACAATGTAATTTCAGTTACTGCAGTATTAGCAGATGGGACCGTTGTTAAAACGAAACAGCGACCAAGAAAGTCGAGTGCTGGATACAATTTAACTCATTTATTTATTGGTAGTGAAGGTACGTTAGGGATTATTACTGAAATTACTATGAAACTTCATGTATTGCCCAAATATGAGACAGTTGTCGTAGGACAATTTCCAACCATATTGGATTCTACAAATGCAGTTACAGAGTTATTTCAAAAGGGAATTCAGCCAAATGCAATCGAGTTTTTAGACAAGTATTCCATGCATTGTATTAACTATACTCAATATACTGGAAAAAAATGGCTTGAATGCCCAACTATCTTTTTCAAGATTGGTGGTTTAAATGAAAAAGTTGTTAATGAGCATGTTAAAGAATTGAAGAAAATTTCATTTAATAATAATTGCCAATTGTTTGAATTTGCCAAAGATAAACAGGAACAAGAAGAATTGTTTTCTGCAAGGAAAAACATATTTTATGCTATTTTAGAGTATGGTAGAAATGAGATACATGAAGATATTGGATTGTGGGTAACTGATCTTGCGGTACCTTTATCAAGACTTTCACCAGTTCTTGAGCAAGTCAAGATTCTTATTGAGAAATCGGGTTTTCAACATATTATAGTTGGTCATGTTGGAGATGGAAATTTCCATGCAGACATTTTCTATAAACCAGATGAGAAAGAAAAAGTGAAACAAGTTGTAGATGAAATTATGGAATTGGGATTAAAGAACGAAGGAACTTCAAGTGGAGAGCATGGAATTGGTAACGGTAAAAGATTTTTTCTAGAGAAAGAGCTTGGAGTTGATACAATTAATTTAATGAGGAAACTTAAGTTAGCTATGGATCCAAAGCGATTACTTAATCCTGATAAAATATTTCGGATTGATCCTGAAGATAGCCATCCATACTGAGGAGGATATTCTGAGTGTGACCAACCCATTCAAGTTCTTCTAAAAATTGTAATTGGGATGGAAAGAGGTATACATATAGAAGGATATAGACATAGATTTTATAATTTATTAATGTACAGTTTAGAGATTACATATCACTGGTCAATTGTAGTCGGAGAATGTAATAAGAATCTCAGAGTCTCAGGGGCTTGGGTTGAATAAGGGATTAAAAGAGAGTAATGAAACGCAAACACTCTGATACGAAGATCAAATAGAGATTTTGACGTCGGATTTAATTTGGGAGTTAAGCGGTGGAAGTAGGGAGATAAGGACCAGGAGGGAGGGAGATAAGATTAAATAATGGAGATATCTCCCCGAAGAGGATCTAACAATGCTTCTGACTCAATACATGTGACGTGAAAGAAAACCTTAGAAATAGAAATGAGTCACACATTTTTCAAATGGTTAATTTCAGTTGCATTAGAGTGAGCGAGGTTATATCCAGTAACCGATTCAATTGATTTTAACTGAATAACCTGCTATTATTCTATGGCTGAACAAGGAAATTGTGCATGATAAATACTGCACATGAGAAACAAGCAAGTCACGTGAGAAACACTATTTGATATCCAGCGAGCACATAACGTAATCTTTATACAAATAAACTTCGATGAGACAAACCAGAATTAATAATCTTTACAGGTCTTTTCAGTTTCCATAATTCTTATTACGGTCTACAAGATTGTAATTCACAAAAACATTAACATTTAAAATCTCCATAAATTTTCAATTTCACACTGAACACTGGTACATGCAAAACCCATTCGTATTTTTCGTATCCTTGTTAGAAAGAGCTTTATGGGTACAGGGTGCGAAGATGCATGCCAGGTATTAATTAGTAATCATACACTAACGTAGATAATTTTTTTGTTTAGTGGGAGAACATATAACTGAAGTGAACGAATACGAGACTCTGGTCCCTATTATGTAATTCTTGTAGACTTACACTTCTGTTTTTTTTGCTATACTTTCACTTACTTACTTGAATTTACAACTTGTATACCTGCCTAGAATGAACAACTCTATAAATGCAATCTGAATTTCTATCGTCATTTGGACCTCTATCGTAAATTAGACTTTTTTTCTTTAGATCTATCATCGCCTACTGCTCATCTCGCCAAATCTGTCCTGTCATAATCTCTGTTCAACCGGCGCACTCGCTAATTTCTTTTATCACACCTCCAATTTCCACAGCCTTTATACAGAACCACGCGGCTCGATAAAGAAGCACTTTACTGGAATGGAAAATGTTTGGAATCTTCAATTTCGTCTCTATTTCTCTCTACTCTTCTTGCTTAACAAAAAAAGACCCATTTTCTTTTGGACTCTAAATCACTTGTACATTCGATTTTAATTTGTATTATAATCCATAATGATCGAACCTAATATTGAATTGTCACAAGGGATTGTCAATCCTCATATGGTTGATATGTTCTACAATCTAGGTGGCAATCTGGAAGCAACCTATCCCAATGATTTGTTATCCAATGATAACCATTTATATACCCAGACCAACATTTATATTTCAAATATAACCGACTCAGTTGGTAAATCTTTACTTGCTTGTTCTTCAAGAGAAGGTTGGGGTCCATTATCTGCTCAATATAATGACTTCACACCTTGTTTTATATCAAGTCTTTATTTAATCTCTTCGTTATTCATTATAATTTTGGGCAGCTATCAACTTTTCAATCTTCGAAAACGAAAATTAGCCAATAATCGAATTGGTTGGACTCTTTATTTGAAATTGGTTCTTATAATTTTACAAATTTTATTTATCTCGTCCCAACTCGCTAGATCTCCTTCTTGGGATGTCTTCGGCACCTCCAATGGTATAAGCGTACTTGCCGTTGTAATTGCATTAAATTTACATTACGTTGAAGAATATAAATCTTCAATACCAAGTGGTGAATTGTTGTTTTATTGGTTATTTCAAGTTGTTTTAGGATTTATTAAAATTGTCAACTTGAAAATTAGAGACCAAGTGAATGTCTTAGTCATCTTCCAATTTATAAATGCTGGGTTTATATTGTTCGTGGAGTTATATTTCCCCCAGCAATCAAGATCAATCAGTTTACTTCATAAAGTATCTCCCTTTGATACCGCAAATATCTTTTCAAAATTGACTTTTCAATGGATGAATGCATTAATGAAGAAAGGTTACGAACAATTTCTTACCGAATATGACTTGCCAACTTTACCAAGTGAATTACAACTGAGAGAGACTACCAAGCAATTTTCAAAATATTGGGAAAAACAGCTTGAATACTCGAGTCCTTCTTTAGTTGTAGCAATCGCTAAAACTGTGTCAATTCAGTTCTTGGCGGGTGCATTTTTCAAATTCACTCAGGATTCTTTGGCCTTTGTTCAACCTCAATTACTTCGTCAATTAATTGTCTTTGTTAATGATTATTCCGACAGCATTAAGAATGGTGGCGAGCCAATTTCTTTAACCAAAGGGTTTATGATTGCATTGTCTATGTTCATTGTTTCGATTACTCAAACTGCTGCTTTACATCAACATTTCTTAAGAGCTTTTGATCTTGGTATGAAAATCAAATCAGCCCTTATTTCCAGAATTTATAAAAAATCTCTTGTTTTGTCAAATGAAGCTAAACAACAATCGAATACTGGAGATATTGTTAATCTTATGTCGGTTGATACTCAAAGATTACAAGATTTATTTCAAAATTTGCAAATGATATGGTCAGGTCCTTATCAAATCACTTTATGTTTGATTTCACTTCATGGCGTTTTAGGAAACTCAATGTGGGCGGGTGTTGCAGTAATGATTATTATGATTCCATTGAATACAGCCATTGCAAAATATCAAAAGAAATTACAAAAATCTCAAATGAAATTCAAAGATGAAAGATCGAGGCTCATTAGTGAAATTTTGAATAATATCAAGTCTTTGAAGTTGTATGGTTGGGAACATCCTTACTTAGCAAAATTGAGCCATGTCAGAAATGATAAAGAACTTAATAATTTAAAGAGAATGGGGGTCTTTCTGGCTGTCAGTAATTTTTCTTGGACTTTTGCTCCGTTCTTAGTTAGTTGTTCGACATTTGCAGTGTTTGTATTAATTGAAAAGGATAGAACATTATCAACTGATATTGTTTTCACTGCTTTGTCGTTGTTTAACTTGTTATCTTTCCCATTGGCAGTGTTCCCAATGACTATAACTAATATTGTTGAAGCCCAAGTTGCTATTTCAAGATTAACTAAATTCTTGACTTCAACCGAATTGCAGTCTGATGCCGTTATCAGAACTATCATTGACAAAGATAGTAAAGTCAAAGGTTTTGTATCAATTAAAAACGGGACTTTCTTATGGACCAAGACAAATGGCGAAGAAAATTACAAAGTCGCCCTTTCCCACATTAACTTGGAGGTTGGAAATGCTTCATTAGACTGTATTGTCGGTAAAGTCGGTTCCGGAAAATCTTCTATTGTTCAAGCAGTGTTGGGAGATTTGTATCGTTTAGAAGGTGAAGTTAAGGTCACTGGTAGTATTGCTTATGTATCTCAAGTTCCTTGGATTACCAATGGTACAGTTAGAGAAAATATCTTGTTTGGTCATAAATACGATGCTGAATTTTATTCAACTGTTCTTAAAGCTTGTGCACTTTCCGTTGATTTGAAAATCTTACCTGATGGTGATAAGACTGAAGTTGGAGAAAAGGGAATCTCGTTAAGTGGAGGTCAGAAAGCAAGGCTTTCTTTGGCCCGTGCTGTTTATGCCAGAGCCGACGTTTACTTGCTTGATGATCCTTTGAGTGCAGTTGATGAACATGTCGGTAGACATTTGATCGATAATGTTTTGGGACCAAATGGTATCTTGAAGAGTAGATGTAAAATCTTGGCCACCAACAACATTGGAGTATTGAGTATTGCAAATAACATTCACATGGTTCATGATGGAAGACTTGTTGAGCAAGGTACTTATGAAGAAATTATGAAAAAGGATCAATCTGCGTTGAAACTGTTAATTCTTGAATACGGTAAGAAGGCAGAGGAGCAAAAAGAATCTCAAATTGCTTCTGAAGAAGTGATTGACGACAGCATAATCTCCCCTGAAAAAATTGTAAAAGATATTAAGGCTGATGCAGATGAAGCTTCTAGTCAACTCGAAGCAATAGAGACTTGTAATTTGAGAAGAGCTTCTCTTGCTCGTATTGGTGAAGACTATAGCGAAGAAGAAGATGATGATGCAGGACAACTTAAGCCAACCGAACAGAGTGAAGCAAGAAAAGAGCATGTAGAGCAAGGTAAGGTCAAATGGGATGTTTACCTTGAATATGCTAAAGCTTGTAACCCTGCTAGTGTATTATTGTACATGGGATTTACTGTTTTCTACATTGTCACTAATATTGCTTCTAACGTCTGGCTTAAACATTGGTCTGAAGTTAATACAGAACATGGTTACAATCCAAACGTTGTTTTATACGTTGGAGCATATTTTGGAATAGGACTTCTTTCCTCTGCTTTAAGTTTGGCTCAAAATTGTATAATGTGGATTTTATGTACTATTCATGGGCTGAAAAAGTTACATAACGATATGGCTACAAGTGTTCTCAGAGCTCCAATGTCCTTCTTTGAGACCACTCCAATCGGTAGAATCTTGAACAGATTCTCTAATGATATTTACAAAATTGATGAAATATTAGGAAGAGTATTTGGAATGTTTTTTGCAAATAGTATCAGAGTGTTTTTCACATTGGTTGTGATTTCATATTCAACTTGGCAGTTTATTTTCATGTTGGCCCCAATTGGAATTTTGTATGCATATTATCAGCAATACTATCTCAGAACTTCTAGAGAATTAAGAAGATTAGACTCTATAACAAGATCTCCAATTTTTGCAAACTTTCAAGAAACCTTAAACGGGGTGTCAACTATAAGAGCTTATGGTCAACAAGATAGGTTCAACTATTTGAATGAGAGTAGAATTGATCGTAATATGAGTGCATTTCACCCATCTGTTAATGCAAATCGTTGGTTAGCAGTCAGGTTGGAGTTTTTAGGATCATTAATTATTTTAGGAGCGGCAGGTTTATCAATTGTTACTCTTAAGTCTGGACATTTGTCAGCTGGTTTAGTTGGTTTATCGGTATCTTATGCTTTGCAAATTACTCAATCCCTCAATTGGATTGTTCGTATGACAGTTGAAGTTGAGACTAATATAGTTTCAGTTGAAAGAGTATTGGAATATTCAAGATTAACCCCCGAAGCACCTGAAATTATTCCAAACAATAGACCATCAAGTGAATGGCCAGAAAATGGAGAAATCAAATTCAAAAACTATCTGACTAGGTACAGACCTGAATTGGATCTTGTATTGAGAAATATCAATTTAGATATTAAACCCAAGGAAAAAATTGGAATTGTTGGTAGAACCGGAGCCGGAAAATCTTCCTTGACGTTGGCACTTTTCAGAATCATTGAAAGTAGCAATGGTAATATCGAAATAGATGACATCAATACATCGTTGATTGGATTATCCGATTTAAGACATAAGTTATCAATTATTCCCCAGGACTCACAAGTATTTGAAGGTACTATAAGATCCAACTTGGATCCCACCGATGTTTGTTCCGATGAAGAGATTTGGAATGCATTGGAATTATCCCATTTGAAAGACCATGTTATAAAGATGTATTCTGAAGTTGAAGATAAAGAGGGATTAAAGGATGAACTTGATGTTAGATTATCTGAAGGTGGGTCGAATCTTTCGGTTGGACAAAGACAATTGATCTGCTTAGCAAGAAGTTTATTGATTCCTTCTCATATCCTTGTTTTAGATGAAGCTACTGCTGCGGTCGATGTTGAAACTGATAAAGTACTTCAAGAGACCATCAGAAGAGAGTTCAAAAATAAAACAATCTTAACCATTGCTCACAGATTAAATACAATCATGGATTCTGACAGAATTATCGTGTTAGAACAGGGATCGGTTGCCGAGTTCGACACTCCAGAAAATTTATTAAAACTTAAGACCTCATTATTCTACAGCTTGTGTAAAGAGGGAGGATTTGTTGAGTAAGCGAAATGATTCCAAATACACAGACTAAAAAAAAATCCATAAATACATAAATACCGAACGGTTGCTCAAACACTATAATTTAATAAATTAAGAGATAGAGTATACAGGGGAGATATACTTCACGATCAGCGTGAAGTAGAATGTAGATGACATTTGTAAGAATATTACTATGAGTAACCCCTTAGCCTGTTGTGTATAGAATTCATATTCTACAGGATACCTGAAGCATTATGCTTAGCTTGTCAATGCATAGTTCATTAATTCACAACTAGTCAATGAATAGCCAGTCATTGGTTACTGCTTCTGATGCAATTCGCCTATTATCAAGCAGTCTCAGTGTTGATTAAATAAAAATCTATTCCCTAATGTTCGGATCTCTTTCTTAATGTATTGACATACCATAAGGGACAGAATTGATCTCTATTCTCAACTTCTATACTGGCAACAACCGAGTCTCTTTCTTCAATTTCTAAATTACCATCTTCATTTAATTTTATAAATGTGAATAAATCATCATTCTCTGTATCATTTGAACCAATCAACTTGTTTGAACCAGAAGCACAAATATCTACAAATGGATATCTATGATCCAAAGTCTGCTTGTAAATCAATTTATTACCAACGATCTCAAAATTCAACAAACATTTGACATTTTCTATGAGTAAAATAACATTTTTGTTATTTAAACATATAATCTTGGAAACTGAGATCTCTTTGACAGATTCAGGTGTTTGAAATCTTTCAGGAGGGTTATGGAAATCAGTCAAGTAGCTTTCAAGTGGGGCCCGAATATCAACCTTGTCTAACAATTTGTTATTGTACCAATCCCAAATGCAAATGAAATCGTCACCTCCTCCACTGATAAGAATCGAAGGTTCATTTTCCTTTGCGTTGGGGACAATTTGTAAACTGGAAACAAATTCATGGTGCCCAAATAACCAATGCTTTATAACGTAGGATTTAGGATAATTAGACACTCTTATATGCTCATCTCTATCGGCTGTGAGTATAAATTGTTTATCATTTTTGCCATTGGTAGCCATAAGAACATTGGTTAACATCGATACATGACCTAATATAGGATTCAAAGATTTTTCATCTTCAACAGGGCCAGTCATGGAAATTGCATAAACATCACCAAATTTATCTGCTACTATAACATTTTGAAACCCAAAATCGGTGCTAATAGAGCATGGTCTCTTTGAAAAAAGTTGACGTTTTATTAGTTCAAGACAATTCTCTTTGGAATGGTCTATTTTAAAGATAACCACTGCTTTATCATTATCAGTAGTGACTATAAGATAATTATCTCCAGCAAGATCCAATGAGCGAATGTAGTTGTAAATTGGGGGAGCACCAGGACCAGGAGTTGGGATTTTGGGGATTTTGATCGGTTTGGACTGTTGCTGCTGTTCAAGCTGTTTAATCTTTTCTTGTTGCTGCTTCTTCAAGGTTGCATTTGCATCTACATCGTCATCCCACGAACCTACAACTGCAAAGTTCTGTGACACATCAAAAACTCGGATATGATTTTTGACCGCAGAAAAGACATATTGACCTTTCAGATCTGTAATAATCGATTGAAATGGATGTTTCATGGCTGATTTCTTGAATTAGTGTAAGAATTGGAGATGAGTGTAAACTTTGAAGCATCTGAAAAACTCATCTTGAATTGTATCTATATGCAGGATAATATCTTGCAGCAGTGTTGCAGCAGAGGCCAGCCCGAGACGAAGATGTCTATGGGAACAGTAATTAAGTGCCATGGAAGGTTTACAGTGAAGGAATAATAGATCAGTGTCGGACTTATCTCGGACCTATGGGGTTCAGTAATATATTATCGATTATCAATTAGTTTATTTACAATTAGTATACATATGGAGATATAGTGACGATTGAGCAGCTCGTTTTTGGTACTGCTCGAACTGCATTTGAAGACAATTTGAGATATCAGATATCAGATATTGCAGTTTAATTTAAGATTGGTTGCACTTCCAATTCGTTAAAAAACGGGATCTTTAACATAATGAGAAGTAGTCGAACCTATGCATACCCTCTAGTGATACATCAAGATGGATAAAGGAGTTCACTGCCATGTCAAACAAATGTACACAATGTATCATTCCTTCTTCTTATACCATCCAGTCCATGTAGAGATCTTCTTAGCAAAAGTATCATCATTTTTGCTTCTTTCACTTTCATCTCCTTTCCATTCCACCGGAACTACTCCATCACCTCCCTGTAGTAATACCGGAACAATCCTCTCTTCAGTTTTGATCTCAACTGGTACAATTCTCTCTTCTCCCCGATTCACCACATTAACGATTCTATTGAAATCCTGATCTTCTTCTATGAATCTACTTCTAGAGCTCCGTTTAGAACCAGTTGAGTTGGAGAATTCTTGGTTGTTAATATTGCCTTCATTCCCACCTGTTCCTCCACCACTGGTAAGCTTCTTAAAACCATTAATTAAGCCACTGAGATAAGGCTCATTACCTCCTGCTATGCCTACCGCAATATGCTTGGGATCAAGAAAGTTGAACACAAATTCATCAGCCATAGAATTCCAAATGCCAAAATTCACAGTCTTAATCCAAGATTCAATGAATTTCTTATGAAATAATGTGAGATTACCATTTTGAATATTGTTTGTTTCGATATCCAAAGGATCATTGATTCCAGTATTGAATCCTGGCGGTGATTGACTGAATTTCTCAACGTATTGGTTATATCTTGTAGTTGATAGTAATGATAAAAGGTAATCCTCAAATTGATAACGAATATAGTCATCACTACCAATATAATTTTCCTCAGAATTGTCCTGCTTTATTAACAAAATCAAATTGTTAATAAATCTTTTATCGTAAGAAGAAAGTTGTAAATCTTCAAACTTTGATTTAGAATTGGAAGGATAGCTTATCTCTCCTGAATCTAAATTGATCAACACATGTACTCCCAACATTTCCAGTTGATTGACAAATAAAAGGTTGGAACATCCAATCATATAGCTCTTAGTTTGTGAAGAATTCAATTCGTTGAGCTGTTGCAACGGTAAATAAGGGTTCCAAAATGAACCTTTAGTATTGAAGATTTGTAATGGCAATCCAAAGAACCTCAACATTGAATGTCTATTGTTGGTGTTCAATGATGAAGGTTTACTTAAAGGTCCGTATATTTCGGTGTAGTCCAATAAGGGACATCCAGAAAGATCAAGATGATTTATTAGGTTGGGAATGAGCAGAATTAAATTATTTTGAAACTGAGTTAATAACTCTAAATTGTTATTTGAATACACCACAACTTTCTTTTCGAGTATTAATGATTTAAAGATAATGAGAAATTTGGAGTCAAATTTCAAAATGGATTCTTTCAAGTTCAAGTTGACAAAGAATTCATCCTCTTTTTCATTTTTTTGACGTTCTTCAATTAACAATCTTTCGTAGTTGAGATCACCGCTAGGACTACCGATTGAATTCAGATCAGATTTTGCTTGCTGATTTTCTTCTTCGTTTAAATTATTGAAGAGACTTTCCAATATCCCGAAATCATTAAGGTCTCCCTGCTGGAAATAGCATCCTGTTATTATCGATAATTTGTCTTTAATTTTATTATAAATTGGTCTCTTTCTGCATATGACAACTACCGCCTTTTGTACTATAGATCTAGTTATATCTTTATTCCTGTCCATTTCCCAATGAGAGAGATCACTGGTCTTAACTTGTTGAACACATGAACAACCAAATAGAGTCTTCAAAGTTTTGAGATTCTTAACCTGTGAATTATACTCATCATAATCATCTCCATCGTCCAATGATTCTCCACTATTGAAGTCATAGACTAAATTAAAATTTGAAAATGTTTCTTCAAAGAGATGGGAACCGTCTGGTAATGCTTGGAAGGGAAGATTTTTGAATAAAGTAGGATCGTAGTCAGGGAAGTAATTCGATTTCCAATATTGAATTTCTGGTCCTCTTATGTGATGGAAATTCACTAGACAAACTGCAAAGATCTTATCTTTAACAGTAGATGCAATTAATGAAGGATTGAATGAAGGAATCAACGATTTGTTATTACTATGACTTGTACTATTGCCAAAACCTAATGAATGAAGATATTGACTCAGATTGGTTGGAGATACTATAATATTTCCTCCAGTGATAGATGAAGGAGCCGAATGCCCAAAACTTAAACTTCTACTGTGACTGCTACCTCTTCGATAATGATGTACAGGTTTCAATGCTGTAGGATTAAGAACTATGTCAGATGTATCTCCCATACCCAAAGGATTTAGACTTATCCTCCTTCTGGACCCAAAAGACTTGGAGGGACTTTGGAATGGAGTCGATGCATTAGTGCTATGTGAACTGACAGTGGGACTGGTAATATTGGACGTATCTTTCACACTGGGAGCATTAATAGTAGTAGATATAGTAGATGTGTTAGCAAGAGAACTGCTAGTTAAAGATGCTGTTCCCATTGGATCACTTGTACCGCTTATAGATCGATTTCTACTGCCTAGACGAATGGGCCGACATTGGAATTGATCCAGTTTTGCTTCTTGACGCTTTACCAATCGAATTTCTTTGACTTGAAATTCGTCCAAAGATGAACTCTTTTGTTTATCCGGTGGATCTTTAGCTGACAGTTGTCCCATGTGAGAAGTATCTTATTGTATTTATAAGTGGGTTCAAGGGGTTGCTTTTGGTAGATAAGTAGGTCCAAAAAGAACAGATCTGTGGGTTTTGGTTTTGATATCCGGAGTGCAGATAACAATCGGATTTAGAGCTCAATCGCGAGGCGTTACACCTGCTGGTTTCAGTGGATTTAGAGGCAGTTTGGGCGAGACCTAGATCCATCTTAGGGGCGGGTGATTCTCATCAGACACTTGCTGAAGGCATAAAAAGATGCAAAGATGCGGTGCGGAGCGGAACATAATATTCTGCCTAGGTGTCAGTTGTTGTAGAGAGAGATTTTGTAGAGAAGTGATAGAACTACATTAACCAGAAGGGTAAGAGAATGTTTAGCGGTATACTTTTGATATTTTTTGATATTTGCTATGGGATAAATCATTTCTATCGGGTTAAAAAGATGAACTTATATTTTCTAAAATAGATCAAAAGTGTCTATTACTTGTAAATTCACCGCTAATAAAGCTAAATAAATTGTTCTACTATATATTCTCGCTTCCTTCTTTTTTTCTTTTTTCGTGCTCAACTTGCTCGCTCAGATCTTTGCTTTCAAGATCGCTTCGTAACCACTTACTGAAACACCTCTTTCAGTTTCAAGTCCAAGATATGAAACTTTCTTATCTTTGCTAATTATCAAAGCAAATCTTGCAGTTCTAATACCCATACCAACAGCAGAAGCATCTTTAGATAAGTCAAATTTTTGAGTGAATTGAGCATTAGGATCTGATGCAAACACCACTCCTTCGTAATTTTCAACATCATGCAATAAGAGCTTACCCCAAGCGTTTAATACGAAAGCATCATTTGCACTTAAAATAATCAAAAGTTTGATATTTTTCTCTTGTTTAAGAGTGGAAAGATTCTTAAGAAATGGAGGAATATGATTTTCAGTACAAGTTGGAGTGAAAGCACCTGGAACTGATACAATTGCAATGTTTCCTTGAAGCTTCTCAATCTGTTGATCCAATTTAAGTAAAATTGGGGTAGAACAAGCTAATGGTGAAAGAGTTGGATTAACTGGAATATACTTGAATTCAACTCCTGAAGGGAAAGTGTCTCCTACTTGCATATTGAAATTTTTATTATTGGTTAATTCAAAAAGTTTGAAAATGGTTTCACAACACGAAAAGATGTAAGTATATAAAGAAAAGTGATATATTTGTCGGTAGACTAATTGGTTAGCGTCAACTTGGAATATAATTAGCCATAGAATCCACAGTTGGATACTTCTCTAGAACTTCGCGGCTGTCGGATATCTCCGACAGGAATCCTGCCGCCAGATGGACAGCATTTTTTCAGATGTGAAGATTCACTTCCGGCGCAGAAATAGGGAGCTGGCTGTTAGAAATGAACTTAGCGTCAAGTTGTGCAGTTTTGCCGAACATTTGTGCCGTTATTACTGTACTTGATATAGTTAGAAAGAAAGACAGACTGTACTACCATTGGCACACATGAGAATACAAAATCTCAATCTTAAAATCCTACAATTCTACGAAATATTATAAATTTTCAATCGTAACAATATTCAGTCATATTTTTTTAATTCTTCAACTTCAGAAGTTCATAACTATTTTATCATTTATAATTGACCTGAAGCATCAATGGTAATTCTAGCTCTAGTATCACCATTGTCAGTACCGTAGGATTCAATCTTCTTAACAATGTCGTAACCGGAAACAACTTCACCGAAAACAACGTGCTTACCATCTAACCATGGACATGGAACGGTGGTAATGAAGAATTGAGAACCGTTAGTGTTTCTACCAGCGTTAGCCATAGATAATAAACCTGGCTTTTCGTGCTTCTTGGCAAAGTTTTCATCAGCGAATTTTTCACCGTAAATAGATTTTCCACCAGTACCGTTACCTCTGGTGAAGTCACCACCTTGTAACATGAATTGAGGAATAACTCTGTGGAAAGCAGAACCAGCGTAACCGAATCCCTTTTCTCCAGTACAAAGAGCTCTGAAATTTTCAGTGGTCTTTGGAACTACGTCATCATATAATTTGAAGGTAATTCTACCTAATTTGGAGCCATCAGCGGAAACGTCGAAGTAAACTTGAGTCATTTTAGTTTGGTTATTAATTGAAAGAAAGAAGCCTTCTTCATCAATTTACCAATACTGTTGCGGTTGGCGGCTGAATATAAAGGAAGTTCAAAATCAATAAAAAAAAAAATTAGAAACCTGGACGTGTTGATTACCCGGATAGAACGTTCTCGAATTACCACATGTAGACTGCGCAATGAGGGAATGGAGAAAGAGCCAATTTGATAAAACAAAGAAGGTAGGGCAGGGCTCAAATGGTATATCATCTCAAATTGGGGACGGGGGTTACGTTGTCATTGTTCGATAATAAATTGTTTATGTCAGAGCAATCGGTGGGTACCCATTGTTCTGAGATAATGGAACCCAGAAATTGGTTAGTTGGGGGGTACAAAGCAGTATATTAAACTAACGAGGTAGCAAATTTTTGCAGATTGTATAGCGCAAGTCAATCTTTCAGTAGTACTCTTGTTTTCTTGCTCCTCAAAGAAGTTTCATCAGGAGTTACGAGCAGTAGAGGAAAAAGCATTTCATACAGCAAACTGAAATATGAGCCGCTAGTTAATTAATGCACAGCAGGGCCCATACACTTGTGGACATGGGCTGAGTGTTAAATTGAAGGATAATGAGGTATTTCCTGGTGAATTAATAGAGACTGCGGTATTCGACCGACAGAGTGAAAGTGATCAATTCTTATACTGCTGTCGTTGATTTGTCTTATACTATGACTCCCTTCAAGTAAATTGAACTACTAGCGCTATCAATTGCATACAGTGCTCCACGATCAATCTAACAACAGGCATTGTATTTATTATATGCATAGCTACAGATACTCCTGTATCTCCCCTAATTATTTGCTTGCTATCTCCTGACCATCTTGTGGCCATTTTCCAACCTTTGTGGGTGAAATTGGACTCTTCCTGAGTCAAAAAAGAGACTGAAAATAAAACAAAAGTTGAAAAATTCGAAGTATTCAGCCCTAAATGACGTCACATAGGTACGAGGTCTGATTTAAGAAGCAACTTGTCTGTGAAAAACTTCGTATGTTGTAAGACAAGAATTTAATGTTAGAGAGTAGGTCCGATTAAGGCTGAGTGAGTTATTGATTTTAGATATTTAATTTACAAATGCAAAGTGAGATCAGCTCTATTAACCTCTTTAACCTCTTCTTCATGGTATCTAATATTCTGCATATAAGTACATATACTCCTCCTTCATCATTTGGGTGAGTGCTATATTAGGCACCACCAGTTCTGTTGTCTTCTGATCTTTTAGCTTATGCTTAGGATCATTACCGGTTTCTAGCCCACCAATGTATTTGCTTGAATTATCTATCTCTATTACACGACCTTCGATAGTTGTGGAATCTTTATGACTGTCCTCTTCATCGTCATCAACTTCAGTTTCATCAAGCTCTGTGTCCTTCTCTGCTGTTCTATATGCAGTATCCAGATCATACATGGCAGATCTGCTTCCACCATCTTCGTCTTTGCAGGCGGTTAAAGCTTTAAGTAATCCATGCTCGTATACTAGAGATTCATGCTTATCATGCTCATCTAACTCCTTGGCTTCCTCTTCAAACAAAGCTTCTTCAATGTACTCTTGAAGTTCAGGATCCGGTGGGTTTTCAACGATAGAATGTCGACTTGGAAGCTGAGAAACTGGAATTGGTGGAAGAGTATTAATCTGTTCTCTATGAGAATTTGGTCTGATATCGGGGCCAATATATATTGGACGGTTTTCTATTAAAGTCTTCATTCTTTGCGATAAACGAATTTTATTTGTCCTTTTGTATAGTTCTTCAGTTTCGTTTATTTCATTCAAAATTACTGAATTTTGAATATCTGTAGAGTTTGGGTTTGTAACATTGGAATCTATAACATTATTGGGATCTTCCTGAATTTCAGGAGATTTTGTAAGAACATCAGTTTGTGTCTCCAGATCGATTGCTGCTTCCAGATCGACATCTACCTCCAGATCTCTTTTAGTTGCGCTCTTGTATTTCTGTTGAACATCAACAAAGAGAGTAGATGCCCTCTTGACATCGGCTTCTGTGAATTCCATTAGAGGAGGAGTTTTGTAAGCAACCCATGATTTAGTCACTTTCTGTTGAATCATGCTTAATATAGTCTTTCTCGTGTGCATCGCTACTAATTGCTCTAGTAATATTAACGATTGGTAATGTAATTTAGGTGTAGTTCTTCTGGTGGAAGAGTTTTGTACAACCTTTAGAATAAGGATCTTTGACAATTTTCTGCACGCTTCATAGTTTATCAACAGCTGCTCTTCTTCTGCTTTCCCTTCTGCAACACCAGCATACTCTCTGAATTGATCCTTGAATTTTTGATTCTCGTTACTGTTTGCAACTCGTTCTCTTTCAACCAATAAAGACGATTGTATCTCCTCCATCCTAATGAAGCTCTCGGTCATCTCATATGCTATGGGTATCTCCTTCATAGACACAAATCTAGTATCGCTCTTGCTCACTCGGTAATTTATAGTAAAAGGTTTCAGTTCTGGTTCCATCTGTATGGAAAGCCTACTCGATAGATGATGACTGATTTCTCTTTCAATCTTTAATTGTTTTAATTGTTTCTTAAGCACATGATAGTAGTTGTAAACTTCCATTAAAGATTTGGTTTGAATTTGACTGGCTATCAAGTCCGCTCTGTGAATCGAGTGTCTTGAAAGTAGTCTGAAGAACTGTTCCTTTTCATGGACACTCCACAACGTTCCTTGTGTACAACCATCTTGGTAGGACTTTGAAGAATAATTAAACAGTGATTGAGTCAATGGAGTTTGATAGTACCCATCAACAGAATTGGTAGAAATATTTCCATTTTGTGAGATGACTGATGGTTTAAGACCATCATCAACTTCGTTGAAGAAACTGAAAACCTGTCCATTGTAGAATCTACGATAATTAGGCAGTGCCCTAGATCTACTGGTATCAAGAACGGGATCAGAAGTAGAAGATCCTTCTGACATACCTCATACTATCAACAGATCCGTAAAATGTATAACTGAGAGGATATTATAGAATAGCGACAAAGAGAAATATCGAAAACAACAAAAATCAGAACAATTTGACTTCTTGGTGATGCTGCGAACAGTAAGGGTACATTGTAGGTGCAGTCAGTGTTGTAGCGATCGGAATAATAGCGATGAGATGAAATGTTGCGCTAAAATAAACGCCACCCTCACCATCATATAGCAGTATTTTATGGTGAAATCAATTTGTTATTTACTGGCAATGCTGCTCCAAAATGGCTGCCGCCCTTCGCACTATGTTTGTTCCTCTAGCCTGCCAGCTCAAACAATTCACTCTGTTCAACTGTTCAATCTCCTTGTCCAGAAACATAGGGCATTTATTGGTGTTGTCTACAGATAGTTTAGTCAACCCAGAAGGGAATATTAAACGTCACATTGTCATTATTATATTATACTACATATCATACAGCAGATTCGTAAGGTACAAACCATCGGAGGGAGACTCTGGCACTTGCTTAGAGAGGACAAAACTCATTACATTGTCAATGACGTCCATGTTTTGTAGGATTGGAATTAATCGCGTCTCTATCTTGTAGTGAATTACCTTCCTGTACGACCTGGGTAACTTCAAATACATCTCCAGCCGTGTTAACTTCAACATCATCATCATTTTCGTCTTCAGTATCCACCCATTCATCTTCATAATGAAGTATTTCTGGTAAAAAGCGTTTGGGGATATCATCGTCTTCTTTTTCAATAGAGATGTCGTGTTGTTCTTTTAAATCGACATCGTCAATTTCTCCCAGAATATCCTCAGAAACCTCATTTTCTTCTTCATCCCATATTTCCACGTACTCTTCAGGAACCAATCCATTTTCTCCGGTCTCAGGATCCTCAGCAACTAACCATCCTTGTCCGTGTCTATATGAGATCCAGATTAGTTGGCCTTCTCGAAGGGCAACCTCGTTATCATTTTCTGGTACAAAATCAAATATTGCTATTGCTTTACGATTAATCTCATCCGAAGATAATTCATCATCTTCTTCGTCATAGTTATCTTGATTGTCTTCATAGTCGTAACCATCGTCACCATCGTCACCGTCATGTAAACCTGTATCGTAATATTGGTTGAGTATCCCACTACCATCATTAGATCGACTTCGACGACCTCCTTTATCTCCTCGATGAAGAGGATGGGTTTCTGAATATCCAAAGTCTTTGATAGAAGTATTTGCTGGAACCATCAGATCCTTCATGGTTAAGCTTTATATAGAAAAACAATTCTACGTGTCGTTTCTCGTTATGGTTTATTTTTATTGGATGTTTGATTAACCTTACAGATCAAGGAGGTCAGCGAATGAATGTAATGTCCAAATTTATACTTGTTGTTTTCACAAAAGGGAAAAACAATTGTAGATGTAAAGGTAGATGCTACACATTCAATTGAATATAATACCCTGACGCTAACGAATTTATTGAGGTAAATGCTCACGTGCCAAGAACAAGTAGCACTTTTACAATGGGAATAATTTTCACCAAAATCCTCAATCCTTTACTGAAGACTCAGTGAACAGTTGGCGCCAAAACAGATAACAATTGCCAGCACAAACTTGCAATTTGTGCACCAAGTTTCTTACTGCAACCACTGTTTTCTTTTCCACTGCCAATTGGCCCCTCAGATCCACGCGAATGCAGAATGTCAATTTTTGGGGCGGAATTTGTGGAGTAAAACCTTCAATTCAATTCAAACTCAACCCAGAAAAGAAGAATTAAGGGTAAATGTGGTGTGCATATTACCTATAGTGATATATACAGTCCCTCAACTCAAAATCATTTCGACATCCTAAAGTTTTCTTCTTCCTACTTCGTAATTGCATCGAATTGATTGAACCAAAGTACCAACCAAATCCCAATAATACCACAGTTTATAGATCATAGGATTTACAATGGATCCATTAGAAGAACAAGAACAAGAAATAGAAGTCTTGCAGTCCATCTATCCTGATGAATTAGAAGTGTTGTCTCCTAATCACTTCACCATAACAATTGGTTTAGACACTAATTCAGATAGTAAGCATTGGCTATTACTAGACGTTCGATATCCTAAAGAATACCCAGAAGTAATACCTGAACTTTCTCTAGAGGTGACTCAGGGACTCAATCTTGGAGATGATGATGAAGAAGCCGACTCTGAAAATGATAATTACGATGACGATGAAGATGATGATGATGAACATAAAGTAGTGCATATTGCAGAAACCATCGAGTTCACCAAAGATGATTTGGTTATGTTACTCGGTAAATTGCGAGAAGAGGCCGAATTGAATCTTGGAATGCCTTCAGTATTTGCATTGACTTCAGTGATAAAAGATGAAGCCGAAACTTACTTTCAAATCAAGGTTGATAGTGCACAGAAGAAGTATGATCAAGAACTTTTAAAACAAGAAATGGAAGAACAGAAGAAATTCAATGGTACCAAAGTTACCAAAGAATCATTTAATGAGTGGAGAACCAAGTTCAGAGCAGAGATGAATTATGCTGAGCAAGATAGGAAAAGATATGAAGAAATGCACAATGGAAAGATGACTGGGAGAGAAATATTCGAAAAGGGTTTGGCAGGAGAAGGAGACGATGACGAAGCGATTATTGAGGGTGTCAAGTCGGTGCAAGTATAAGACACAATGAACATTTGTTGTACGAGATCCAGTTATGGGATTTTTTTCCCGTTAAAGTTGAGGTGCCGTGAGTTCATATTGAGGGATATAATCATAAAAGGAAAGGGAAACGAGCATTTTCCTTGGGATTGAAGCACCTCTTAATTACTGTTTACATATAATACTGCTGCTGTCTCCTACATTGTTCACACTGTTCATGTTATTCACCCTCATGGTCGAGATGAAGTGATCGACTTTATACTACTTTGAGCTTGAATGGGCTGCACATACCTTCCACTACTCATTTAGGAACTGTATATATGCAGTACGATTGATGGATTTCGGAACACTTACAATCATAAGTACTACTATTAATGTATTGTTACTATATACTGGCGAAACTATATAAATATTTGTCACTTGGCCATTTCAATGTACATACATCCTCATTATCTATAACCACATGACTGGTTGATACTCACTCAACTGGAGTGATCCATTGCCACACTTTCATTATCTCGCCGTGACTTTCCTGTAACAGAGATCTAATATTGGAATTATTCTCAACTTTCCTCGTGACACTCTCCCAAAGTTTCATCTTCTTTGTCAAATCCTGTTCTGTCAAGATTAAATCTCTCAATTGAGTGGATCCAATGAATGCTGGATATTGATTACCATCAAGTTGCGATGCTATCTTACTTTGTTTCCGAAGTTTACTGAGAACTTCTGAATATAAAACCCCCACTTTCTCTTCGTAGATTCTGTATTGCGCGATCCTATACTTGATATAGTGATGAAGTATAATCAATAGAAACATTCCCAAAATTTCAAGCTTATAGTTAGTTAAAGATCCAACTATAGTATTCAGTATCTGGCAGCTTAAACTGATGTGGGATAAGGACGTTGATCGAAGAACTTTGTTCGTTTCTTTCTCTTCTCTTGTGTTGTTAGTGTCAATATTGGAATGTACGTGATCAAATGCGATTCCCGTCTAAAAATTGTTAGTATTTATGAATGAATAAAAATAGAAAAAATTAATCAAAATATGTTTGAAATCCTTGCGTCTGTAGAATAAGAGAAAGGTATAAAAAATTGAACAATAGAAAACTTTTTATCACTTTTTCTTTCCCAAATCACATTCTCTTCACTTGCCTTACACTTATTTCTGGTTCTTTTTCTAACTCCACCAATGATCTTTCCCATAAATCTTCAAATTCTTCAGTAGTAATGTATGGAGCTTTCATTTGTAACAATAAATCATGTAATTCCAGAACTTCGAGTCCTGCGGAAAGGTCTCCAATATCACTTCTACCACAATTCTTAGCTGCGTTTCTCGATCTCAAGAGGTCTAACGCTACGTCGATCATAATTTCAAGCTTCTCGGCTTTTTTGGTGTCGGGTACACATTTCTTCTTCTCGGTAGGAAATGGGAAAAGATTGAAATACCATGGTTGGTATACAACAAAATCATTGTAGCATGAAAGATCAAGTAATGGAAAACACCTTCCATGAGATGGGCATGGAGTACATTGCGGTATGAACGTATCAAGGTACTCTCCAAAGTTTGAGAGCCAATTAGGGGTGTTTGGATCTTTTGGAATTGTATCTTGATATATTTCTTGTCCACAGTATCCTACTAGAAACTTCTGCTCTCTATACCACCATCCAAAGAAACCAACACCAACGACAATGAGCCAAAGGATAATGAATGTTAGCACTGATATGGCTGAAGGTAAGATGGATTTAAACTTAGTCCTGCTATTTCTCTGTGAATCAAGAGAATCATCATGTTTCCTGAATCCTTGCTTAATGTCATGTTCCAATACATCAAAGACGTCATCTTTTTCTTCATTTTGAGATGCTTTCTCAGAAGAAGCAATCTTAGGTGAAGCATTTGTTTTGGATTCTGCTGGTGTAAATTTAATTGGCGAAGCAATCTTCTTGGATCTTGGTGTCATTTCCTTTTTACCAACTGGTGTACCCTTTCTGCTACTAATAGTTTTTGATACTTTGGGAGTTGAACTTTTGGTATTAATTCTCTTACTTGGGGTTACTTCAGTCTCTGGAGCACTGAGAAGGGATTGCTTGTGGAAAATGGAATCATTTGGTAGCCCTTGAATCGTAATTCCTAGTTCCCCAGCTAGATCTATAACTGAAGATGCAATGGGAGCCGAATCTGAAGCAGTTGAAATGTCAGAATCAATTATTTGATCAATTGAGGAGCTTTTTAGTTCTTCCAGTTGACGAGCTTGTTCTCGTTTCAATGCTCGTTGTAATTTCTCACTTGGTTTGCCCTTCTTCTCTTTCGAGACTTTAGATGCAATTGGTGTCTTTGATGCTGATTTGACTAGAGTCTTTGCAGGCTTCTTCAAAGGTGATTTGATTGGACTTTTGGTTATAATACTATTAGAGAAAATATCATCCTTATCAGAATCGTCATCTTCGTCAAATAAATGACCACGAGGAGTCTTTGCCTTAGGACTGATTTTTGTTAATTTGGCTCTGGAAGAGGTCTCGGTTGGAGATTTAGATCTCTTACTGGGGATAGATGAAGTTGGAGGTGATTGAAAAAAGTTTTTCTTCGTAAATGGAGAGGAACTTGATTCCTTTTCATTATCACTTCTAACTGCAAGTTTATCTTGGGACAGACTTGATGCTGTAGAAACTTCTGCTTTAATTGCCTTCTTCTTGGAAGAATCGCTTTTCCCCGGAATTTTCTTGGTTGGATTGTCCAAAGATGTTACAGGGGAAGCTTTTCTCCTTGTTCTGGTTCTGGAAGTTCTTAATAAAGTTAGCTCCAGCTGGTCTTCTTCGTTTTTGTCCTCTTCGGATTCTTCATCTTCTCCACTACTGCTTGAATCATCCTCACTACCATTTGAAGAATCTTCAGTATCACCATCTTCTTCAAAGAATGATTTTTCAACTTCAAGACTCTTCTTAGAAGGTGATACCTCCACAATTCCCGAGCCACTGGCCCTAGAAATGCCTGCTTCATGAATGGCCAAGTACTTGGATGCATTTGGAGTAATGTTCTCTTCGAAGGATCTTACCAAATCAGCCTTCTTGGCATTGGACGGCACTATAACATCGTACTCATTTAGAATACCTCGGAGCTTTGCAACAGTCAAAGTCTTTGGATTGAAGCCTTGACGTTAGTAGTCTAGTTGTTAAGATCTGATAATCCACCACTTGCTTCATTACTCATTTGGTCAGGACCAAAAGTCATCGAAAGTTATGTAAATGACTAAAGCTCAAGTAATTGAAGAATAATCAATCCACGCTAAATTTAAAGCATTACGTACCCTTTTTCAAATAAGTTTTATCGTCCATGAATCGTACAGATCAACCAATTGCTGTTAGAGAAAGCTCTTTTGTTGCTTTGTTTGTAAACAAAAACAAAATTGAGTCCTCTGTTGACGTAAAAAAATGTTCACGTGACAATACAGCACAAGTGATTGGCAAAAAGAATCAAATGGATCATGTGACTTAGATCGCGTGCTCGCATTAATATATCTTTTTCGAAGGGATCATTTGACAAATCGATAGTTCTCCTCTGATCATGCTTCTAACAACAACGTCTAGAAGCCATACGAGTTTTTATATTTTAGATGAAACAATTACGGCATCTTTTACCTTGCATAAAATGGTTTGTAGTTAACTCAGAAAGCCAATGAATCAAATTCGAAAATTTCCGAATGTGGTATCTTTCAACATGAAATAAATATAAAGTGGTACCATAATCTTATGGTTAAGTTGGCAATCACTTTTAAATATTTTTATTGAGTCCAGAAATAAGGTAAAAAGTGGTGCTAAAAGTTTTTATGTCATATTTATTAAATTATAGAATTTAGCTTACGAGAATTTGTTGTAATCGCGTAGCAAATAAAATTTCAAAGTGAGTATATTCAATATAATCTTCAACATTTGTTGTTGTCATCAAACATTCAACTCAGGTGATAGAAAAAATCGTAAAACTAAAATTGATCGTAAATTTGATTTGAAATTTGTCATACAAAAATAAATAGGACCTAACAGCAAGAAAGTGGAATTATTACTACAATGTTTTTGTACAATAAAACTATGCGCTATTGCAAAGACGTTTAAAATTGAGTAAAACATTTAAATATCGCTAAGCATTTATTTTGGATTATAATGACGTTCGGGATCGATATTAGTGCCCTATCTAAGAAAGGCATCACTTTGAACAAGCCTCTTTACTAAATATAGTCAGCGTATTTCTCAGTGCGGAAAATGGGTCCCGATTCAGGAATTTCTTACTTAATTAGATTATTTTCATGCGAAATATTTACGTACGTATTGCATATGAAATACGCATGCAAGAACCAAAACATGGCCAGTTCACAAATAAAGTATTGAATACTGCTTGTAGCTTGTCTAGATAAACTTTAACTGTGTATGAACTACAATATTCCTGAATCTGTGGCACTAATCTCAAAAGTGATGAAATACAAATATTATTAAGCTATCTATTTTAAGTTCTCAATTTATTTTGTTTGTATTTCAGTGTCATCCCCTTCATAATTCGGGACCACACCCTTTCGGCGATACTCACTGCATGCCGCCCACTCAAACCTTAAATCAAAAATAAACTCATCTATAAATCCGATATTTTATAATGTAATGCTGTGATGAAGGGGAATGAGGTATGTAAGTCTGACAATTAAATGGTGATTAGGGATCAGAAAAATTTTCCTTTCGTAATAGCAAAGATATTCTTCAATTGTTTCTTCAAATAAATTTTTGGTTAATAGTTATCATGTCAACAAATTTCATTAGATCACTCGTTTCTGGTAGTTTACTAATTCATCTAAATTGCTTTCTTTGGGAATCCGCTTAAACTTTCCCACCAACAATTGAAATTACGTATCTTACTGCAGTATCACAAATAATAATTTCTGAGACTTGTACAACATTTCTTGAACACATAATCCCACATCTTGGCTGCAGGACTACCTTAAATAATGTGTGTCACTAAACGTGCGAAAATGTTGAAAGCAACCCACTTGCAGTAGCAAGTAAGTATATGTCCGACACAATAATGCTTGTGTGGTAATTTCTTTACAAAGTGAGAATATTGTTCATACAAATATTGGATTTCTCCAATTCAGAATGTGATATTGGTAACATACTTCGCTTTCATTTACGAACTTCCGTCTGAGTAACGAGAACAAAACTTAATGCAAACAAAACCTCAAATGTATTACCTCCTAGTGAATAAAAACGTAGCACTATTCAAATAAAAATAACCAGTAAATTATTATTTGACCCCTAAAATATTGAATCTTTGCTGAAACATAATGCTTAATAACCAACCTAAAAGAAAATAAACATATCAACTAGATGTACTTAGCTAATGGCACATACGACAGACATTTACAATTGTTTTTCTCGCCAATATTGGCCAAAAAAAACTCTCACTTTGTTGAACAATTGGACTGATTTGGCTATTTACACAAAGATGGAACACCAAGATTCAAAGCATTTCCTACTAATCAATATGTATTTTCAAAAATTATTTTCCACCTACTCGTATTCACACATTTAAAGAGTTTTAATATTGACTTGAAAATACTATACAAATTAGACAGGTGTATGTCTTGATTGTATGATTAGGGGAGATCCCTGCATATTTTTAAATCAATGGACCGATATCCTTGAAACTTAAATTCATGTCTTTTTGGCCATAATGACTCTAATGTGTTGTAGAATCAATGAAATAAATTTTTGTGATCATTTGTGATAAGACTAAATTCAGCAGAAATGACCTACAAATTCAAAGTTATTTTAATGTTCAAAATTCATCAGTGACGTAAGGGTAGGTTATCAAAGGCGTTCTGTAGGAAAATGAAATCTGTAAGTGCGCTCGTGCGGGAATTCACATTGTCTTCTTGGTGCGAGGAGAAGGGAGTTGTTATGTCGAACTTCTTCAATCTCGTCAACATAACATAATGACATGAAGTTATTGTTTTACAGGTATGCTTGGTTGTTTATTATATCTATTTTATAACTAATTCCGATTCACGCATTTGATAACTTATTCTGCCAAAATTATAGCACATTAAAATCCTATTTCTGCATAAATTACATTCTCTTGGTCAATCCTTAATCGGTCAATAGGGAAATTGATTTAATTTTATGTTATTGAAGGTGCAGGTGAAGGTGAAGGTATGTTAGTCATTTACTGTGGTATTTTGGGTTTTAAGATGTACCATTGCGCCCAAATCCAGATTGATGGTGATGTTGAATGAAGTAATTTTAATATAACTAATCCATATTCGATAATAATATACAAAGATGTTCAAAGAAAAAATAATTCATACGATATGAATTAACCGCCCCTATTATTTAAATAATTCGCCTTATAAAAAAGTATGAATGTTGTTGGGCATCGACTAAGAATATGCATTCAACAAAGATTGGAGAGGGTAGAAAGAAGAAACGATTTAAACAATCAAGACAGGAGTACTCCTTTTTCCCAGTATGTTAATAAATATTATTAACAAGCGTTAATAGGTTTGGCTGAACCCTGTTGTAAACGGTATAATACATTAATATTTTGCAATATCAGAGTAAACAATGCTGAACGTGAAACTAAATTCCATATGTGGCAAATAAACCTATGCATGATTCACTAGTAGTTTAAAAAATTGAAGTTATTTTGTTTAAATCTTAAAAACTCTTTCGGCGATTATCGGTAAATAGTTACCGATAGTAAAAGAGACAAAAGTCATGCATATAGTTGTTTGTAACAATCATCAATAGATTTAGAAGGAGTGTGTTTGCGAAGCCTTACCTTAAACGAATATACTTAAAATTATCGCCAGATCTATTAGCTATATTAATAAAATTTCTGTGAATTCTTTCCTCAATAACAAATAATCAACCTTGAAAAGGTAAACTATATCAACTATAATCTTTTTACATCTCTGCATTAATACCTCACCTGGTCTTCTCAACTAAAAATGTTCCAGTATCTGATTACATATATTTACATATACAAATATGTACGTTCGCGCCACTTATCACGCAGTATCTTAATCAATGCATTATCCCTAACTTGATGATTGTGATATTCACATTTATTTTTTGACGTCGAGGTTACCCTTTTACAGGTTTTAAATGTGGTGATTTACTTGCTTTTACTAACTCAAGAAATATTTAAGTGAAATTTGATTAGTTTATGTTTAATACATTCATATTGGTTTCTTTTTATTCGTAAATAGACTTCACACACGCGTTAAGTTCAAAATTAAAAAAAAATTTTAACAAATTGCTGGACTCATAAAAAATACCTTTAGGTTTACTTTAATTGCAGTACTTAGCCAATTGTGATATTTTCTCCATTCTCATAGCAAATTTTTTTAGACCCTTGGACCCGTTTCCTTGTGAAGAGAACTTTCATCCTCAATTAAAATTTGAAATGTTGCAAATACCAAAATGTTTTCTATTGTTACCTATACCTTTATCTCCTGATTGTTGGAATTATTTCCTCTTGACGGAAAGAAAAAGTACAATAAATGCGCAGCAAAAGTTACAATAAAAAAAAAAGAAAATCGATTTAAAATTATGAGAAATGCGATTGACAAGGCTCAAAATGGATGCATTTATTTTTTTCTGCATTCTTTGATGGCTCTGCTTAATTGTATCTCAAGTTGCATCACGGTTAATCTTAACCGCTGGTATTTTCTGTGCTGTAGAAGATGTGCATGTAGGAATAAACTCTGTTTCATCCCCCTCTCCCAAAAAAAATAAGAAAAGAAAATATATTAAATATATATACGCTTAGCAGGACCCCCTACCATCTCCAGCAGTTGAATTGCTAATTATTGTTATTCGGTATATAGGAGCAACATAACAAGAGTTTTTCTTTGGTAGTTTTCAATAGCGATTTCATCCTCGAATCTTAATTATTCCACTACACTACTACTAAAAACTTACCATAAAGAGCCTGGCAGGTCAGGTCTATAATTAAACGCCTTAACTAATCAAATAAGAGAAATATATTTTCTATTTTGAATTTTTTTTTTTTTTTTTTGGGAGATAATTATTGAGTTTAGATTCTGAAATTAGAACAATACGATCCAAAATCGAGCCATACTTTAATATTACTCCTCTTTTTTTTTGTTCTAGGAGAATATTAGCATTTTATTGCATAATATCGTATATTTGGATCAATAGTTAATAGGAACACCCGTATATCTGAAAATTTAACAGGTATATATTTGAGGTAAATCATTCGATTCGACATTAATCAAATAAACTTGAAGAAATTTGAAGTTTGAAAAAAGAATTTGGGGGAAAAATAACTATCACCCATTGTACTGTCCAGATCAATTTACGGCTATAATTTCTAAGTGGTTGCGGATACCCAACGCGGTTAAACATCTCTTATATTTGGTTGCGGTAATTCGTTTATTCACCCATTTGGTTGACATCGTTACCCCTTTGGAGGCTATAATTTTATATATAAGATTAAACTTCGAACTGAAAATTTTAAACTCTTAAGATCGTTTCAGGTTTATATTGCCAATTCAGAATCATAGAAATTATAGAACAATTACAATTATACACCAAATACCGATTTACTTGAACTCCTAACCATTTGACCATATCCCTAACCAGTTCCATCTCAACCATCCCATCAACATAACCATTATCACTGTTAACAAGTCATCCTAAACTTCCATCTTTTACCTTCTCTTCCTCAACCTAATCTCAAATCGCATCCAAGGGAACGAAACTTACAATTCTCAACTAGAAAAAAAAAAAGGAACAATCATCACACGAATTCACAATCTATCCATAAAAACCTTAACTACCCAACATTTAGCTTTTTCTTTTTAAGGTAAAAGAAACAATTTCATTTTATAGTATACTATATTATACTTGAACTGATAATTTCTTTGATAGCTGGCTATCATTAAATTTTCGTATCCCTAATGATGACGCAACTTCCTTCAGTATTTGAACTAATGGTTGGATCAAGAGAACGTCATAAATCAACTTCTTCTGTTACTTCTATTGGTTCTACTACAAGTCACAAAGATGGTGGTCTTTCATCTCCTTCATCAATCCCACGAATCTCAAGCTCAACTTCTTTGCCGCTGATGATTAGTGCTCACAATTTTGCTGGTCGGAAATCATCAGTAATTTCAATCCCCGAAACTTCAACCCCTACCACACCAACTTCAACTGTATCATTTAATCCAAATACTTTTCCAGTGGGTGCGTTTCCTAGAAGAAGGACTGAGCCGGTGATCAGTTATCCTCACAGATTCAATCTAAATCAAAGTAATCAAAGTCCCTGTAATCTGCGTGCTGGACTGTATTCTCAACAATCATCGGTTGTAATTCAGCCGTCTCCTCAAAATCTACAACTTCAACACCATCAACAGCAACCACTTCAACAGTTTCAGCAACAGCAGCAACAGCAACATCAACAGCAGCTTCACCAGATGCAGCAACCTCCACAAAGACCTGCACCTCCACCCCATCCTTCTTCTGGATTTCTTAACCCTTCTTTCCCTCCACCTGATTATTTTCCTTGTCAAAGGGCAAGCATATCATCTTCAATCGACGGTTTAACTCGAACTAACTCTTCTAATGGACCACTTGCAAACACCTCAAATTCTCAAGGGTATAGCAATGTTTATAGTCCAAAGCATGCTCCCATAGCTATGGCAAGTGGATCTTCAAATTCTACATCCAATATAATTTCTATTTCCAGTTCCAATTTACAAGCTAATAATTCCACAGTCAATGGTCAAGGTCTTGGTTTGGCACCTCCAGTTGCTATAGGCCATTCTGGTTCTATAATAAACCCCGGAATGAATATACCTTACAATCAACCTCAAAACCCTCCTCAAGTGGGATATCCTAATGGTGATTATTTTCCTCAAGTGGTGTATAGTAATGTTCCAATACAATCTCAAGTGATCTACACACCAATATATGCTCAACCAGGACATCAACTTCATCACTACCCTCAGTTTCAACAACCACAACAATTGCATCAAATACATCAAGTTACCCAAATGCAACATTCACATATGTCTGTAAATCATTCTATTTATAATCACTCGATGGATGAGAATAACGCTCTTATGAACAAACGAAAGATAATTAAAAGACGGACCAGAACTGGATGCCTAACCTGTAGAAAGAGAAGAATAAAATGTGATGAACGCAAACCTCATTGCTTGAATTGTGAGAGGTCGAAAAAGGTGTGTTTAGGTTATGAAAGTTTTAATAAGAAAAGACTGCAACGTACAGATTCTTCAGATGAAGATGAAAAAGTGAAATCTTAATTCTTAAATTTTTCACTACTAATTTTAGGGGCATAATTTGCTAGTTAGGTTTCAGTTGTCCCTACCGTTTTTTTATTATTTTGTTTTATTTGTGGGGTTCAGATTGATTCAACTTTTTATAGAGCAAGGATAATATTCACTTTCCATTACAAAAACCGGTGGAAAGGTGAACTTATGTTAAATATCCTTGATGTAATACTACTACTACTACTAATGATAATATTTTTAATCATGATAATAAAAGCATTTTTTAAAGTTTGATCTGTAAATCGACTCTAGTAGAGAGATTATCTCATGTAAATAATTAGAGGCGACCCTGAAGGGTTTGGCGCCACGGCTAAGCGACATCGACTGAAACTTTAGGAAGAGCAAGAGCTCAAAATGTGGTATGTCCAATGTCCGTGACGGGTTTAGGTCGGAGTTATAAATAATTTCTTCTGTAAAAATTATTTTCTAATTGAGGAGAGTGAAACATTTTGGGGATAAAACAATTTACGTGTTCTATACTACTATAATCAAACTTGTGAAAAGTTCAATAAATCCGTTCAATGAATTAGACCTCCACTTTGAATTTCATACTAAGGCGCTTAAGTTTTCAGATTCGTAATGAAAGAGATTGAGAAAATATTCTTTTTTCGGTTTTGCATATTTTTAGTCGACTTCAAAATAATTTATTTAGTCAAACTAATTGGATATAATATTCTGGTAAACTTCCGCCTTTCTCTGAAGGACCTCGGTTCGAAAAGATTCATAGATCTTATCGTTGGTACTATCCTTAAGTACCTGAGTATGAGTACACAAAAGAATCGACTTTAAATCGTTGAATTCGTTAGCTTTTGTTAGATCAGTGTTGAGAGTACCCCATGGAAATTGTCGATAATGAAACTTGTCATTTTTGGAAGAATCATTATGTAATTTCATCACCTCGTTACTAACCATCATTGCAAAAGGAATCTTTCCTTGTAGACGATTTAATTCATTTTGAATATACTTTTCTTCATCGTCTATGTGAACGTGAAATTGATTAGAATCTGTTTTGTCTTCTTCGTCGAAATCTAACCCAGATTCTATTTCTTGATTAAATTGGAAAATTGGGATTTTTTCTCTGTTAAGATCTTGTCTTATCAATCGTTTATTTTCCTTTATCTCGCTATCACTTAATGCGTCTGCTTTGGAAATTACTGGAATGAGATTACATCTTTTGCCAATCAGCTTCATGCAACTAATATCAAACTCATTTAGACTAAAGATTTATTGTGTTAGTATATACATTGTATGGCACTGAATGTCATAAAAAAAATATAACACATATAACACATTCCAGTTATTTAAGTTCTAATGCATTGTTATTATCTAAGATTTTAAACTTACCCTTTAGATGTAGCCCTGCTAAAATATATTGCAACATGTACCCTTTTGTCTTCGTATTTTGCATTCCTCTTAATTTTAATTTCTTCTGCCAAAACTTCGTTAAATTGATCTTCAAGATATTGGACTATTTTTTGTGGTGTATTAGAATTATCAATCGCAGCTCCAAATCCAGGAATGGTAACGAATTTCAAAGTGATAGGTGTGGTATCTGCTTCTCGGATATCTGAATGTGTTAGTATCGAATTGTATCAAAGAACCATTGTCCTTTTTTCGCTTGGCCTGTTGGTCAATTTACGAAATGTCATTAATTGAGATACAAATTATTAAATGAAAATTCTGAATTAGGTAATGAGGGACACTTACGAGTAACTGTAGTTTCAAAATGAATGCCAGCTGGCCAAGAATTTCTTACACTGGGTTCGAAAATAGTGGAATTGCATAAATTGTTAATGAATGTATGTTTGCCTGTTCCAGGTTCTCCACAGACAAGAATTGTAAGAGTGTTATTTTTACGAGAAAACTTTTGAAGTAAGAGTTTATCTGAAATGGTCTGCAGGTTAGTTGAAGTCATTATGAAATATGAAAATTATGAAAATTATACACAATGATGATACTTACCATGATTATGAAAAGGATTGATTGATTTCAAAAACTATCGCTATTTATCTTGTACTACTTCTCTCTACACTTTTATATATATATACTTTGGTTTTGTATTACTTTCTATCACCTCTTTCTCTCTACTTGTACCTAAGAATTGTCACAAATGAGTTGGAAAACTCTTCATGCTCTGTTCATTTCTTCTACTGCATAATCTAACATAAAACTAGATTCCACAAGATCGTCAATTCTACTGTAATGACGTTCTGAATATGCAATGATCCCTTCAATAATAGTATTCAATCCTTTAATTTCAATAAGTCTTTCACTACTAAAGATCTTAATTAATGATTGTATAACTTTTTGAGAAACTTCAAAAAATTTCAGATTGATATTCCAATCACGAGCTCTTTTGAAAAGAACCAATATTTGATTATCAGCTAATTTGCCAATCGTCTCCTCTAACTTAAAAGATCCCAAAGTCGATTCTGGGTCTTCATTGGATCCAATGATTGACTTAAATACATTGTATAATCTCATTGGATGATCCAAGGTTAATGCCAAAAGGAACGCATTTGACCAATCTTGATTATTAACATAATTTGATAATTTTTGCTCTTGTTCAACTTTTTCTTTATCGTTTGCTTCTTTCAATGCTAACATCTCTTCTGTATTATCGTTCCAAATTGCTAAATACCCATCGGCATCAGCAGAAATGAACTCTTCTCCATCATTCTTAATATCAAATGCCCATATTCTATTGTCATGGCTATCCAAAGTAGTTATAGCTTCATTACTTTTGATATCCCAAATTTTCAAGAGTCCATCAGCTCCTGCTGAAATAAGTTGCTGGTTTTTATTCATAAACCTAACCCTTTGAACTGAATTGGTATGTCCTTCAAAAGTTTTAGTACAAGTGAAATCTTGTAAAGACCATAATTTTATACTTTTATCCCCACTAGCAGTAGCTATGAGCTTATCATATAGACAGAAGGATATATCCCACAAACCTCTCTTATGACCCTTAAGAACTCCTACAGTCTCTCCTAATTCTAAACTCCAAATCTTTCCAAGTTTATCATATGAGGCAGTTGCAAATAATTCATCATTTGGTGAAATATCAATCAGATTAATATCCTTTTCATGAGCTCTTCTAGTATACTCAGATACTTTCACAGTCTGAGGTTGTTTATCTGGATTGCCTTTAGCGAGCTCTGGAACTTTCCATTTTTTCACGGTCAAATCAGATGATCCAGTGATTAAGAATGGTGGTGAACCATGGAATGGGGTTCTTGGTAAACCTATGGCCGTTACAGATCCAGAATGTCCAGTATAAACGGAATGTAATATGAAAGATTCTTCATCGTCATCCCAATGCCATAATCTTGCTTCGTTATCTTTACCTGCACTTGCAAGCCACATTCTATCAATGCTAACATCAACTGCATTCAACAAATCCTTGTGACCCTCAAGAAGTTGAACTTCTAAAGGTTTGTCTAGGTCAACAATTCTTAATGCTGGGGAGTTTGTAGCAAGAGCAACTAACCTTCGATCTGATGGTCCAACATACTTCATATCGGCAATGGTTCCATGATTTCCGGCTATTCTTCTGCAAATGGTTAAATTATTATCATTACCATTAACATCTTCCTCTTCATTCTCCACATCAATTTTTCCAACTTGGACCAATGTTTGGTCACTTAATATCATCATGTATTGCTCATCATCGTAAGGTATTACATCTATTATGGTTAGTTCTTCGTTAGTCTCCAAAGGCTGTGGAGTTTGTCCAATAAGGCGCCCTTCGTTTGTGGACCATATGAGCATAACATTTCCACTTCCAGCTGTGTAAAATGAACTATCATCGTTTCCAAAAAAACCTGCACTTTCAACCAGTTGTCCTATGGAATAAGTGTTAATTGGTTTGAAATGAGAGTTGTATATGACAACAATCTCATCTCTACCAGCTGTAAGAAAATATTCACCAGATGGAGAAAATCCAACACCTCTAACCGCTGAATTATGCTCGTTAATAGTTGAAACACATTTTCTTTTAACTAAGTCCCATACTTTCACTGTTCCAGATGTATCACCAGATGCTAATCTCCAATTGGACAGATTTAATTCTCCATGAAATTGTAACAGACAAACAGTTGAGCCATGACCTTTCAATGAATGGGTAACAAATCCTCCTTCAATATCCCACACTGTAATAATACCATCTGAACCTCCAAAAGCAAACAAAGATGATGTAGAATCTGTAGCTGATATATAGACAGGTGATGGCATTTTAAATACTTTTTCAATCTTTTCATCAACTATATTGAAAATTCGAAGCTGCTGAGATTGTGATAAGATTGCTAAGTAATTACCATCACGAGTAAGCGATAAATTCGTTATGGCTTCTCCATCTCCTTCAACTGTATTTAAGATTTCATTTGTAGTCAAATCTGTGATGTTTACTTCATCTTCAAATGGTGTACAAGCAATAACCCCATCTTCAGAAAGAACCGCAGCCGATGATCCAATATAAAATGGTTTCACCAACGTCGACTGAAAGGAAGCTTTTAAATCCATTTCAACGTCGATATCCGCCTTTATGAAATGAATATGAGGGCACAAGTAATATATATGAAAATCTTTCTGGTCTATGTCATAAATATTTCACTGTGAACTAAATGAAGAAGAGATCGATGAGCTAGGTTTTGTGCTAACTTTGAGAGTTGTATACAGGAATATGTTGATTTCTTAAATGTCTAGTTTCTATACACAACCACTATATACACGATTCAAAGAGGTGCTAATGTTGCAACCTTTCACCTGAAGAATAACTGACTAGACCTATACAGTCAACTCCAGTCAGATAAAAATAGTGTTTTGTATAGTTGGAGCTATTATCTTAGAAGGAAAGTCCTTTTGAACTCAATAAGTATAGCCTTTTTGGTGCAACCCTACAAGCTACTGCAATCTATATCAGCATCACATGATCTCATCTTCTTCGTCGACCCATTCAACTCCTAATTGGCGGGCCGAGTTCTTCATATAATGTTCGATATAGTCTTCAAGGCCTAGCTTCTTATTGCCATACCGGTCACCAATTAAAACTTGGCGTAACTTTATAAAGAAGAAAATTATGTCGTTAAACATAAGAGAAATCTTGACGGGCCAATGTTTTATCTTGTCAGTCCATTTTGAGTCATTTGTTATTAATGAATTTACCAGTTCTCTAGTTAAGATGGATACTCTGTTAACCGGCAGGCCAAATGTTTTGTTCAAACTTTGCATTATCCTCATCGTTCTAGATACAAATAAGAACTCTTTAGGAAACTTTGAAGTATCATCAATGAAATCTCGAAATAGATCATTAACACCAGTATCTGAATCAATACTTTCGTTTCCAGTATTGCTTCCTATACTCTTAGTTTGATCATTAATGTTAGTCACTGGTCTTAATTGAACTAAGGTTGCAAAAAGATCAACTCTATTAATACCCCATTCTCTAGCAATATTCTCGATCGCAGATGTGTTAAATGTAAATATGTATTCCCAAAGTTCAGCATATTGTTGCTTAAATTTTTTAGGTAACTCAACATACAAGCCATGGTCTAATATCACCAATTCCTGTTTCTTGTTATGAAATCTTAACATCAAATTACCTGGATGAGGATCTGAATGCAAAAATCCATACATAAACATTTGTCTAGCAAATACTTTAAGATATTGATTCATTAAAATAGACACATTAAACCCTTCATTTATAATTTTGTCTGTGTCATTTAATGAGATTCCATTGATCCATTCGGTAATAAGTATTTGTTTGGTTGTAAATTTTTCAAAGTTCTTAGGAATCTTTATATTCAATTTATTCATCTCTGGATCATTCGCAATGAATGTTCGTAATCGATCGGAGTTATATTGTTCAATCAAAAAATTGCTCTCTTTTGCTAATTGATTAGATATATACTTGCATGAAAACGTCATTGGGATATCAAATAGTGTTTCGTATACTTTGGTAATCAATTCATAAACGTATAAATCCAAACTTATTTGATTTTGGATATAATAATGTTGAACTTTTATTGCAACTTCTTCTCCAGTTTCCTTCAATATTCCTTTATGAACTTGAGCAATTGATGCACTCGCAATTGGATCGTGGTTTATGCTCTCAAAATACTTTCGTTCGTAATCTTCTTCCAAATTGGTCCTTAATAATTTATCAACTTTGCTCCATGGATCAATTGGACCTTGATCATATAACCTTAGAAACTTTTTCTGATATTCAATTGGGAACACTGACCCTTGATTGGCTATCGCTTGACCCAACTTTATATATAATCCTTTGTTTTTCAAAATTAGATCCAAGAGTTTTTCAGATGTTATGTCATGTAATTCATGCATATTGTTGGCATATTTGGATGAATTCAAGTATTTAGTAGCAATCCAAATCATAACGTAAATTGCTCTTATCGATCTCAGAAATATATTATTGTAATATTCATCCACAGAGTAAAATGTCAACCCTCCAACAACAATTGCAATTCCTCCAATCTTTATAATCTTTTTAGAATTATATTTATTTTTGGAAATTGTTTGTGAGTAGTACCTTTCATTTGATAAGTGAATGTATCTTGAAGAACGTCTTAGATTCAGGAATATTCGTGTATTGAGACCTGCCCAAATCATATTTCACGGATTAAAGACTGCCAATTTGAGGTAAGAAAAATAAATATAAAAATCCAAGGAGAAACTATCTATAAATACAAAAGGAAGCGTTGCAAAAAAAAAAAAAAAACTGAAATTTCCGAAGGGTCGAATGTGAAGGCGAAATAGAGCATTTCAATATGGGGTTGCTTCGGTTACTCAGATAACGGACACCTGTATATAGACCGGACAGTATAGAGATTGCTAGGAGACGGTTTCGTCACTCCGTGGCTAGAGTGTTCAATAGGTTTTCCACTACTTTTTTTGTATAAACTCTGCTAGGTACTAAGCAACATAATTATTGTCTAAAAAAAGCGTAGATTCTTATGAATAATCGTGGGTTTCGGACTTTGATTGTTCCAAGTTACACCCATGCTTATTCACTTTTTTCGCACCTATGTTCCTGTTGAGTTATAGCTTTGAAGGTCCAGAGAAAAGAGCCTGCATATTGTCCATACAGTAAGAACTGGCTTCATAGAGTGGATGTAAGCATGTTAAGCGATTTGATCATGACATTTATGGATTGTATGCAGTACGCGAGATTCCCTTTCCTTTCAAATTGTTCAGAACCTCCGGGAAGATAATTTGTTTCCTTTCCTTTCATTCATATCGTTGATTTAGCAAATTATATCTTTTCAATATCAACATGATTGGATTAGGACGTCAAATTGTACAGGACTCCATGCGTCGTAGCTATTCTACTGCAGCAGCTGCAGCTCCAAGAAAAGTGGGTGCAGTCAGAGGGGGATTCTTAGGATTCTTAGTTGGTGTCACTTTAACTGGTGTTGCTTCATATTACTATTTGTTAGATGAATATAAAGTAGCAAACAATGTTATTGTTGCAGATGTTGCTGCTTTACAAAGCTCAATTGCTAATTTGGAGAAGCATGTCAAATCCTTGGAAGCTAAGAAATAATTAATTTAAGGAAAATACATGTTTATATTTTGAGTGTGACAATGTAGGAGCAAGTGGTCGTCAGTGTATTGGGAACGAATTGAACTTCCTTGTCTTGGCTGGGGCAAAACAAGACTCAATTGATACTGATTTATTTTTGGAACTGTAGAAGTACGTTTATTGGATGGTAGATGGTGGAGGGGGTATGTGGAGTAATTGGCAGTTGACCGGCTCTGCATTTGAATTTTTAAAGCTCAAGTTGAGGTTAGCTCATTTTGTTTCTAATTATTTCAGTGAGAGACATGGCTAATCAGTCATTTCTCAATACTGTGGCTAGTTCTTTCTGTTTGTTAACTGAATAATTATACAAATAGCTGCTTGAGTTGGTGATTTCCACTTCAGCGATTTACAATTTGATTGATACCTAAGAAAAAGTAAGCTATAGAGATATGACCTACACAGACTCTTTAACATGTACGTACATCTAAAAATTACTTCTGTAGCTCATTTTTAAGGCTCGCTAAATCTTAAATCAGAACCTGTGAGGTTACTTTAATATGGAGTAAAGGAAAGATAAAAAAACACACATCAATGTGACCATTACTTTATATATATATCAGCTATTGACAGCTCATAATTCAAACCTCTTGTTCTACACAATTGGCAAAATCATGAAAAGAAATCGCTTTTCCTTTAATTTGAACGCCGGTTACTACAAAGAGAATAACTAAGTTGTTGCAAAAAACATCAACTTTTCAAAATAACACAAACACCTTTTGTAGTCTAAATGGACTTGTTTCTATTGAGCTATTAGAAGTAGCGCGCACCCTTACCCAAATTCACTTTCGCGATGGATGCAAAATCGGAAATAATTACTCACTTGTGGCAAACTCAAAATATCATGAATGATGTCTCATGGACTTTTTATTGGGCAGGTAGGCTAAATAGTGGACATACAGTACATCTAAAACATCTAGTGCGTCCCCACATCCATTTACTAACTAACTCAGTGGGATCACTCTATCGCCTATCTATATTTTGTAAATTAGTACGTACAATGTGAATCACTAAAATTTTAAAAGTGTCTATAATGCATTTTCAGGTTCTATGTACATGATTAGGTGTATACAAAATTGGGATTACAACTTCGAGATTAATGAAGTTGTATAATCAACCAACTCATCAAATGATGCTCTTCCAACATCTCCATTTAAGTCTCCAATTATATTCACTTCAAGTTTTCTACCTCCTAGAGTACCTCCTTCTATCATTATGAGTTGAACCAAATGATTTTCAATCATCATGTCTAGGGATCTGCGATGAAACATACTAATATAGTTGTATCTGACTGATTGACCATTGATTACAAAGTCGATATAAGATGGAATCGAGGTCTTTTTCCTTCCACTGAAGTCAAGGTTAGCATCTTGGAAGAAAATATCTAGACCCGGTTGATTTTGGAACTTATTGAATTTTGCACTTGGAGCATGAAGCATAGCTAAGAAGTCGGAAGGATCTGAAGGAAGTGCAGTTGAAGAGTCTGACAAGTCTTGATCCATATTCAACTTCAAGTCTTGTGCTTCAGATTCTTCATCTCTCATCAAATCTCCCGAAACTTGACATGAAATCTTCATATCAACTTTTCCCTTTGGAAGAGTAACATAATAATTATTCTCTCCTTCAACTGTTACTATGTTCAAAGTTTCTAAATCAGGTCTGCCATTATCATTTAAATCGAAAAATATTTCAATCGGAGGAAGTTTGACATTGTCTGACTGTTCATATGGGCTGGGTAAGAACTTCAATTGAATTGAATAATCATGAGGATCCGATCCATAAAAACTGTTCTTACCGTCATTGTAATTAAAAAAGTAGCCTTTATCTAAAAAAAAATCATTTACAAATGGAACATTCGAGTTGAATATATAAGGGGAATCTTTGGTTTTGTCCTCGAATAAAACATATCCTAAAGTTATAGTAAACACTGAAGGGTTGATTTTAGAAGAGTCCAATCCATTCAAATTGTCACGATATGAAAAATCAGTGATTCTGGAGAAGATCTCATCCTTTTGTTCTGATGCAAGGGTGAGGGTTGGTGGAGGGTCCATAATTAAAGTTGGAATGGTCTTATCAGCTACCTGGTCAACATCTTTTGCCTGCTTAATCTCTGGTTCTGATTCTGAACTTTTACCAGTAATCAAATCGTTCTCTGAAAGTCCTAGTTCTCTTAAAAGTTCCCAAGTATTACTCTCGAGACTCAAATCTTTCGAACCATTTGTTGAGTCTGAACCAAAACCTTCTGGAAGTGACTTGGAATTCTCAATTGATGAAAGATTTGTTTCTTCAAGAAGGTTCTTGTCAGAGTAATTTTCTATATTTTGCAATATTGAATCATTGACATATGCACGATGGCCACTTTTAGTGGTATTAGGTAATTGGAATCGATATAATGACTTTTGACGAGAATCCCAATTCAACGAATCATCATCCTTGTATGGGAAGTAACGATATGACCCAATTTGGGCCTTGTCTGCTGCAAGCGATTCCTTGTCTCCATTAATCATTAAATTTTCATTTAAGTGGTCGTTGAAATTAAGTAACCATAACATTAAACGTTTTGCTCTTTCGATTCTCAATTCATTGAGTGCTACAAGCTCGAACACTCCCAATGGTTCAACTTCTTTGAAAAATACTTCAGTTTGCTTAGATACGTTTGCATAATCGAAATGTCGATTTTTGGATTTGAAAAGTTCTTGAAGTGCCGAAAAATCAAATCTCTGATATTTTGCTCTTTCAAGCATCATATTAAAGATGATTTCAAAATTCTGTATTTGGGTTGAAGTACCTGATATTTGAACGCTTGATTTATCTTCATCCATTACAATATTAACTCCAGTTCTTGAGAGATATTTAATAATAAATCCATTTGACAGTAGCGTTAAGAACAATTCGGAGTTCTTCAATTGAATCTTCTTACTTTCAATTAAATCTGAAACATTTGTGAATTGATTTGTTTTTGAAATATTCCACACCGAAGTTATAATTGTCTCAGCGGTTTGTTTCTTTTTCATCTTGTAAAGAACTATACCTTTCTTTGTCTTTATTTTAACGTATTTTTTAAGTTGTGCAAGGGTAAATGAAGTGCATAGAGTGTTAACAAGATCTTCATACTTTGATATTGTGATAAATTTACCATATTTAATAGCATTGTTCATAAACGAATCTATTTCCGTTACGAAGTCCTCGACTGCTTCAGATCGATCTCCAGAAAGCTTTGATTTTGATTTAACTTCTGGGTCAAATTCATCTTCTTCTATAAATGAAAATCTAGGTATAGATAAAAGTGGTGTGGTCGACGATTTAGATTTAGAATATTTGGTAATGATCGGTGGAACTTCATAACGACGGTTGTCATTTCTTTTCATAGTCTCATGTGGCTTCAAAACTAAAATATCCCTTTCATCAAAGTTATTGGATGATGCAAGTTTTGATGTGTCTTTGAGCTCTTCAAGAACTGGTGATGAAATATTTGTTGCAGATAGCAGTTGTTTGTGACTTGGCTTAATGTTATTTGGTCCGGAATTAAATCGTATTCCTGTTCGGTGTATACCATTTCTTCTGCCCTGTATTAGCAGCAGTACTCTTGTACAAGATTTGTTAAGCATTATTCTAGGCAAGAAATAAGGTAGATAATGATTGAAGAGATTTTGTGAATTTTTCTTTTTTGAAAATTGTAGATTGAGGCTCTGTATATAGACAGTAGATGTACATAAATAGATTGTATGCAGTCGTGTAATGTTACTGCATATAATGGCTCTAAACTGTATAATTATCCAGGAATATCTATCCAGTATATGCAGGCATCAAAGCATTGCTCATTTGATGAACATCTAAATAGTAGCCTGAAGTTTCTATTACTACCTTATTGATAATTCGTTGTATGAAGCTATCGTTTTAGCCTTCCTTATCTTTGATCCGAATATCTCACATATCTTCAAACCCTTTTTTATCGAGTTCCTGAGCAGCTTATCCTAAAGCTTCGCTCTTGACTGCTGTTTTAAAGTGAGGATCTATGCAGGCATCCTTACTAGTTACTAACATAATTTCACACCACGTGATTATTCTAAGATTGCATGCACACAAGCTCTCTCACATTGTTTTCATTTATGGAAAGAGGAAGAGAAGCATGATGGCACGATGAAATAGAGATAGGCCCCGCAGAAGGAGATCTTATCTATTCTGTGGATTCACCAACATACTAAAAGTTTCAATCAGCAATAGAAGGTTAAATTAAACAAGTAACTGAATCCTTGAATAATAATAAAACAGACAAATCTATTCTGGTTATAATCCCATTCAACTATTTTCTTATCTTTGAACTCAGCTGCAACTATGGTTGACTCAGATAGCTCTTTCTATTCATGATTCAGAGATGTGCCTTGTCTCTTGAATATGCCAGTTAGTCAAAGCGGCTTATTTCAGTAATCTCTTCAGATTCCCATTTCAGTGTTTGAATACACGAAGCAACACTTGTTTTCACTCTTCCCCTATATAGATTGCATATATCACAAAATCCACATATATCATCACCTTATTGTATCACCCCATAATATAAACGTCTTCTTACGGCCCCTCCTCATTCTCCTCCACTCGCTATAACTGTCACTTTCAAAGTCAAATCGGCTCTGCTTTCCCATCTCAATCTCACATCGGCCCCCAAATAATAAACAAGAAACTGCCGTTAAATGCTATAAATGTGCTCTGTATGCAGTCTGCTCGCTTGACATTTCCAGTTTTCTTGCTCGCTTATGATAACCCTAACTGTTTTACAGCACAACTGAAATTGTATTTAAGAACTACAATGACCTGCTCTACTCCCTCTGTCAGTTTTTTTTTTGTTCTGCTCTGCATTCCTACGTCTTTTATAAAAAGCACCTTTTGGCATATTAAATGACTTTGTCATCATTATTTGTGGAATCATCCACAAGTATTCTTTCAGCAAGAAGATATCAGATTGCCAAATCTTTTATCAGCGGATCAACCGCAAGAAGAATTATTTTTGCAGCCAGCTTTCATAATTCCCCCAAACAAAATTCAACCATAGACAATGTCACTGACGCTGGTATTACTAAAATCACCAAACCTGTAGTACCACACATTGGTGGTACTGGGAACTTGGATATTGGTCAAATGAACAAAAACATTAAACAAACTGCTGCTAAAATTTCACCATCTGCATATCTTTCACCTCTCAAAACTTCAGAACTTATTTCCTATCTTTGTATTGGATTTGCTACACTTAATAAGCCAATTCTTGACTTTTGCATCAAAATCTTTCCATATGTTCCAATGTTCATGATTAGAACCTTTGTATACAAGCTATACTGTGGAGGAGAAAATATTGAAGAAGTCAAGCAAACCGGTATCAGATTATCCAAAAGAGGAATTAATAACATGATGATTTCACTTACAATCGAAGGATGTGATGGAAATGATAATATCGATCCTGAATTTATTGTTAAGGAAACTGAGGATTCCATTAAGAACATTCTTATTCCTCATACTGTGACTATGATTAATGAAACAGGAAAGGATATCAATTCCATTCCTCCCGGTTACGTTGCCCTTAAACCAACTGGATTCTTGAAAGACGCTTCAACTGTTTTGAAACACCACAAGACTGATGCTAGATTTGAAACTTTGGTTTCTAATGTTGAAGCTGTTTGCAAGACGATTTATGATTCCAATATTGAATTAAGTTCTCAATATCCAGAAAGAAGAGGTCCATTTATTGTAGGTGTGATCGATGCAGAAAAACATGATCTTCAAGAAGGAGTCTATGAACTTCAAAGAAGATTGTATGCCAAATTTAACCCAATTGATAAACCAATTTCCATTGTTGGTACTTTACAAATGTATCTTTCTGATAGTTCGAATTTATTAGCAACTGAAGAAAAATTAGCAATTGAAAACAATTACAGATTAGGATTAAAATTAGTTAGAGGAGCATATATTCATTCAGAGGCCCAAAGAAAGACTATCATTCATAAAACTAAGGAAGATACTGATAAGAATTATAACCAAGGAATCACTTATTGTATTGAATCTATTGGTCCTGTCTCCAATTATAGATCAACTATTGGTCATTTAGTGGTTGCTTCTCATAATGCTGATTCTTTGAAAATAGCTACTGAAAAATTATCAAGTTTAGGTTTCAAGAATAATGATGTTGTTTTAGGACAGTTATTAGGAATGGCTGATAACATTACTTATGATTTGATTAAGTACCACCAAGTTGACAATATAATCAAATATGTTCCATGGGGTCCTCCATTAGAAACCAAAGAATATTTATTAAGAAGATTAGAAGAAAATGGTGATGCTGTCAGAGCTGACAATGGATTCGGTTTAATCAAGGAAGTGGTCAATGTATTGTTTAAGAGATTCTTTAGATTAACTTAGAAAAAAGAAAAGAATACAAAAGATTAAATTAGAGAACAACGAGACATCAACATTACCAGCCAAGATCAAATAGAATTGTCCTTGGAGTATCAACCAGGACGTGCAGTGTCTCTGCCTATATCAAAAGCACGTCAATAGCATAATGAAATAAATGAACTACAAATATATCTTCCAAGACTGTAGAATTGCTCGATACGAATCGTCTTTGTATTGCTCGTTAACCTAGAGCCACTTAACTATTTTAACAGCTTAAAAGTAATGTAATAGTTCCTAACAGTCCATCTTCACACTCAATTAAGTGTCTCTGTTCACACATATATATACTTTGTATCCCAGACACTGCCAGAGATCACACATTGAACTACCCATTCCCAATCCACTACGCCAATTCTTCTCTGTAATCTTCTTCTTTTCCTTCTTGGAGCCTCGATGATTTCCTCTGCTCCGTTGTTGTACACCAAAGTAGGTGAGTCTCTGTCCTCGGCCACTATAAGCATCTCCTTCATATTCTGGCAATAACTCAAGGATTTAGCTCCTAGAGCATGGAATATAAACTCACAAGTACTCAAGTTCTTGTTGTTGGCCTTGTTGTTGAGTATCACAACATTGAAGTTCTTTAGAACGGTGCTGTTATTGTTCAATTGGTGAGTCAACGTCTTGTGATCTTCGAACTTGGTTCTGAAGGTAAAAGGATCACTGTTCTTGACACATTGGAGCCTTTGCAGATGTCCAGCTGGAAGCACATAATGAGTCCACATCGAGAGAACTATATTGGGACTCTCATCTGCTACTGACTTTATACCTTTTCTTATACTTGAGGTTGCGGCTATTGTAGCACCAGAGAGAGCCCCAGATCCAGAACCATTGGTAGACCATGTTCCACTCTCCTTCACACAATCGTAAATAAAGGCATCTGACAACACTGGCCAGCCAATTGCAAGAGCCTGAAGGTACTTGGCACTTCTGCAGTAGTTATTGGAGATCACTGCTGCAAATTGAAAATCATCAAGCACTTTAGAACTCAATCCAAGCTCGCCTGTTTCATTCTGGCAATAGTTAATTATCTCATGTAACCCTAACTCAAGTATCGTTCCTCCATTGTTGGCGATAAGTTGAGATATCTCATCTCTACGCTCATCAACTTCAGTATTAGTGAGGCAGAAGATGGAGCCTGAAAATATTCCAATCCCTTTGCTTAAATTGTTTGCAATGTTGGAATGTATCGACGATAATCTTGATATCTTTTGGGGGGTGATTGGTGGCAGCACCGTCACATTCAGCGCTTGTCTCAGTAAAATCCTCAGGATCTTCTCTCTGGGCGTGGTTCTTGTCCTTGAGATATTTCTAATTTCTTGTGACAGTCGGTACAACTGCTGGTGTTCAATCCAGTCCTGGATTTCCATATAACATTCACTCAACAGCACTTGAATCTCTTTTTTGAACGTTTTACTCTTGGACAATTTTCTCACATAAACATAGTTATAACCCCTCATACACCTCAATATATCTTCATCCTTGTCGTCATCATCGTCATCATCATTAACTTCTTTTCTTTCTAGCCCAGTTATGATATGTTGGAAACTGTTGGTGTTGATTCGAATCTTGTCCCCAATTCTCAAATCTAAGTGATACAAGTCTTGATTTTTGATGTTTAAGAGTTCTCCATCCCGGAACAAAATCACCAGAAAGTCTCTATGGGACTCTTTAATGATTCCAGGATATACTTTAAATTTATACTCTGCCCATACACTGGATATATATATTATAGGGAGATTATTGATCTCCTGACGAAGAGTAGGGGGTGCAGTAGTCTCTATCTCTTCAGCTTCCAATTCGTTCTTCAGTTCCTCCAAAGAAACCAACGATTGTGACGATTGAGATGATTGCGTTGGAGAAACCACCACCCTAATGTCTCTTCTTTTAGATTTCCGTAATACTGCATCCTCTCGGTCCACATCCACGTCCGAAAGTTCATTATCAGAAAATGAAGGTTGGTTTTTGCCCTTTGGCAGCGAGTAAAGTTCTTTACTTGGTGCCAATGGACTAATTTTGGTAGTTTGCTTTCTTGTTTCTGAATTGTCAATGCTGGCACTTGAAGATTCTGGAACCTCCTCCAAATCCATGGCTTCTTCAGGACTCATTAATTCTTTTACACTCATGGGAAATCGTAAAATATCAGGGCTTATCATACGTTGAACTCTTTCCTGAACATTCAGCTTGTTCAGTTGTTTTGGTTTGATCTTTAAAGTTCCTTCCTGAAATTCCAAATTTTCTGCCTCTCCCAAATCTGACTCTCCATCTTCATCGATATGAGATGCAGACGAAGTAATATCTCGTTTTTCATCATCGGTATTTATTTCCTCTACAAAATCAGCTTTCTGGCTGCTTGAGTAGATGGCTTTAGTGGCTAGATCCTTAGTCAGCTTTTCTTCTTCTTCATCAATTCCATTTTCAACTCCAATTGGATTTTCTCGGGAGAACGTCTCATCTATTAAATCTTCTTGAGTGTTCTGAACCTGGGCTAACGATTGCGTTGTTGTTCTCTCTACAGTATTCGGTATTTGTATCACACTGAAGGTCTGTTTGGCAGGGCTACTCTCTGAAAGAGGAAAAATACCATTTTCCTGAGGTGGTACAAACTTCATGTTGGGCTTTGATTTTGTCTCTGTATCAATTGTGTTCTCTTGTTTGGTACCCTGTGAACCGGCTCCTAATATCCTTTGGCCCTTTAGGCTCCTTGGATTCTTTGCAATAATCTCCTGAGTGTCAGGTAGATCGAGCAATTCAGACAGAAGTATTCGTTGAGTATCATCAGTTATATGAGGATCCATCTGAGATTCATAAATCCTCTGAGTGTCTTGTGGTTCTTCTAATGCAATGTAATCATCTGGAGCCTGCCCCAAGAAGTCAAATGCAGTTTTAGAGTCGGACAGCTCGATTGGTGGTGGTATTACTTGAGTATCTGATTCCACGGCTCCAAATTGAAGAACTTGTGTTTCAACGTCACCTTCAACCACAAGTCGTTGAGTATCTCCAGCTGCTAAGTCCAGATTAACGTCCAGATCTTGTCGTATCCTTTGGGTATCATTAGATTTTGCTGGGCTGATAAATTTCAAAGATGTATTGGCAATCTCGTCAAACTTATTCACAAATAGTGACGATCCTTGTGAATGTTCAACCACTTGAGTTAACGTGCGGTCAATTGGCTGTGGTTGGCCGGGTACATAATCCTCGGAGAGCTTGAAACTATGACTGGATCCTGAATGGAACGATCCTAGTACCATAATACACTTGTTTTCGTCACTTGTTTGATGTAGCTGTTGAGAATGTGGAAAGATCTCAAGACTATTATCATTATCATCATTGACCAGCTTCAGCGTCTTTCGAATATGCTTCTGCCCAAAGGTATCGTCTGCACAGAGATTCTCCACGTCCATAGATGCTGTACAGCCTTAATATTGTGATATCTCAATGTCTACGGACAGTACGGTTTAGCTTAAGTGGATAAGAACGGTGAGTTTTAATTGCATTCGACTCGAGCCTCAAAAGGTAAACATAGCTTAGCAGGCGCGCGTTGGGGTGGCTTCTGGTGCAGTGCAAATAAATAATCTAGCGTGTTGGGGGTAGAGAATGTGCGGAAAGACGGTAGAAAGAAGGTAGAAAGACGGTAGAAAGACGGTAGAAAGACGGTAGAAAGATGGTAGAAAGACGGTAGAAAGATGGTAGAGACGTGGAAGAACACTGGAAAAAGTTGTAGAAGAACACTAAAGTTGGTTGACTCCGCTAAAGCATACAGATAAGAACCACAATACAAGAATCACAATACAAGAACTACAATAAAAGATAGGTCTGGTTTCACCTAACAGAAGCTCTACTTATTATTTTAGTACATTAATTGACACGGTGGTATCATTCCACTTAACTACTGGTATACACCTACAATAACTAAGAGTTAGATTTCTACAGTTGTTAATTACGTTTACTGAAATATTCATTAATCAGTTCTTATAAAACCATCTAATCACATATATGAGATGGGTCAAGGTAATTGGTGCTGGTACAGTTGTTATTATACATGTAAGCACAAATTGTATTTGGCCAGTTTGAACTTCAACTTCAATTGGTTGAAAAAATGCAACAACATTTCAGTTCCACCTATCTATAGGAGTTACCTTGTTGTTGCTGAAGTTGTAGCAATTGAATCAACAGTTGAGGGTCACTCTGAACGTGAGGATTTTGTTGGACCAATGTGGAAAGATATAAGAGTTGATCTGAGGTCAATGCATTCATGGGATTGGACTGCTGTGAGTTTATGTAATTTGTGGTGGTTGTTTTCGGCCCATTTTCATCAATTCCTCCAAGTTTGCTCAAAATTGAATTTAGAGCCAGTGAAGGTTCATCGTTGAAACTCTTGTTGTTTGATTCGATTTTGTTTCCAGCAACAACTGGTCTCATCGACGTGACTGGAGAAATAGATGACACTTCAGGAGTGCTCTTTCTCTTCAAGATGCTCTTCCCTATAGGGATGTAATCCTTTTTCACCACAAATATCAAGTAAAGTCCAGGTTTATCAACTAAATGTACTAAGGAAGATAAGTATGGTGGAAAGTTGGTACCATCAAGACTTATTAAGTAAGAATCTTTTACAAAGTGGGGTTTCCCAGATACCACTCCAACTTTACTGTTTTCATTTAAATATTCATAAAGCTTTCTATAGTCTGGATAATCGGTTTGATGGGTGATTCTGGAAACAAAAAGGTCTCTAGAACTGTAAATTTTGTTAAGGTAAGATTCAGCTCTAGTCTTATCCAATTTACCTTCGATTTCGTAATTGGGCTTGGAAAGGATCTCCTTGGCGACTCGTATTTGACGATTGAACAAATGTATTCCTTGCATAGTAGAAGGCTCAGGAGAGTTGACACATCCAATGTATTCAGATACACCTTCAAAGCTTGCAAAGTCGGGAAATGTGATCCTTCCAGACCATATCTTGGTAGAAGATTTCGGTGGAAGGCTGTCAGATGTAGTATTTGTATTCTTAACAGAAACAGCTGACTTCTGAAGTTTCATATTGGGTGTGTGAGTCATGCTTTCCAATGGTTCTCTACTTGCTTTTGGTTTCTTGTCCCTAAGAATGTACTCCAAGGCTTCGTCGTCATCATCTAAATCAGGAATATCATCGTCAGCATCTGGCCCGTCTTCAGTCAGTCTTCCAGTTTCTTCTGAGTTCCCACCTGTATCTTCCAGTGAGTTGGTTGAATTCAGGTCGTCACCTCCCTTTTCTTGAACCAGCTCTACGTCGTAACCATCATCTTCAAGGTTGTGGTGGAAATTGTGGATGGTTGCAGGTGTCACGTTAGAAGTCGAAGTTTCCGTTGAATCGTCTCTAAATCTTCTATGATCCACATTCTTAGTCTCTATATTTACATCGCCATATTGCTCATTTTGATTGGAGCCTACATCTTCAACAATCTCTTCTCCTTTATGAGTTCTTCGTATTCTCTGAATGTGATCATTTGATACTGTCAACACAGACCGCCTAATTGACTCTTCTCTAACTTTCTCGGCATATTTTCTCAACTCGTCATCAATCTGTTCAGGAGATGAATTGACTATTTCTTTAAACGTGAGTTCTCCCAGAAAGATCCTGGCCATCACGTTAGGCTTCTTGATCAAAACCACTAAACTTCTACTTCGGTCGGTGTACTTTTTATCATGGTTCATGGTGGCTATACGAATTTCATATTCGAGTTGTAATGCAAATTTGGTCAATAAACTGTCCGCATCAACTCCAGTTGGGTACTTGTACGAAGGAGGAATGTTCTTCCTGAATACGTTATACAATGCCTTTGCAACACTGATTCTCGTTTTATCCTTGAGACCGTCTATAGAAGGTGTGAATGATGACGGGATATCTGGGTTTGGTGCTTGGGATGAGGCCGTGGATGATTGGGTAGTGGAATAATGATTCGCTATGGCCTCTTTGGAAGAGTTGTCAGATGATTTGGTTGTTGTGATTTTATTGGCGGTACTTGCGGTACTTGAAATTAACTTCTTCGAATCAGCTTCTAATGATGTTGCAGTTGATGTAGAAGATGATATACTTGTAGATGGCTCAGCAACTCCCACCAGGGAAAATCTTTCTGGATTAGCCTCTTTTGATGCAGTTTCGTTTCCAGAAAGTTTCGTTTCTGTTGAACTTAATGGCGCCTGATTCTCTTTCACTTCTCTAGCCTCATTACCGTGTGCTGGAGATGTATATTCTAGTTCTCTTGGTTCACATATTGAACACTTGTACACCTTAGGGATTGACCTCTTCTGTCTATATCCCATACAGCTAGCATGTTGCCAAGTCCTGCACTTTTCACATTCAATCATGATTCCTCCTTGGTCGTTGTCCTCGTCAAAATTATCCTTGTTGGTACCACAAGGGATGCATTTAACGTCTCCTTCTTCACTAGTAGACGGAGTTTCAGACTCTGTTTTCAATTTCTTGTGTGGTGGTTCGTTATCCAGAGCATGAAGCAATCTTTTCATTTCCTCAATGTCTCTTTGAGAATGCATACCCTTGTTAACTCGAGTTGACCTTCTAGTTGACATGGTTACGGACTTTGATAACGATTAGGTTGTTGAAATATAGGAGAGTAACAGAGCCTCGATGGGTCTAAGTACCTATGTGAAAAGAAAAAGAAAATATTAAAATATTAACAAAAGTGACAGTGTCACTGGGTTATTAAAACTTAAGGAACGGTGCTAAAACGGAGTAAACCCAACTGTGCAGGGTGTTTGATAGTATGTAAAAGAGGAATATTTCCTTGTAAAGACTTAAATTGGTACCCAAATGCTTGCGAGAGTTAACCGATAAGAGTGTTTTGATAGATTTGAGAATATCTATGAGATTATACAAAGAGTTCTTGCGGTTTGATTGTCTATCAGCAACAATCTTATCTGTTCGTGATTGTGAAGAGTTTCAAAACAATCAGCTAGGGTAGATTGAGTTGTGACTTGTGAGCGTAAGGACTTAAAGGACTGTATGGACAACTTGTGGAATAATTAGTTTTGAGCTGTTTGGTTCACTTTCAATATTAATCCAGACTGCAAACAAAGTGAATAGCGTCAAAATCACTGTTCAATTCGATATATAAAGGACTTCAGATATTAGTTAAAGCTGATTGTAGTTGGTTAATGAAGTACAAGAGGTGCAAGGCAAGGACAAGAAAAGTTTGAGTAGCGTCTTGAATCATTTTGTGTTTTGGTTTTGTGTTCAGTAAAAAATGGATTGTCACGTGTTTGTTCACGTGCACCATTTGTCACGAGAACCTTGACCTGCTGTTGCTGCTGCTCATCGGTTCATGCTCAGCTCATCGCATGCGGATGATGGGACTTAAAAGAAGAATGGATGCTTGGGGAGAAAGACTACAGCAGTTGCTTCAGCTCTTTTTTTTTTTGATAAACTCAGTAGTTATATTTGGTATGCCAATATATATAGTAAACTGCTATTCTACCTCAACTTATGTACACTACAATGTGCTGTCTACATTACGCTCCCTCAATATGCTCCCTCAATATACTCCCTCAATATGCTCCCTCAATATGCTCCCTCAATATGCTCCCTCAATATGCTCCCTCAATATGCTCCCTCAATATCCACACTTCAGAATCTCTACAGTACACCATCTATTGGTTTATGCTTCATTTATCTATAAACCCTTAATTAACGCCATAAGGTCATGGTCATCTCCTAGCACTTCCTCGACGTTCGCTAGGGCATTCTCACTGAAAAGACCCGATTTGGTGGGTCTGAACCCTTCTGAGACTGCTTCAATGATTGAAGCCCTTCTTCTCTTTTGTTTGGAATGAATCACTGGCGATGCAGGTATAGGACCAGTAGTAGTATATGGGATTCTTAATTTATTTACAACAGTAGGTTTCTTTATTCCTCCACTGTAACCCAATCCGCTAGCACCAGTTCCAGCAATAATTGCTGAAGAAGAAGAAGTTGATGATGATGATGATGGCTTCTTGAAAGAGTTTCTTCGTCTATTATGGGATGATCCACCCATTGATGCTGGCCCCATGTCTTGGTTTGTAAGTGAATATCTCCTTTGGTTGAAATCGCTGTTGGTTCTAGATGTATGATTAAAATGAGCTCCAGCCAGATTAGCTGGAGAAATGAGAATTGCACTCTGATGAATAAGCGATTTGTTTCTGAATGCCCCTAATGGAACCAGTCTCTTCTGAGCATTGAAGTCTTCCCAGATTTTAATATCGTTCTCGTCATTATCTTCGAGTTCACTGACATTAAGAAGTTCATCAAGACCAAGAACCAGATCTGACGACGGATCATCTGAATTTATCCCATTACTAGACAACATAAGCCTGGACTTGGAAGAAGCTCCAATACCAACTGATGGGGACGATACTGAAGTTCCAGATTGGTTCACAATACAAGTCCCACCACTATTCATAACCTCATTTTCTTCTCCTTTCCTGCCAGATACTCCTCGGGGAATAGCTCTAGATTCAGAATCCATTCTATTAGCAGTAGCAGGATTGTTCTGGAGTAAACTACGAGTAGATAATCCATCAATGATTCCAAACGGTTTACTATCAACTGCCATCCATGTACCAAGTACTGGGGGTCTATAATCGGCAGTTCTAGACGATAGCACTTCTTTTGCCATTTTGGATCCGGACTTGATTTTGTTGGAGGTTGGTAATGAATCGTCTACATCAGTCGATTCTCCAGAATCATACTCAAGGTCAGATGTTTGTGAAGTGAATCCTGTTCCTTCTATATCCCTTCCTGAATTGGTACCTGTACCAACCCGAGAAGAGTATGCAATAGAGCCTCCATGGGCATAAGCTTCTCGAAGTCTTCGCTTTTTCTCATCTTTCTCCATTTGCTTGAAGAGTTCTTCAACAATCACTTCTTCCTCCAGATCATCAAAGGTCTCATCGTCAAAAGTTCCATTCTCTTCTCCACTGCCTTCAGAAGCTGACGAAAAGAAATAGTTCCAAAGATACAGATCATCCTCCTCATCACTATTATTGTGATGCGAGACTCGACTTGGAGCATCTCGAGGATTTTTCCGACGACCATGCAGTTTTTTACGACGATTACTACCAACCCCTGAAGCATCAGATGCTGCCTTTGCTGCCGTTGTAATTGAACTGGTCGAATCGGCAATTATTGATTTACTATCACCACTTTCATCCTGCGGTTGATATGCGTCCTCGTCGTCGTCTTCATCGTCATCAAAGTCTCCTCCTTCATATGGCTCATCAAATACAATCACCTCAAACTCGTCATCGTCATCGTCTTCTTCTTCTTCTCTACCTTTGTAGCTGTCAGACCTGCTTATATCGCTGCTACTCTCATATTGTATGACTTCCTCTTCTTCTCCTTGTCCATGGATCTGGTTGAAGGTATCCATAAGAGAGTTTCTATCTTCATCATCAAATCCATTGCTTTCAAATTCATTGACCAAGAACTTCTCTTCTTCTTTGAGAAATGGATCGTCATCTTCCTCATCAAGCGACCCCAATGAATTGTTTCGTGTGTGGTGAGCATCTCCAAGAGACAACTCGTTGTCGAACTCCATACCAAAGTCGTCATTGTCGGCTTGAAGGGTAGCTAAGAGTTCATTATCGTCAATCTCATAATCATCGTCTGAATTGAGCTCTTCTTCTTTGATCTTAGGCACTGGAAGTGGTTCGTTGAAGAGAAAAGAGTCATCTTTGGGAAACTCAAAGTCTGCCAAGCCAGGATCAACAACTTCTTCTCCAATGTCTTCTGGAGAATTGGTAAGAATTTCATTCGTTCCTTTTACAGTCTTGGTAGCTCCCTTAGTTCCATTTGATGCAATAGATCTGACCTGATGATTGATTTCCAGGTCTTGATCGTGTTCTTCGTCTGCTTCATCGACTATAGCATTTGACGGTACATCATCAAACTCGAATTTGAAATTTATATCTGAAGGAAGAGCAGCTTCTGACCTTCTTCTTCCAAATTTTGGCTTATGAGCAACACTGCTTCTCCTTCTTTTGGATGACTTATCGATTTTTGTTGTTTGATTTTTGACCCCATCAGCGTCTGCAGCACTGTAGTGAGTGGTGGTCTTTTTCTTTAGCCCCTTTATTGCTCGAGCTGCCTTTATGGTACGTGCTTTTGTCTCGGCTTGAAGTTTCACGAAATCAACGTCTGAATCATCAGACGAAGAAATATCATCCGACTCCTCTTCTTCTTCATCTTCCTTTTCATGTTGGTCATTTTCGGGTATAGAGGAGAACTTGTTCTTCTTATTATTATTGTTCCTGCCAATCATTGAGTAAATCTCATCTATTCCAAGTTCAGATTGGTCTTCCTCCGAAGACGATACTGCTACTGCATCTTCGTCTTCTTCATCTTGTCCCTCTTCTTCGTCTTCCTCATCTTGCTCTTCATCATCTCCTTTATCTCTGGTTCTATACCACCCAACAGTCTTCTTGGGAACCTTCTTTCTTCCAAAATCTCTCGGAATATCTTCTTCTGATATTGCGGTTAAAGAAGAATCCAGGTTTTCATCTGAATCTTCGTCTTCTGAGTCTTCTTCGGAGTCTACAAGACTAAATCGCCTGTGAGCAAGATTCTTTAAATTCTTACCGCCAGCCAGTCGACGGGCGGCACTAAGTTCCTTCCGTGGTCTCTTTGCCATTTCTTATATGTATATATCTATGTTTTCGGACAAGCTTTGCATGTATCTCTAAAATATCAAGGGGTGGATATTGCTGTTCGATTTTGAGTAAACACCTCTGTTACCACTTGCGTAATGAACTTAAAAGTTTTCGATGAGATGCTCCAAGGGGTAAGTGGGACAGTTTAAAGCATTACTTGGGATTAACCTGCACGATGAATATGCAGGGAAGAATTAAATGGGAGAAAAGAACACTTTTCTGATCCTTAACCTTGGTGGTGCAACTTGTTTCAGGGCGCGCGAAAAAAGGTCCCCTAAATGAATATCTACAAGCAATGAAGTGGTGACAGATCAGTTACCTGGTGAAAAAAGATACTGGATTACAATACGAATTTCGTGGGTGGAGGTGAAAGAAATTGGAGTTTGTTTAGAAAAAAATTGCGATTGGCTGAAAAACGTCTATAGAGATATCAAAATGCCACGGTTTGGCAATGTTGCTTATGTTTTATGGCATCTTTGTGAACTGCGATGAGCCAAATTTCAATTTCAATTTCGGGCCCTAAAGACCGGCTAATATTACTGATTTGTTACTGATTTGTGCAGTACAGTCTACACCGATATAAGATAATCCGGTATGGTAGAATGAAGTGAAGCAATATTATTCTCAAGGTTTAAGAAGATTTGACTGAATGATCTGGTAGTAGATCGTAGGCAAGTTCTGTCCGTTTGCTTTTTTGTTTCTTTGCTTCTTTGTTTCTTTGCTTCTTTGTTGGGTTTGTTTTTTGGGTTTTCTAGCCCTCCATTCAACTCTACTTACTGACCTTATTGTCTTCAATTGACTATAGGCCGCTTTTGGAGATTTATTTGCCTGGTAGCGAGCCATTTGATCTTCTCGCACTCTGGCAGCAGTTTGCTAGATCAGCCCCTGGATTTACTTTATTGTTCAAACTAATACTTAACAATTTAAGGTCCCAAATACTTTGAAATCCAGCATTATAGAATAATAGCAAAAAAGAACGGATACCAGTAAAGCTCAGTCTCTGTCAGTGCTGTCTCTATCAATTCTGTCTCTCCAATATTATCTCTCCATTCATATCTCTACATTATCTTCATTTATCCTTCTACAATCAATCATCTTCCAGTTGTACCAATTCAAACTTCTCGGTGTATTCGTATTTATTTTCTTCTCTTTCTACCTACCTCTGGTGTGGTTCAAAATTATGTCCATAACTAGCTCCTAAACATCCAGTTCAGCCATCCTTTCTTCTTTTCAAATCTATTTCTTATCTGCTTCAGCAGTTAATCTTGCACTCAATTCAATTTGTTCCTTAACTGCTTTGGTTAAATATTCAATCATTATAACATCGCCATTATGAGCCTTGAATTTGGATTCTAATTCTTCTAAATTAGTCAAAGATTGAGGTCTATTTAATAAATTGTTACTTAATAATCTAAGCAAATCTATATCCTTATCACTGATTGAATTAGATGCTGATGAGGAAGATGTAGAAACATTATGAATATAAGCAAGAAGTGAGTCAATGGTTTGAGTGACTGCTTGTAATTGTAATGTTAAATGTGATAATTGACTATCAGTACTTGAGATTATATCACTAGAGTCTTTTAATTGATTAAATGCTAATTTTTCAGTAACTGATTTGGTAATAATTTCATTTGGAATTGGAGTGAATACATACAGATTGGTAGTACTTAAAGTTTTCCATCCAATTCTGGCAGCATTTTGTCCTGGTTTACCAACTGCAGCTCCAATATATGTTGAAATCTTTGGTAATCCAATTGTTTGTTGTTCAGTTAAATATTCGACATTCAAGTAAATTGCTGGATATGGGAAAGCTCTATCAGTACCCTTGGAATAGAAATCATGAATCAATCCAGTAGTTGAATCTATACTATTAGAACTACCAAACCATCCTAATACTGATTCCTTTGAATGAGCCTTTTTATATAATTGAAACATCTTCTTATGTATATCTTCTTCAATAACAATAGAATCTCCTGTTTCAGTACAAGTTACCATGAAGGCATCACGGATTTCAAATTCGGATCCATCATCACTTCTTAACCCAAGAAGAGTACCAATAATTCTTTTATTTGAAGAAACAACTTGTTTTGATAAAATTTCTAAAATTTCTAAAATTGCTGATGTATGGATTTTGACATTACAAAAACTTGAAGTCGACGAAGCTGCAGGTGCAGATACATTTGGTCTTACCAAATGTAAGAACGGTGATGATGTAGTGGTTGACATATTGTTGACCAAGAAATTAAAGTTGTGGTGGGATTGATTTCTGAGTTTTTGATCTTCTTTTACCGCCAATTTGGAGGTGTTGGAGGTGGTGAAGAAAAAAAAATTGAAATTTTCACTATCGGGTCGTGTTTGTGGTAAGGTGTGTATATAAGTGGATCTAAAGCTTGTTTGCGGTGGTAGTAGCTTTCCCCCGGAATGCCCTAAGTTGAGATAGATTTTGAAGGGGAAATTTGGCGAGGAAGAGACCATATGCGGTGCAAAGGGGGCAAGTCAGTGTTGAAACTTAGTGAGATCTCTTTCGTTACTCTTTTGAAAAAGGCTCTAAATGGTAACCAAGCTTCACCATCTTTTTTCCAGTCCTTTTCCTGGCAAGATTTTTGTTTCATTGAAAGTTGAAACTCTCCGCGATTACCTCTAAGTGCAGATTGATAGAGAGATAGATAAATCGCAAGATTTTCTATCTTCCGATAGTTTGTTGGGCCAGGTGGATACATCGACTAACTCAAATTCAATAGTCAGCAGGCTATCAAATACAGTGGAGCGTATTCGCAGTGCTTAAGCTAATCCGTTTGCTTTTTTTCACTATTATTATTACAAATCACATTTAGAAGTTCATCCTATCTAATGCCTTCAGACTCAGACTCATCCTCACAATGGATCTTCTCAGAAGATGCCTTTATTAAACAACTGCCATCTCGAAAACTCTTAACTATTCAACAAGACCTCAAAACAAGAGAAGGTATATATGATTTCACAATCAAGCTTGGACTGGCACTCAAACTAAATGGAAAAACCATTCTAGCTGCCACGATATATCTAAATCGTTATTATATGAGAGTACCAATCACCACATCTAAATATTTTGTTGTTTGTGGGGCTTTATCAATATCATGCAAACTTTATGATAATTACAGACCTCCTGACAAAATTGCAATGACCGGATGTCAAATCAAGAATCCTCATAAGAAAATCGATCAACAAAGTGATGTGTTTTGGAATTGGAGAGACCAATTGTTGTATCGTGAAGAGCTTCTTTTGAAGACATTGAATTTTGATCTAAACGTAGAATTGCCCTACGACTTGAAAGATTCCTTGTTAGAACTTCCAGAATTCAAACAAGCACAGGAAGAAGAATTGAAATTAAAACTAAAAGCAGAAGCAGCCGATGATATTGATTTGACCCGAGATGTTAAAGAATTGGTTGACCTCGATGTGAACATTGAGACAGACTCTCAGTCAGAGAGTACTAATAAACCTGAGGCTAACATTAAGACAAATTCCGACGCCAAAGCTCAGTCTGAGACTGAGACTGACATCGTCACTGAGACTAAAGATGAAACCAAACGAGTTCCAGATGTAATTTCTGCCAAAAATGACCATAGTTTTTATATTCATGGAGATGAAATTTTTAAAAACACTGTGTCTCTTATAGAAATCCTTGCATCTTTACCAATTTTAATTTCATTTGAAATCAAGACCTTTTTTGGCGCTGCATTAATACTTATAATCCTGGAAAGAAAAGATATTCAGCACCTTCCCAACAAGTTTCTATTGAATTTAGATTCTGCAGAAGAATGTTATAGATGCTTCAAGTACATGTACAAGTTATTGAAATTATGTGAAAGTAATGATAATCAACTAACAAGCCATCGAGCAACTGCCAAAAGAGTTCGATATATGGATCGACAGTCCTTTTTTGCAATTGCAAATACAAGTGATTGAGTACAAATATACATTTGTGGATCTTCAACCAATCTTCATAGTATAAATTCAGGGCAAAAGTATATAGTCCCAAGAAACAAGCAATAGTTGCTATTCATATCCTGGTTAGATCATTCCATTAGTGAGTTGAAATTTATAATTGAAATAATAAATATCGTATTCACATTAGCCAAATTCACTAGGTTGTACTTTCTTAACAAACATGAATACCTTTTATGCTAATGAAGTCTCTCTTTCTAAAGATTTACTTAGGCTCTTCTTAGATGGTAAAGACCATGAAATGCTTTACTTAATGCCAAAATTGTATCGGATGGAGTTGCTTACTCCTTCAAGAATTATACTAGCATTAACTTTGATAAGGCTAGGCAGATTACAAACTGCTTTAACGATGTTTGCCTTGACAATTGAATTATCACAAGACGACTTTGATCGAGCACTAGCAATCGAGTACTTAAGCAGGTTGTTTGACTGGTTGCAATTACACCACGAGATGAATGTATGTAGGGAAGAACTTAAGCTACTAGGTCAGTCAGCAGTAACAAAAGACCATTTGAACAACTCTAAAGTCCAATTGCTTGGGTCTACCCTTGCACCTGTTGTTCCACTAGTTCAACTACATATACAGACAAATAAAATCTTAAATAGCAGTGGAAATGTCGAATTATATTCACTTGGAGGAATTTGTGTATTGACCCATAATTTGTGTGTTCAAACAAGCAAAGAACTTGATGAGTATGGCGATTGTGGTCATGTCATTCAAAATGGTTTAGGAAAATTGTTCCAGGCTATCCAATACTTTGGGCCAAGATATGTGTTTAGAGAACTATTGGATCGTTCGTCTCTAATTGACGATATGTTAAAAGCAGAGGGTGCTGAATTGTATCCAGAATTCAATATGAACTTGTCCCCTGATGATTCCATAGTAGCCTTGCGTCTGTACTCGTTGGTCAATATGGCATCTAGGATTCATTTTGTAATTAAACGTCAAACAATTTTAGCTTTCATTCACTATCTAAAGAACGAAGTTATCAAGGCAATAGAGACGTTCAAGTGGATTGAGAATTTCTTCGAGGACTCGGTTGGTATTGTTAAATTTAAAGCCATATTCAATGAAACGGGATACTATTCAGGGATTACCAGGAGAGTAATTAATATGCTACTAATCAGCTGTTATATTGATGGTCCTAACCCTTCTCGAACTGATCTAGCAACACATCTGGCCCTCAAATACGACCCGGAGGTGTTTTTGACATCTTTAGTCAATTGTAGTAAGGAAATGGACATTATTACCGAGCATATTTCAGGACGCTTGAGTCAGTATTTTATTCATTGTGGAAGATTATACGAGAAGTTGGCATTCCTTAGAAGTAACACGATTACTGTGAGTGACATGGGTAATGCAGATGCCAATGGTGACCGTTCCAAGATATTACGATTATCACCATATCATGTAGAGGAGATGCTTCGAAAATATATAATTGCAGTAACTCTGAGACCAAAGGATGATCCTGCAGTAGTTGAGATATATCACAGGATTCTTTGGGGAATCCTTATGTTTGGGGGACTTCACTTGAAGACTTTTTGGTTCTTCAAGTTCCTCAGAGATTACTTCCTAGTGGAATCTGAATATGGGCCATTGAAATATGATGAGGAATCGAAATATCACATATTCAGCAGAGCTGAAATGGGAATGAAAGATACTCTGAAGATATCCAGTTCCAATTATGTCTCCAGTGCAAGGTGTAATCCTGATAACATATTTTGCAATTACTATAATGGCACCGAAGTTATTGAGAATTTGTATGCGCTCAAGGACTCGTTATTGGCGAAAGAAAGCGGTAACACTGGGCCACAACTTAGAGTTGATCTTGAAATTGAACCTGGAAAAGAATTTGATGTCTATCTTGGGAAAGAAAGTGCACTTTTTATACCGCAAATATTCCACGAGAATCATCAATTGGTTTCATCGGAAACATTCTATGACGAAACGATTCCTTACATTAATAAGCGAGATTTTCTTAGAGTTAATTCCACCAAAATCAAACCAAAATTGAAGAGCCAGCTCAAATTGAACTCAAAAATTGTTGAACAGAACCTTAGGATTAGTGAGGATTTGATCACTTTGTGGGTAGATTCGTTTGAGAAATACCATACTGCTTTGCCTGAATCTGTTGTGTTAGAATTGAATAGGATTGACTGCCAGGTAGCAAAAATCACCAGTAGTTGAAATATATTAGTAATAAATGATTAGTCGCCAAATTCATTTTTATGTTTATTGGATATATGCTCATCATTTTGCTGTAAACAACTTCTTTGGTAGTACGTACAAATTTGGCAGTTTGATGTTTGTTCTAGTCTTACTCTTCTCTTCTTCTTTTGTTGCTGGTATAGATTGGATCATAGATTATGTTTGCATGATGGATTATGTATGAAATGTTTGCATGATGGATTATGTATGAAATATTTGCATAGCTTTTGTCTCTGTAAAATATTATATTGTTAGCGAATTTGGCATTATCACCAATATATCATTTGAATCAAGCATTTACAAGAAAATGTCGAAATTGTTTTACCATGAACGTAACTTTTAAAGCCTAAGCTTGGAAACCACTCAACTTTTAAGAATTATTAACTAAATTAAGAGAAAGAAGATATTTAAATGTCAATATAAACATCTAACCTGTCAGGTTTGCTTTCCATGGCTGCAAACATCGCCATCTCTGAAATGTTCTGTGCGCGGTAGCCCATACACCCTTAAAGAACTCTTTGGCAGAAAAACAGCAAACACTGTTAAAGTCCATCAGAAAGTCCTTCAGAACATCTTGAGAGAGGTTCCAAAATGGAGATGGAATATTATTGGATGATGAAGATATTCTTCTTGGTGATATATTGTTTTTGAAGAAATTTACAAATTGTTTTTCAAGTTGTCTGACCGACTTACTGTTTATGCTTATCCAGCTGGTGAAGACCAGAATATATTGAACAGATATTTGAGAGAAGTTGAACAATTCATCAGCACAATTGCATCACATAGATAATCCACTGAGAGCTTGCGCAACAAAAACACCTCTTTGTTCTATAATGAGGATTATTACAGCGCAATTCAGAATTGATTAACCACTTGCTCAAATTGTGCTACTTTGGGATATTAGTAGTACAAGATACAAGATGAGAAGAATCTTGTAGTTAGCTATCATCCGCCTGGTGAAATCTGCACGTACAGTTTCTTTTCTACAAGAAAACGCCTTAAATTAACAACTTACTAATAGAGGAGAGAGAATATGGGTGGGGTTGGCTACACGCCAACATTCAAGGTATATGTACCCGAAGTAGTGAGCTATTAGGGTGATCATAATCACATTGCAGGGAATTTGGGCCCTTAATATACTCTTAGCCTCAATTTGGTTACGAGCACCGGCCGGCGAACCAACCCACTTACTCACTCACTCTCAAGGGCCAGCTCCATAAAGCCTCTTAAGTGGAGACATGTCTGCTAAGCTACTAGCTGGTGTTGGATATCATCTCTAAAATTACAGTGGAGGAAGTTCGTGATTCGAATCTGCAACTGAGTTTGTTTTGATCTTTTCTAAAGAAAAGTTTTCCGTAAATGTATATGGGTCCCGAACAGAGATCAATCCACAGCTAATAATACAATATGGAACTGAATAGTGATGATCCAGAAACATCAGCACAAGAATTGTTTCAAAGTGGTTTAGGTCTTCTTGAAAGACCAAATCTTCACCTTAACATGTTTAATCCACCTGTAATACCAGAATTCTTTCAAAGCTTATCGCCACAAGAACAGGTGGAATGGTTGGGAGACTTTGCCAGATTTCGTGAGGAGTTCTTACGAAGAAGAAATCATACATTCAGAATCGTATGGGTTTACAATAACAAGATCCCGTTATTATACGTGAACTATAATCATCTCTATAACAAATTGAAGATAAAGCGAATATTGGAGTTTATATTCAAAGTACTAAAAGTTATTTTCTTAACTATGAGAATACTATTAATGACGGCAATCATAGTAAACCAGCTTGCTCCTCTATTACTACTTTTGGGCCAAATTTCAAAGTTGGTGACCTTTTCAGATAGTTTTTGGGGTCAGTTGTTTTCTTTCATATTTCAGGATAATGAAGAAATTGTGAATTACGGTTATAAAGTTTTCAAATCCAAAAACGAAAACTATCCTTATTTTTCAACCTATTTTTCAATTTGGTTATCTAAAGAAAGCTATTTTACAGATTTACCCACATTTGATGAATTTAGTAGAGAATTTGATGAAAATAATTTGATTTCCATTTTTTCAGTCATCAAAGTTGGGATCATCAGATTGATATCTACTCGTATGAATGTTTTATGCATAGATGGATCTTGTGAGGTATCTAGAAATGCACTTATCTTCAAGTTTTCTGATATAATTCATGCATATTTCCCACTAATAAATGGGAAATTGTTAGTTAGTGTATCTGCTTTTGTTTGGATATCATATGTTCTAATTTCATTCTTGATTTCATTTGCAATTTGGATAAATATAATTCTTAATAGAGGAGAATGGCTGGTTGGTTACGTAAAGTTTTTAGCATTCTTCTTTAGACATTGTAACGGACCAGTTATTTAGAAGCTAGCAGTAATGAAAGAAATTCTACTTCTAACAATTTGAGACAAAAAAATTAGTGCACCATACTTCCTGATTTGGTATTAGCTACAACTTATGCAAATTTGTAAAAAGAGCGTTAGGGAAAGGAACATGGAATGTTTGGTTGGCTCTGACGGTATTGTTGATACCACAAAGTGCCCTGTTCATGGTAGAGTATTAAATCATGTATTGATCATATATTGAAAGTTGGTAGTTGAACAATTTTGTTGAACACGGGACCCTGAATTCTGGAAATTCACAACACCCTATCGGTACAAATTTGCAACAGCTTAACAATTGTAGCCTCTTAAGTTCCAAGCAATTTCATAAATCAGAGTGTTTACTGCAATGTATACGACCAAGCTGTAAGTAGATATAATCACCAAAATGCAATACGTTTAAAGCGTGCTACATTTAAAGTGTGCTGGTGCCGCTGTTGGTAGCTTAGAGTTTGATCTATTATATCTTAGCGGCATTTTCCTAATCGGGACCCAAGCGCCAATTAAGGAAATTTCTAGCGTATTGACATGGTCAGTGTCTTAACTAAAATTAATCACTGCACACTTGATCCTTCTTTGACATTTCCCAACATGTAAGTATCCGTGGCAGGCGAGAACCCACAATCTTTTTCACGAACTTTTTGTTTTATATGAGGGTGGTTCAACTTTTTGTTAAGATAAAGAAGTAAAAAAAAAAAGCAAAGGGTATCACAGACCAATTGATCTCTTATTACTTAAGAATGTCTACTCCTTCTACAATGAAAGCGGTAGTTTTCAATGGTCCTTATGATATTAGAACTGAAGTTAGACTTACACCAAAAATTGAATTGCCAACAGATGCCATAATTAAAGTGCTGTATTCAGGTCTTTGTGGTACTGATCTTCATTCATATAGAGGTCATATAAAAGGAGCCAAAGGACAAATAATCGGTCATGAATTCATTGGAAAGATTGTTGAGACTGGAGTTGATGTTAAGAACTTTAAGGTCAATGATGAAGTTCTTAGTACTTTTACAATCCAATGTGGTAAATGCTTTTATTGTGAGCATGGATACTCAGGAGTTTGTATAAAGACTAACACATTTGGTAAACCTGGCTTAGATGGTGGACAAGCTGAATATGTTAGAGTTCCATTTGCAGACTCAACATTATTTCTCAAACCAAATTTAAAACAAGCATCGAACGCTACTGACGATTCGGTTTATGTCCTCATGGCAGATATATTTATAACTGGTTATTATGGAATTAAAAAGATATGGGATCAATTCAACATTCAACCCGCAAAAGGTTTAACTACACAAAATGTCAAAGATATTACAATTCTTCAGATAGGATGCGGCCCAGTGGGATTATGCGCTTTGAGAATTGCAAAGTATTTGGGATTTAAAAAAATTGTAGTGGTGGATAATGTGCCTTCCAGGTTAGATCAAGCAACTAAGTTTGGAGCTTACAAGGTAATTAATTTTGAAACAGAACCAGATAGTGTGAATGAGTTCATTACAAATGAAACTGATGGGATCGGGTTTGATGCTATTCTCGAGGTTGTAGGTTCATCTTCGGCTTTGAAAACAGCATACGATTCGGTGAGAAGAAACGGATTTATTTCATCTCTTGGAATGTCCCATGAAGCATTACCTTTCACAGGATTGGAGTGCTATTTGAAAAATGTTAATATTTCGTTTGGGAGATGTCATGTTCGTTCTTTATTTCCTGAGGCTCTTGAAATATTTGAAAAATTGAAGGATGAGTTTGAGGGTTTTATTGATCACAAGGTGGGTCTTGACGAGAGTGCAGATGCTTTTAAACTCTTTGATCAACATAAGGTCAACAAAGTCGTTTTTGATTTAAATAAATAGAAGTTATAGTAAAAAAGTATCTTTTTGACCTTAAAAGCTTGAAGCGGCACAGTTCGAACCCGAGACCTCTTTTTTCAACTTGTAGCTCTTACAAAATGCAAAAACAAATGGACGAGTCCGGAGTCGAACCGGAGACCTTTCGCATGCTAAGCGAACGCGCTACCAACTACGCCACACGCCCCTTTTGTGATCCCAATTTACCAACATTCTCTCTAGAAAACTAGGATAACTGCTGTATCACATATCATGCACTGGGTAGCCTCTGTTGTGTTACTTGCCTCTGCTGAAGAGAAAAAAAGTCGAATTAATCAAAACTAAACATAATATTCGTTCATAGTGAATGAAAATTAGATATATTAGAAAACAAAGTGTGAAATTAGATGACGAAAAAGGCAGCCTGTCCGAGTGGTTAAGGAGAAAGATTAGAAATCTTTTGGGCTTTGCCCGCGCAGGTTCGAATCCTGCGGCTGTCGTTACTTTTTGCATTTATTGAGTTTATCATTATAAACTAACCTAACTTTACCTTACCTTTCCTAGCCCATCCTATCCATTCCTCACTACTTGACCCATAAATTCTCCACCCCAGGACTTAGGACTCAATCCTACCACATAAACATGTTATATAAACATGTCATGTCATGCCATAGAAGATGAAACTGCAAGAGCTCCAAGACAGACGAGTCTGCCAGATCAATTTAACACTCATTTCCAAAAAAGGCTGGACACTGTACCTCAAGCAGCACTGCTGTATAATGCTGCAATTCACATATAGCCGATAAACCAATGAATTGGGAAAACAACCTTTCAGTACTACCTTCTAGAACGTATATTGACCGAAACTCAATTAGAGTTGTCACTTGTTAATGAAGTGCTCCAAATGGGCAACAAAAATTTGAACACGGAATCCCACTGATTATGATGATATTAGAAGTTGATATACAACATGATTCCTAAGACCTTTTCCAAACCACCTCTAACATTTTCAAGTAAAATGTTGTTAAAACAATTGAAAGTTGTTCGAAGCTCCTTAAATGTACCATATGCATCATTAAATAGCTCTACTACTGATGAATACAAAGTACTTCCCATACTGTTTAAGGAATCATATACTGGTTCCGGAACACTTGACACTATCGTAGTTGCCAAACTAGATCCTAAGTACGATATATCCGTAGTTTTCCCCGAAATTCCTTCCATTGTCCCAATAACTTCCTTCGAAACATCTGGTTGTTTCAAAAACAACCACAGATTATTGAAGATTGAAAACCCGATCAACGTAGCAGTACCATTTGCAATACCAATCCCTAAACTTATACCAAGCGAGAAGCTACATATAAGCCAAAGCTTTCCAGAGCTAAACCTTTGATTAGTTTGCAAGTTGAATGTAGATTGTAGCTTGTTGAACAAAAAATTCATAAAATTCAAATATGAGAACTTATCTGAAATCGATAACGGATCAATGTTATCTAAAGAAGATACAGAAGACCTTAATTCTGCTTTAAATTGCTTTTCGATCAATTTATAATTTGGTTTCTTGGTTGATATTAAGCTCGAATACATTGAACTATTCATTTCAGACTTTACCAATTTGAGATTAACTGGAAGTTTGGAGGATGATTTACAGGAATTCAGCTTCTTGTAGTTTTTCATTACTGGTACAGAGGAACTAACCTGTGTGATATCATTAGACAAGTCACTTGAAAGTAGTCCCAATTCAGATTCAATGAAATATTCAATTTTTCTCACAAATTGAACATTTTTCAAAGAAGATGTTTTCCAAATCTGATATGGCTTAGCTATACTGATTAAGTCAAAAAGATTAACAAAATAATTGACAGTAATCAAATTAATTATTGTAAATTTTGGTATTTCATCCTGATCCAATCCTGCAAACAAACGAGACAATGTGTCAATGAAGAAAGGAGATCCATCATTTATTAAGAAAATTAAGTCCGAAGTTGACCTTGCAAACAAGTTCTCGTCATTGTTAATTGGTGAAGATTTTAAAGTAATGTGTTGCACATCCAAATGTGCTGAGGATAAAGAAGAAGAGTCCACAAGAAAATCCAATAGATTGACAGTCTCCTGTTCATAGGCAGCGGATGAAAATACAGAAATCTGAAGTGCTGAGACTGGTGTAGATAAGGAAGATATAGCCAACCCTTTGCATTTCTCCCTGGTTGAACCACCTTCTTGCTTATCACTAACAGACATTCTAGGCATGATAAATGAATCCTGATTGAGAAATGGATTCATTTGAGAAGAGATCTTTTTCGGTATAACAACAGTCGGAGGAATCAAAGTATCGTCGTCGTCTCCTTCCTCTTCATCAGTTTCAAATACCATAACCTTTTTAGGATAAGGGATAACAATTGTGGAATCACAATTATCGCTATGCTCGTTATCATCTGAAATGGACAGAAGAATCGAAGAAGTATGGTAGTCTCGAGCTATTGGTGTACCAGCACCATTTTTGTTAGCAATATTAGCAGGAATACCAGATGTAGAACCAGAAGCATCCACCGATTGCAAATTAACGGATTGCCAAGAGGAAATAGAAAATTGAAGGTCTTGTTGAGACAACTGAGGCAGACATCCGCGACTTAAAGAGAAGCGTGGACTCTGCGACATGTCTCTAACAGCAACAGACGGAACTGGCAGTGATGGTTGAGTACTTGTCTTTGGAGATAGTGTTGCAAATCCACTGTGTACCGCCAGAACTCCTTGTTGAGCCATATCAAGTTCAGGATTAGTCAACGTGTTATATATCGAAGAATGAGACGATAACAATTTCCGAAGGGAGCTCGAAGTGACACCATGACGATTGATGGATTCATTAGTATTGATTGACAGCGAATATGAAGTAGAACTTTCAAGTTCTTTATTTTGATCACGATAGCGCTCATGATCAGAGTATCCTTTTTTGATAGAAGAACGATTCATGTGTGGCAAATACGAAATATGTTGATAATGATCAAGTTACTTTCCCAGTAACGCAAGTGCCGTTGACTTGCTAGTATTCTTGTATATAGACTGAAAACACTAAACAAAAACACCAGAATTGATGTAGATTAAGACGTGTCTAAGCAATTCTTTTAAGGATAAATATGGCAAAAACGAAGGGTAGATTTGTGACACTATCGGCTATCACGTTTTGTGTCATTCTTAGATAGGGTATATGCAGAATATTGATTAGAATTATGAGGGGATGGGCGTTTATGGAGGGGCGGAACATACGTGCATGAGGGGGAGCGTATTGAAAAGAGAGGGAGAGAGAAAGAGAGCAGTAGCAAGTATGAGATGAAGGATACAACTGAGAGTGTGTTGGGGACTTTATAATTGGCACGATTAAGTATATTCAGGGAAGCGTTGAAATGATAATATTAGATGTTGCCTCTTATCTTATTGTGTTTATATACTTCATAAGAACCCCTTCTACTTGTAGATATGAGGACTGATTCTCTCTAACCCTTACTACTTCGCACAGGACAAACTGAAATGCTAGGGTCTTCCATAACTGCTGCAACAGAGTTTCCTATTTGAGGAAAACTGAGGGATAGAAAGATCGTTGTGAGCTTGTAACATAGATGACAAAATTCTCTGCTAGCAGCACAAGTTTATACTATTACAGTAGTCACTCAACCTACTTGTCATTTATTTGCAAAGTTTTCTCTAAAGTATTGCCACCGAATAGACGGCGTGAATGGAAACCTCTCAAAGTGGCCTTCTACTGTCATCGGAAGAAATTTATGTTTATTAGATGCAGAGCAGAACAAGCAGCATGACCAGCAGCAGCAGCAGCAGAAACAGCTGCGCTTCCTTAGATCACATCCTGCACACTACAACTGAGTCTAGGGCCTTTTGACTCATAACAAATTTTACTGCAGCATGTTGCAAGTTCTTCTTTTGCTTCATTTTGTAACAATTTATTCATAATTTCAAGATGAATGAAGGTAGTTCCACTGGTAGTATGACCTCAGATAGCATATCATTGCAACAATTGGACACCGAAAATAGACGATCGGAAGTTGAATCCAAAAACAAGCGAGAAAGAAAGTCAGCGACTGATGGCAAAGATTCGAAGAGGAAAAATAAGCAGAAGAACTTAAGCATAAAACAAGGAAATAGCACATCCAACGAAAGTAAATCCAATCTTAATGGTCCAAGATTGAAAGGAAGGAAAAATCAATCCAATGGAGGATCTTCATCTTCAAGGAAATCAGATAGAGCGCACCAGGCACGAAAGCCGAAGAAAATTGACATAAAGAACGATAATAGATATTTGGAAATTGTCAAGTTAATCAAAAGGTATAAACCTGTCACAATAAATGGAGTATCGATAAAGAGCATAATTGAAAAGGCAAAGATCTCAGAAGAGCAGAATTCAGAAACTAAGCCACCCTTGGCTAATGCTACAAGTGCTACTTCTTCCGTGATATTGGAACAAGTTGAAATTCCAGACGTCAACCAACCCGAGTTAAAATCTAAATCTAACTCTCATCATGACCCAATTCATACTTATCTTCATAAACTTATAAATGACGGAAACCCAATATACATCCTGTTGATGATAACTCCTTCAGATCCAGATTTTCCATTTGATTTGGACGTCCTTAAATTAAGTCTTTGTGTTCCACCCAAGTACCCATACGATAGTTTGATTTCTCCATCAATTTTTGTACTCAACGATGATATTCCAAGAGGATTCGCAGTCAATATGGAGTTGGGATTCCGAGAGATTACTCAATTAGCACTTGGAAGACCCAATACAGTTTCGGAGGGAATTTCTTTAGCAAAAGGAAGAGGACTTTTATCACAGATTCAAACTTTAGATCGGAATCTTGAGTACTTTTTAAAACAAGAGAGGAAAGAGACTATTAAATTTTTGAAAACAAAGAAAACCAAATCTAGCTCTAATAACAGTGCAAAAGAGAGTAGCCCAATTTTGGATTCCAAAACTACTAATATTATCCCATCACAAGAGCGTACTCCTTATTTTTCAATTCCAGCTTGCAACTCTCACTCAGTTTTTAGTGTAGAGAGAGAAATTAGCTTAGAAGACATGATTGGAAAATTGGAATGTCGCTTATTCACCAAGAATAGCGACGAGAATGTTTATAGAATGGAACTTCCAATTAGTAATATCGCATCTGCTACAACAGTACCAAGGGCTTGGAAGAGTCAAAAGGCTTTGGATATCAGGTTGCATGTTCCTATGAAGTATCCACAAGCGAAAGCATGGATTTCAGTTCCTTCCCAAATGTTAAATAAAATATCTAAAGTTCCTCCAAGTGAAGAGTTGTCAACTCAAGAAATTGAGATATATGCTCAAAAGGCAATAAGAGAACGTAAAGAACTCAAGGATGCTGCCAAACTGTTGGAAAACAACTTCAAAACAATCCCAGAATTCCTAACCAGTGCACGAGATAACCTTGTGACATTATTAAATTTTGCCGTGAATAACTTGGGAGTGCTATGCTTAAAGGAAAAAGAGTGTAATGATATATTTAAGTTAATGAATGCATTATAAAAAAAATAATAAGAAAGAATTAAGAGCAAAAGCTGTTAGGACGTAGGAAGTGCTCAATATGACTCCATTCTTTTGTATGAAAGTTAATCAAAAGTTACTCAAAAGTTACACGAAGCTTTTACGGGCAAGATTATTGCAAAGGAGCGTTTGAACAAAGAGGTTTAAAATCATCAGTGAGATAAAAACTCCAAAGATCACCTTTTTTGAGATTATTTTGAGAGAATATTAGAGTTCTACACATCAGTCAAGCATGTAAGATTGCTTGGCATCTTGATACACCTTTTAAGGTGTGAATATCCAATATAAGCACAGGATTAATACTCCAAAACAATCTAATTATAGGTCCTGGCAGATCATGCTGCCTATTGCTTTACCCTTTACGTCAATTATTTCCATCGAGGTACACGACCAGTATGCAGTCGTCGTGAGATATGCCCCAAAATGGTATATGCTTTCCTGTAAGATAAGCAGTGTAAGTAGTTTGGGACGTTATGATATCGAATCAACGACAGTTACTAAATTATTTTGTACAGCTGATATTAGTGAAAAATGTTAGTAATAGGATAAAATGAAATGATAACCAATCACAGGTCATTAGTTCTGATTATGAATGCATGTAACGACTGCTGCAATTATGGAAGTCCTTCTTTTTCTTTGTAAGATTCCTTTATTATTTTTCTCACATTTGACTAGCGGCTTCCTTATCGCAGCGTTGAAAATCTGAAATGAACCCTGATACGCCGAAAGGATGATTTCTTATCGAGTTCAACTACTTGCAAACTATAAATCTTGAACAAGGTTCGCTTTTTTATGATGTGACTTCTTTTTTATTTGAATATTTGATCTTTATACTTGCAGCAGAAAACTTTTGAATTCAGTTCAGCTTAGTTCTAATCTTTTTTAGACTCCTATTTTTTATTTTTCGAACACTTACGTACTGTTCCCCGACTCCATTATTTGAGTGAGACTATTTATTTTTGGTAATATCGTCGATCGTTGCTTATCTTATCTTATAGGTAAACAGATTTTCAGATTCAAGTTTTTCTTTAAAGTTTTCTTTTTCGTAATTAATTTTCGTATTTAATACACTGTTGATCAGTCAATTTTAAAACTTGTTTATTTCATCAACTCCATACCAATGAAAGATTCAGAGAAATCGAAAAGCAACATCGAAGTTCTCCCTGTAACCTCGGTTGCTATTGGAGATCTTCAAAATTATATTTCAAATGGTTCTCAAGAAGGCACTAACGCTGCTAGACTTTTAGAAGAAGCTCAAGCCAATCTTAAACTTGCCACAGAAACTGGTTACACTCCGGAATTACGTCGTAATTTTAGTATTTGGTCTTTACTTGGGGTTGGATTTGGTCTTACCAATTCATGGTTCGGTATTTCTGCTTCTCTTATCACTGGTATTTCCTCTGGAGGTCCTATGTTAATTATATACGGCATCATAATTGTCGCAGTTATATCTTTAGCTATCGGAGCTACATTATCTGAATTAACTAGTGCTATGCCATCTGCAGGTGGCCAATATTACTGGACTATGAAACTTGCCCCAAAAAAATGGGCTCCTTTCTTGTCCTACATGTGTGGTGCTTTTGCTTGGGCTGGAGCAGTTTTCACCTCTGCTTCTGTGACCATTTCATTATCAACGGCACTTGTTGGAATGTATGCGTTGGGTTCAAATAATCCAAATTTCGAAGTTAAAACTTGGCAAGTTTTCATTACATATGAACTTCTCAATGTTTTTATTATGATCTTCAATATTTGGGAAAAACCACTTCCAGCTATTTCTTCATGGTCGTTGTATACATCGTTATTTTCATTCGTGGTCATTACTATTGTCGTTCTAGCAAAAAGTTCAGGAAATTTTGCAACAGCAAAGTTTGTATTTGTAACTTTTAACAATCAAACTGGTTGGACTTCTTCAGGTATTGCTTTTATAGTCGGACTTGTAAATCCAAACTGGTCCTTTTCTTGTTTAGATTGCGCTACCCATATGGCTGAAGAAATTATCAACCCCGAAACTCAAATTCCGTTATCCATTATGCTTACCGTTGTAATTGGATTTGTTACTTCATTTGTTTATTCAATTGCGATGTTCTTTTCAATTCATGATTTAGACGCTGTTTTGAATTCAACTACTGGTGTTCCAATTATGGATATCTTTTACCAAGCTCTCAATAACAAAGCTGGAGCGATAATTTTAGAAGTTTTAATTTGTCTTACTGCACTTGGTTGTAACATAGCATCTCATACATGGCAAGCAAGATTATGCTGGTCATTTTCAAGAGATAATGGACTTCCAGGGTCAAAATGGTGGTCGCAGATCAATCCAAGAACAAAGCAACCGGTCAATGCTCATATAATGTCTTGTGTTTGGTGTGGTATCATTGGATGCATTTACATGGGTTCAACCACTGCTTACAATGCTATGGTGGTTGGATGTATTGTGTTCTTATTGCTTTCATACACTGTTCCTACCATTTGTTTATTAATTAAGGGTAGAGATAATATTCCTCATGGTCCTTTCTGGTTAGGACATTTAGGACATTTCTGCAACTATGTCTTAATTGCTTGGACTATTTTTGGTACCGTTTTCTACTCATTTCCTTTTGTTATGCCAGTCACCGCGGGAAGCATGAATTATGTTTCTGCAGTTATTGGGGTTTACGGAGCTTACGCTGTCATCTATTGGTTCGCCAGAGGAAAATACCACTTCAAGACCTTAGAAGATCATCAAGAAAAGCCAGAATTAACACTTCAACTTTCAAACCAAGTTAATGAATTAGAAAATATTTTAAGTCACCAAAAGACGATCGATGCCAAGTTGAACTAAAATTGGAAATTTAAAAGAACAAAAAAATCCCTGAAGAGTATATATAGAGATTGATATTCTTAATAAATGAAAACGTTACAAAGACGTCAGTTTTTAAAGCAAACTCCCATAGTAGCCCCAGTAACCCCATTTCGTCTCATTTGTCAACCCATCTTAAAAAACCAATAGAATACAAGTTAGACATCACCCCACCAACTTATCTCCGTGACAATGCATAACTTCAAACTAATTTTCGTTAGCTCAAACAAACCAATTTAGCATCTTGCTCAGTCTTTCAGATTAGGTCGAGCAGTAACAGTAGATTACCTGCAGTACCAACAAAGTCTAAAATAAAAGAAATGAAGAACAGAACTCAAATCTCATATTTTGCTGATTGTTGCTAATATATAGAACTTACAAGTGGGGAATGTCGACCTACTGTACTGACCAAAGCTTTTTTATTTATCTGTGAAACATTTTCTGTCTAGCAGAGCAATTTCCAATCTTTGAACATTAGAGATATCAAACATCCCTTAAGTTAGAGGTTGAACTACGTTTTAGAGATTTACTTGTGGGCTCAACTTCCATCAAGGCAGTTTTTCTTTTTTTTTTGAACTTTCAATAACCGGTTGCATTCGTGCAAATTAATTCTACAAACATATTCATAAACTTAATTTACTGATTTCAAGCTATACATTTTTTTTTGTCTTTCACCATGTCAGTTATTCCAGAAGCCAATCAAGGACAAATCCCTGGACAGAACCTCAATTTAGGACAACAGGTTCCAACCACTTTAAACCAAATTACTTTCCAATATGCCAATGGGTGTGACCTTGAGATTCACTGTTCACCATTTGGCTTATCAGGACTTTATATTAAGATTAAAGGAACTAATATTATGGGAATAGGATCCACCATGGGACTTGTTACTGGATCAACCACTGGTTACATACATTATAATGACAGTAAAGATCTAATGGATCAGAAGTATAAACTTTATGTCGTGGTTGATAATGATGGAATGATTCGAATTGATTTCACCAAGATATTTACTTTGAAGCATCTGAATTATGAATCTCAAAAAGATCGTGGCGGTGAAGACTCTAACAGTAGTGTTGTGTCAGGGGATACAGGGCCATATTCGGCGGTGCTGTCATTAAGGTCACCACTGGACCAACAATTGAATGGATTTACTCCCAATAGTAATAGTCCAGATTCTAAAAGAGATGAGAGTATTGACTTGGAAGGTTATGAAGAGGATCAAGCTCCTACATTAGTATTTAAAGGCAAATGCCCTGAAGGACGCCCAGATAAGATAGACCCATTTATTGGAATATTTTCATTTGAGCGCGATGATTGAAGTAGATATAAAGTTAGTTAGTAAAATAATTGCATATGGCACGCAATTTAAAACTGTTGGTGGGTGTAGGGATAGTTTCATTGCAAGGAAGAAGCCGTGAGGGAGCAGTGAAATACTAGGTACTATAGAAGAAAAAAAAACCAAAAAAATGATGGTAAGCATGGTTCAGTAGACTTTAGAAGGCTACCAATAATTGTACTATTTAGGAAACGAATCGGTGCATTATTCTTCGAAACTGGCGAATAACTGAAGTATACACATTTTACCAGCCAATTTCGCAAAGTCTTCAAATGAAGAAAAAAATGCTAACCAACGGATGCATAAGCAGAGGGTATTGAAGATCTCACATATCGACCAGTACAAACAATATGAAACACGGCAAATCAGCAATCAATTAGAATCGGTAATTCAAAGAGGGAAAAATCGGTTGTACCCTTCGGTTTCATGAGACACAATCTGAACAATCTTCCAGAAGCAGACTTTGTGAAGAGCGGTTACTGTATCTATCCACAAGCCGGGTAAGCAAAGTAAGATATCCGATTTTCCCCCCACCTCCACCTATGCAAGATAGAAGGTTGGGCGGAATAAGATACAAAATTTCCCCATGAAATTTTCCACTCCGGCGATGGAGTAGCGCTCCAGTTCTAACAGTTCCACACAGCAGTATTTGTTCCGAGGCTATCCACTACCCCACAAAAATTGAAGATTTTGGCAAATGCTGGAAGTGCAAGATAGCGATGGATTGAAAGGAGACTCAGTCAAGTAAGCATCGTTACCAACAAAATTAAGAATAGTTTAAAACAAACAAACAAACAAACAAACAACAAACAGAAGAGTTAAAGATTAAAAAATAATCTTGAAGGCCAATTTTTAGATTGCTGGGCCATTATAGGACTCACATATCAATATTTTAATTTTACGATAATTGCGGCTAGAGATTCAGTCAGAGGATTCACTATTAATTTGTCGCAGTAAGAACTTATCCCATCTTAGGCTTGAAATTTTTTCTGGCATTGCGATAAAACTTTACCCCAGATTGGACTGTGGCCGCCGTATCCGGGGCTGCAACAATCAAGAAGAGCAGACAAAGAACGGATGGAAACTCTACGAAAACTGCAGCACTGTAGCACTATTAAACCCAGTAGTATTTATCTCTAACTTGAACATCTTAACAAGACATATTTGGATTTGTAATCAAGATCAATGGGTTAAGACAATGGCTAAGACATGGATTTGATAATGATAATTAATACAACTCTGAGTTTGAGTTTTCCACCCGTCTTCTAGAGGCAGTTAACAGAGTGTTCCATGTTTTTTTTCGGCCAGTTACCGGTAATTCAACTTAAGGAGGTGTGCAGCAGGTAAACCTTGCCAAAGCTGCAAATCAAGAGGCTGCAGTTTTGCATCCCGATGACAGATTTTCATCAACTTGGTGGGTCCCACAAAAATGACCCTATCATTACATTTGCCTCTTTGAAATGGTCATCACCGGTTCTGAACTGGCCTCTATCAGAAACTAATGTTTATCAAATGTCATTAATCATTCATCAACCGAATGGAAGCCAGAATCATATTTCGAGTGACCTCGCTCGCAACCTTTCCGTCACATGGGGATACAAAACACATTTTGTTACCCAATTCATTGTATCTCCGCTCCTCGGTAACACTTTGCCTCGGAAGAAGGATTCCACAGAAATGCGGAGTAACTTCTTATAAAGGAGAACCGACTTGACCTTTTTCAGTGAAAGATTGAAATTATTTATTCACAAAGTTATATAAATATACCACAGTATCCAAAAGATCAATAAGCTTAGGGTTTCAGATATATTTTTAGCATTTAAAGTAGAAGTCTCATATCATATTCTTGACACTTCGAATAATACAGCATTCATATTGCACTTGCAAACAAAAAAAAAATTCAAATAATCCAATAGATAAATTCATACAGAAATGGACAGATTAAATCAATTAGCAGGTCAACTTTCTCCATCAGCAAAGAATTCTATTCCTTCAAAGAATCCAGACGATGTTGTGATCATTTCTGCCTACAGAACTGCTCTTACCAAGGGTGGTAAAGGTGGTTTCAAAGATGTTGGATCTGATTACATCTTGCACAAGTTTTTGGAACAATTCATTGCTAAATCCGGAGTTGATGTGGATTTAATTGAAGATGTTGCTATTGGAAATGTTTTGAATAGAGCCGCTGGTGCTTCAGAACATCGTGGTGCTTCTCTTGCTGCTGGTATTCCAAACAAGTCTGCATTCATTGCTCTTAACCGTCAATGTTCTTCTGGTTTAATGGCCATCTCTGAAATTGCCAACAAGATTAAGTGTGGTGAAATTGATTGTGGATTAGCTGGTGGTGTAGAATCCATGAGTACTAACTATGGTCCACAATCTATTCCAAAGGTTGACTCTCACTTGGCTGAAAATCCAGAAATGGCAAAATGCTTAATTCCAATGGGTATTACTAACGAAAACGTTGCTGCTAAGTATTCTATTCCTCGTTCAATTCAAGACGAATTTGCTGCTAAATCTTATAACAAGGCAGAAAAGGCTGTATCATCTGGTGCTTTTAAGGATGAAATTTTACCAATTGAATCCTTAATTGCTGAAGAAGATGACGATGACAATGTTACCTACAAAAAAGTTATAATCGATACCGATGAAGGTCCAAGAAAGGGAGTTACTGCTGAATCTTTAGGAAAGATTCGTCCAGCTTTCAAAAAAGATGGTGTTACCTCTGCAGGTAATGCATCTCAAGTTTCTGATGGTGCAGCGGCTGTTATACTTATGAGAAGATCATTAGCTGAAGAGAAAGGTTACCCAATTATTGGTAAGTTTGTTCTTTGTGTCGCTGTTGGTGTTCCACCTGAAATTATGGGTGTTGGTCCAGCTGTTGCCATTCCTAAGGTTTTAAAGAAAGCCAATCTAACCGTTGATGATATTTCTATTTTCGAAATTAATGAAGCTTTTGCTGCTCAATGTTTGTTCTCAGCAAAATCTTGTAATATCCCAGAAGAAAAATTAAATATTAATGGTGGAGCAATTGCTCTTGGTCACCCATTAGGTGCCACAGGTGCAAGACAATATGCCACCATCTTAAGATTATTAAAGAAAGGTGAAATCGGTTTAACTTCTATGTGTATCGGTACTGGTATGGGTGCTGCTTCGCTTGTCGTTAGAGAATAAACTAATTATATTTATGTTTAGGTATTTATTTTTGGAAATAATAAAAAAAGAGTACATATTAGAAGAAAAGTAGTATTTCTATTTTTTTCACTAAAGATTGATGGCCTTAGTGATCTAAGAGTTTGCTGACTGTGAAGATGTTTGTCGTATTGTCTTTCAAAGTGAATTAATATTATTTGTTATTTGTGGTAGTCTCTATTATACATTATTTAAAATACACATTTGAACTTTTTCGTCTTTGAGGAGTGATCTCTCTTTCTGAATTTCCTTCATCGGCCACTGACGATTCCTTAGAGTCATTTTTTTGTTGTCCTTGGTGAGCTCCATGTGGAAAATACACAACATTGATCGGAGGAAGGTAGTAGACGTTTGATATGGGGAAGTACTTATAGCGATCCTTGCGTTTCTTTTGTAATGTTACAAATTGCTTGCTATCAGTCAAATTGTTTTTCAACATAGATTTAAGGTTGATAGATGAAGAGCTTGTGGCACTATAGATTAACGGAGGAATTGACTTATCTGATTTTTCCTGGATACCATATGGTTGGATTAATTTAAGAGCTGGATTCTTCTGCTTTTGAGAGAAAACATCTTCATCCTCGTCCTCATTATCATCAGCGTCCACATCAGCATCAGCATCTTCATCATCAGCATTATGATCCACGTTTTCATCAGTATTATCTCCTGCATCTGCATCAGCATCAGCATCTAGTTCAACATTATTATTGTTTTTGTCATTTTCTTCTGTGTTGGTAATGCTATCAGTTTCACTATCTGACTGTCTGAAAATCTCCGTTTCTTCAAACGGTACAGTTGGTTTTTCCGCAGTCGCTCGGAAACTATCTCTGGAGATAGGAACTCTACCTCTTATCAAATAGTCCTTCTTTTCTTCATAGAATGAAGGATTACGTCCTCTAACAATCATGGGGGAGCTCACAAGATCACAAAGAAGTACTTCATTGGAATCACCAGAAGCTTGATTCAGTCCAGAAAACTCATCAATATAATCGTCATAATACAAATCCGCAACCACTGCACTAAGTCGTACTATGATTCGATAATAATTCTGGAAAGAAAGCTTTCCATTGTTGGGAGTGGCACTTTTGAATTGGAGTTTTTTCACTGTGAAGAAGTTCTCGATATCTCCAACTTCATTATTTTGAATGTCATTCACTGTAATAATATGTTCTGGGTTCGACATCAGAACTGGATTAATATCAGTACTATTCTGAGAAGAATCGTCCTTCTTCCGTTTTCTCTCTTTAAAGTCATCACTTATAACCATGGGAACATCTTCTAACGAGGAAAAATTTGTGTCTGCCAAAATTTCCAATTTAAACCACTTGATGATTCGAGTAACAGTATATCCAAAGTCGAAAGTCTGAAGTTTGAGAATCTTGGATTCATCCTGTTGCGGTTGCATAAAACCTGAAATGTTGAGACCCACCGACAATTGGATAAAATTTCTACGGTAACAGCAAACAACTTTAGGAGATTGGGAGCTTGAGTTTTCAGCCGAAGCGTTAAGTTCAAGTCGTTTTTTATTTATTCGATAATAATTTCCATTATCTTCATCATTGGTGTAGAACCTTCCATTAAGAAATCCTGAAAATGAAAGTTTAAGTGAGTTCTCGTTATTGTCCACAAGTTTGAAAATTGGACATGCTTGAGTTTGACTTGGCCCAAGATCAAGAAGCCTAGTGAATGCAACACTATTTCGTTTCAGTAGTGGTAGACTCTTTTTCGATTTTTCAAGACTCTTTTCTGTTCTATTTGAATTAGTTGAAGTAACACCTGAAGTAGACGTACTCACAGAACTAGAAGTTCCAGCTGGGAATGGACGTTCTTCGAAGAATACACCCTTTGTAAACTCTACTGAACGGGCCAGTCCCTTAGGAAGGTTCGATTTGGAAAGAACATTTCTCTTTCGAGACCCACTATCTTTGGCTAAGATAGCATCACTGGTATTATTATTAGATAAGTCAGTAGACTCATGTCCATTCGTTATAGCTCCAGTAGATACACCTGGTTCCAATGTCGAAACTGGCCCTTCCAAATACTCAATCCCATTGGCCACGTTATCCAGCCTTGAATTATATATTTGTTGCTTGTCATATTGCATTTTATCGATGTGCAGTTGTTCGTACTGATTATTGGAAAGCCAGAGAAAGTCAGGATTGAAAGAAGGAGCCTGTTGGACATGGAACATGTTTCTATGCTGACGCTGCATTGCCAATGTAGCGGCACCGGCACCAGCCTCTATTGGCACATAATTTGCGTAGTGATTAATGTAAGGGTTTTGTTGCGACGAAGAAGGATTAATATTGGCATGTATGTGGCCTCTTTGACTTGAAGTCATAAAATTGCTGGTATTGGTATTGTTAACAGAATTATCGTGAGCCAAATTATGACCACCAAACGATGAGTTCCCATATGAAGTAGGGTTATTCGGAATATTCATCATAGAGGAGTTGCTCCTATGAACGGTGTTGCTCATACTGAAAGCTTGCATTTCATTGTTGCTATTAGATATAAAGTCGTTATTAGTAATGAAAGTATTGAATGATGATAACTCATCCTGTCTTAAAGATCCATTGAAGGGATCATTGTGGGACTCGATAGATTCCAACTTAATGCCAGATCCAGATCCAGCTCCAGAATCCTGCGGATACAATGCTGCTGGTTGCAGACGGCTATCAACTTCTGCTCTGTCATATGTGGTGGAGCCTTGGTTGGCACCAGCATAAGGTTTTCGATTGTCGGTTGTGGTGTTGATATCACTATTGGGGTTAGTTCTTGTACTCGCAGTCCCTGAACCTCCATTCCCACTGTGAAGTATATCAGGAAGGAACAACGACGTTAAGTCATCATACGGCTCTGGGTTGGACGATGTATCCTCCATTATCAGCTAGAGGATTGACTTATGACAGGTCGATATTCACCTTTTGGTCAAAGTTTAGTAACTGTTATGACTTTGTTGAAGGAAGATTTGAGAATCAGCCTGCACACTTTGTGGTGTTTTATTTAGAGCTCGCACTAGGAGAGATAAGTGAGATGGCTACGGGAGAAGCTCCGAAGATGACAAGGGAAGAAGAAATGCCAAAAAAATGAGAAAAGTTGTATATTTCATGTTTTAAAGGAACCTCTTGGCCAGTGGTGAATGATTCAAAGATGACACCAAGTACAGATAAATGTTTCGAATTCATCTTGTATTTTGAACAAAATAAACAGGAGTCATGAAAAAAACAACTAAGAGAAAGATTCAAGGAGAGAGTCGAATAAAAAGCAGAATTAGAGTCAGGCATGTTCCAAATGCAACCAGGTTGCAATCTAATGCGAAGTTTAAATTAAGAGTAAATTGAATGCGAAATAGAGAGTGCTTAGGAAGACGTTGCTACCAGATGCACATTACTGCTGCATATTCTGAAGTGGTCTGCATCATATTATGTATAGTTATTCGCTTATAATTTGGTTCATACTTATTGCTATATCCGTTACCTTGCAAAACCAATTACCTTGCAATTACCTGCTTCCACTCTCTGGACTTATTTTTTCTAATTATCGCATTTAAAATATCCCTAATAAGTAATATATTCCGCGATGTCTGTAATCATGGGGTTTGGGCTTGTTCCTGGTAAACTTTTTGCTGAAAAATGTATGCTTTGTTTTTGAATTGAACCATGGACAAAGAATTCATACTATTGCTATTGTTGATTGAGAAATTAAGACCAAGCTTGACTGCGACGATATAGAATGTAGCTTTTTCCGCGTCGACTAACTAGGCAAGGGAATGATTTCAAGATGCTTCTATCTTCCTAATGTGCGCATTAACCAACTAGTAGATGCGCCATGGATGAAGCTTCCAGAGCAAATCATTCTCATAGAAAAAAGCAGAATGTTTAACTCATCATTCTCATAGCAAAAGCGGAATTTTAAACACATTATTGTCATAGAAAAAGCGGAATATTTGACAAATAAGATTTGTGTTTTCTTAAACTAAAATATTTCTAGCGTTTCCATAGATCACGCTAGAAAATAACTTGGTGGTAGTGAGTCATAAGTCCAATAAGCCTGCTATCATTAGATTTTCAAAGTAGCACATAAAATACTGCTTCGATTTTGAAGATTTTACACCAAAGTTATCAATTATTCTCTATTTCACCTCGGTTAATACTTGAATCTGCTACAGCTACCTACAATGGTTATACAAGAAGACTTTGCCGTGGAGCAATATATGGACAAATATGAAATGTTGGCCAAATACAACCTTGGAGAAACATGCTGTTATTCGTTGTCAATAGAAGACATTTTAAAATTAGGATCCAACAATGAAGCAGAAGCTAATAAGTTATCCAAAGATATTCTACTGACTAGACTTACTTATGGAAATATCAGAGGATCTTCTGAACTCAAAAATGCTATAGTATCTTTATATAAAGGTACTCCCTTGACTACTAATGATTTGGTAATATGCAATGGAGCAATTGGAGCCAATTTCTTGACTTATTATGGAATTGTCAATAAGGGAGATCATGTGGTTGTTGTAGATCCATCTTATCAACAGCTTACCTCTGTACCACAAATGTTCGGAGGAAACGTTGATCTTTTGGCATTAAAGTTTGAGGACTCTTACCAACCAGATCTTGAAAAATTATCCAGCATGGTTACTCCGGCGACAAAATTGGTAGTAATAAATAACCCTCACAATCCATCGGGAATAGTTTGGGGAAATGAAGTTTTGGAAAAAGTGGTTGAAATTTGCAGGAAAAATGATTCGTTCTTATTATGTGATGAGGTTTATAGACCATTATATCATTCAATTGATACACCACCAAAATCTATTTTATCCTTTGGTTATAAAAAATCAATTTCTACTTCGTCTGTTTCAAAGGCATTTTCGCTAGCTGGTTTGAGGTTGGGATGGATTGCTACTCTTGATGAAGATTTGATTAATGATTTTCACTCAAAAAGAGATTACAATACAATTTCAATTTCCATCATAGACGATAAGTTGGCTGCATTTGCTTTAAATCACTCCGACAAAATTCTTGAGAAAAACTACAAACTCTGTATTGAGAATCTAGATATCGTTCAGAAATTCATTGATCAATCTAGTAATTTATTGCAATGGAATAGACCAAAAGGTGGATCCACGTGCTTCATAAAGGTCAATATTGATAATTTCAATACCTACGATTTTTGTGCTCAACTTGCTGAGCAATACAATGTATTGGTGGTACCAGGGGAAGTTTTTGGCCACAGGGGATTCTTAAGAGTAGGGTTTGGTAATAGTAAGGATGACTTGGAAGGTGGCTTCCCAATATTATTAAAGTCTTTGAAAGAGAAGGCTGCAAATATTGAAGTTTAAAAAGTCTTATCCAAGAATGTTTCTATGTATGAAACATGCAATTGCTTACTCTGATCCGCGTTCTTTCTTGCATCCATTCCCCATAATTTGTCATAAACCAATTATAAGTAACGTTACAGATGCCATGGGGTTAAAAGTAATCACAATAATTTTGGTTGACCTGATTTTAGCACTACATATGCACTATCATGCATATGCAATGTAGTTCTTTACATTTACGGCTGGGGGTCTGAGTCATATCAGTTTTGTATCAATAACTGATACTTTGTAATGGGATGAAACAAGAGTAGTATGATAACCATATCGGGGTAAAATTTGTATTTGATGAGTTAATATTTTAATTTTCGGTAAATAAGCAAATTAAATTTGTGGTGAGAGTGGGAAAGAAGGACAATATGGAGCTTACCATGTAGGGTGTTTAGGTGGACGGAAAAAATAAATTGAATCAAAAAAATTGAGAATTTCTAAAAATAGCGAGATGCAACCTCGATAACTATAATTAACCACACATACGGCATCACTATGGCCGTAAGCGATAAGGCTCCCTATCAAGTAGAAACTGATTTCTTATTGACGTTATGCAATAAACATTATTATTAGATTTAGATCACTATGAATTTTTTGAAAGTAAGAAGTAAGTTTTTCCGGTGACTTGGAATGGGAAGTGTTGGGTTGTTGGTCAATTAAGATCGTGTATCACTGCTAATCAAGTTGAGATCAACGGAACAACTTTTTACATTTGAATTTATGAGCTACACAACCTTTACGGTCCTTCCCGTCTAAAGTTTAGGATTATATTGAAACTAAATTGTAAACCTGCAGTGAATAGTGGGGAAAAACAATCAAGAGTAAAGCAATTCATGTACGATTTTTTGATTTAAAAATTCATTGCTTGCCAAAATTACTACCATCCAAGATTTTCAATCAGTTATGAATTGAGATTGCGTCATATAGACGTTATTATGGGCTCCATGTTCCAAGTCTTGCAAAAGAAACCGAAACCTCGAATGTTATTTTTTATGTAAATATCTGACCCCCTTTTGTTTTGATTAACTTAGTTACTTTAAATAGATTCAATATTTTCAGTACATATATAGTGACGGTAATCTTGGCTTGTCACCATTTTTTTGTCGAAAGCCGTGCGATGCAAAATAACTCAGTACCAGTTTTATTCTACAACGAAACCTTTCTGACCAGTCGATCCTATCTTCTCAATTGAATCAGCAACCTTTGATTCAAAACCACACATAATCAAGTTATTGTCATCTTGTTCTGAATTCCAAAGTTTGGTTAGCATTCCTTTCGTGAATTTCTCATAATTGCATCAGACCCTTTGTCGTGTGATTTCTGTTGCTATCATTTGCTTAGTACTTCCTGCCGACTGTGCGAATAACTTCACTAATTTGCTTTTTTATTTTTTTCTCTGTCACTGTTTACTGACTCTCGCCAGGTTTAGTCAATTTACTTTTTCCCTTTTCTCAAGTTATATTTAGATATTGCACTGTATACGTTATTATTTGGAAGTGCATTTTGTGTTGATATTCCAAATCAAAAGTTTTTTTCCACGTTTGATAATTAGAATTACCCTGTTACAAGGAGTTAGTGATACATACTACCTTTGTTTTAAGAATACTACAGTTTAGAGTTAGTACATCGGTCATTGAGTCAACTGGAGCTTCAATACTAGAACGAACTTTATTTTTTCTTTTATTTGTGAAACTTGATACTCGTTAAAGTAATCCCGGCTTGATTCAAGCATCTGAGCATAACATCAAGGACATTCATTCTCAGTTGCTTTTTCTTTTCATTTTTTTTTCTGGATTGAATATAATTTAACCAAGAACGAGACAACTTCAACAATACAAAATATTAATAAGAATAATATCAGCCTACTATTTTTATGTCCGAACAATTCAATTACCCTGGAAGGTCTGTAAACAAGGTCTACAATCAAGAATTCATCATTGATGAACGATTTAAAATCGTTAAAGAATTGGGTCATGGAGCTTATGGGATAGTTTGCTCTGCTCGTTATGATGATGGTAATTCAGACAGCACTAATTTTGTCGCTATCAAAAAGATTACCAATATCTTTTCTAAAAAGATATTGTGTAAGAGATCATTGAGAGAATTGAAATTATTACAGTTCTTTCGGGGCCATAAGAACATTACATGCCTTTACGATCTTGATATAATTCCTGATCCAGTCACTGGCGAATTTAACGAAATATATTTGTATGAAGAATTAATGGAATGTGATATGCATCAAATCATAAGATCAGGCCAATCATTGACAGACTCTCATTATCAGTCTTTCATTTATCAGATATTGTGTGGACTTAAATATATTCATAGTGCAGATGTACTTCATAGAGATTTAAAACCAGGAAATTTATTGGTCAATGCTGATTGTGAATTAAAGATTTGTGATTTTGGTTTGGCTCGAGGGTACCTGGAAATACCTGAACAGAATCAAGGATTTATGACTGAATACGTGGCTACCAGATGGTATAGAGCTCCAGAGATTATGTTGAGTTTTACAAACTATACTAAGGCAATTGATATTTGGTCGGTAGGTTGCATTTTGGCGGAATTACTTGGAGGCAAACCTTTATTCAGAGGTAAAGATTATGTTGATCAGTTGAATCAAATTTTATTGATTTTGGGTACCCCCAAAGAATCTACTTTAACTAAAATTGGCTCAGTAAGAGCTCAGAATTATGTCAGATCCTTACCATTTATGAGAAAAGTTCTGTATCTGGAATTGTATCCTACTGCAAATCCTTTGGCCTTAGATCTTTTAGAAAGAATGTTAACTTTGAATCCCTATGACAGAATCACCGTTAATGAAGCATTAGAACATCCATATTTATCCGTATGGCATGACCCAAACGATGAACCTGAGTGTCAGGTTAAATTTGATTTTAAATCTTTTGAGACTGTTGAAGAGATGCAAGACATGAAAAAATTGATAGTCGACGAAGTTAAACAATTTAGAGAGTTTGTACGGAAGCCAATTGCAGAACAACAGCACATTCAATTACAGATTCAACTCGAGCAACAGAAGCAGCAAGAGCAAGAAGAACAAGAACATCAACAGCATCAACAACAACATACACAGCAACAACAGCGACAACAACAACAACAGCAACAACAGCAACAGCAGCAACAGCAGCCAATATATTCCGATATGTTAGTGACTCCTACCAACTTCTCTAATTTCACCCCAACTTCAGGTGTCAACACCAACACAGACTTCAAGTCAGACAATGATCTACAATACTACCAGTCGATTCCAAAGCCTCAAGAACTTGAAGAGTTTACTTTTTCTAGTAGTGAAAACGATCCCAATAACAACTTATTTAGATTAGAAGAAGAGTTGGGTTTTGGCCTAGACGGTGCTGGTTTCTTTAACAACTTATGATATTGATTTACTTATCCTATACATCAATTGACTGAAATCGACGTAACTTAACATTATTTCTTTGTAGATGAAAGTAGCAATTTGTAGATGAATGCATATTTACTCATTTATTCCACAATTGTCAATTCTACAAACATCTCCATTATCATTAGTCTATACGTATATCGGGTTATCCCACTATTTATAATTTTATTTTATGTCATACTTGAAAAGATCTCCATTTTTAGCAAAACACCAAAGGCCATTCTTGTCTAAATGGAACCCGTCAATTTTACCATCTCCAATCCAATGAGAAAGATCCAATTGTAATAAGGGAATCTCTATCGAAGGAACCAACTTATCGCATACAATTGGATGCATTAAGGTCAGATATTTGAGAGGACCTTTGAATCCGAGTTTCAAATAGTGTTTCTTTAGTCTAAGATCAAAAAGATTCTTATACACCGAGTTTATAATTTTTATAGATTCAAGAACTTTAGTATCATTGTCAAAAGACACAACTGAATCATCAAACACTGAAAGAGAAAATGTCTTTGAATGTTTCCCTGCCGTTCCACCAAACTGGGCTTTACCACGAGGAACAGGACTGGCACCAGCGTTAGCACCATGACTACTTCTATGGGCTAAAGACAGCCTCTTTCTGTTGGAAGTGACATTTTGACTAGTACTTGCTGCTGTCGTAGTCGATGGTAAATTCTCTTTAACCTTGGGGAGAGCCTTGTAATCAAAGTCCCAAATTATAATCTTGCCATCAAATCCACAACTGATAAGTTTGTAAAGCAGATTAGAAGTAGAATTGTCTGTTGAGGGATCTCGAAGAAATTCTACTTTACGAATTGAATTTGAGTGACTTTTGAATTTAGCCACAATCTTTATATCCTTCACAACTGGTGGATAATATGTCCCATGAGGGGCAGTTACAGTTGCTGAAGTTACAGCAGTTGCATTAGTGATTTCCGAAGGAGTCTGAGAAAGTAAAGCACGGTCTATATTATTCATCTCAAAACTAGCCGACGGAGAGGTAGTTAAAGAAGAAAGAAGAAAAGAAGGATTTGTTGGAGCTGGTGCAGTCATGGGAATGCTAGTAGACGTGGAGCTCTGACGGTCAATATTGGGCTGTTGCTGCTGCGCATTCAGATTCATACTTGTAACAGTACCACTTCTTGACCGTCTACCATTTGGATTGCTCTGATGTTTCGAAGGATGAAATAGCCCATTAACATTGTAGTAAGTCATTTTAAATACCTCAATGAGGTCTCCTTTACCCGCCACACATATGAATTTAAAGTCTGGCGAGAATGTTATTGAAGTAATACCTTCATTGAAATAATTGGATATTATATCAGTCAACACTGTCCTAGAAGTAGGTAAACGAGAGCCATAATCACATTCATAGGTGGCCATTAAATCAATTATTCTTACAAACCCATCATCAGAAGCAAAAGCCAAAAGCATTGGATTCGGAACAACAGATTCCGAATGTTGGCGTGAATTAGAATCACGTTCATAAGGAATAGTTGATGAAATACATGTGATAGGTTTATGACTTAATTTGAAATGTCCAATTATACTTGAAGCTTCGGTTTCCGCATGGTCATGTTCTTGTACATGAAATGGGCTCAAATCAAATTTCTTGAAGTACGTATTATGTTCATCTTGACCGACGATCTTCTTGTTATATTTTTCCTGACGCCTGTGAATTGGATCTAAAATCACAACTTCGCCATTGGAGTAGCCTGCTACAACCAACACGTCTTTCTGGAAAACGTTACTCAGAATCACCTCAAGACTGGTTACCATAACCCCAGAGTCATTAATATCAAAATGATGGTAAGAAAGATCTGAAAGGTTGATTACAACAACTTCTCCAGAATCAAACCCGATCACTACAACAGGCTGTTGCACCACATTAACAAATGCTTTTAGAACCGTCACAATAGATGAACCACGAAATTGAACTCTTAAAATGGGAACTTCAACATCTCTATTATAAGACCTAGAAGAACAACTAGCACCTCCAGAATCAGCAGCTTTATTGCTATTGTCAGTAGATGAAGAACTTGTATTACTTGAGTGCTCCTCGTGTGGTGCTTCATAGTGAAAAATTGGCTTATTAGAAGTAATCCTTTTGGTATTCCGAAATGCTCCATTTCTATTTACAGGTATTATATTTAAAATATTGACATGAGTGCTTATTAGCAAAGAACTAGAGTCATTTAGCTGCGATTTATAGTGATCCGGATTATAATCGAGGATTTTCTCAATAATTCCCGAGTTGTCAGTGGAGCTGTGTAAGCTGAATTGGAAAGAGGTCGATGGCGGAGCTTGAGATAATTTTAATAGACGAATGAAATTGGAAGATATCACATTGAACGGATTTTTAGCACTTGAGGATTTATGAGAAGTGGATGTAACCGATAATTCAGACAGATTGGGTCCCGTTGATGAGGTAAGATTTACCATTGTTGAGAGACACCCAGGATTCAAATGAACTAATTTAAACGGATCATTAACCAATGCATTTACATATGCAGCAACCTGTAGAGCACCTTCAGCAGTAGTACTTCTAGTAGTAGCACGAATTGAATCATTGAAGGCCATAAGGATGTGATATGGTAATGAAACATAAGTAGTGGATTCATGCCCCGATATACCAGGTCTAGCAATATTAAGATATGAAGGGTTCAACTTCACCGTTTTGGTTTGCGATGTTGAATCGGTCGCCGTTAAGGGCCATTCTATAGCGTCATCGGTAGTGGGAATTGTAAAATGAATATTTTCATTCAAAGAAAGAATCCCTGGACAGACATTATTCAAGAAAACTGTGAGTGGAGGAGCCTTGGGGGTAGTAATAGTCATTAGTATCCCAAATCCTTTTATACGTTCTGTTACTTCACTATAGCAACCGTTAAAAATGTGAACAACAGATAAGAATGTGAAAAATTTGTTAGAATCAAATAAAAACCTATGGAAGGCGTAAAATATTGAAATTATAGAATCCCATATCTTGGTACTGGCCATTATTCAACTCCTATTTGGAGTGGAGCCTAACTGCGATCGATACGGGGAGTGCATACAAGCATGATATCTGAAGTTTTAAATGTCAGTTCAATTTTGGACGGCATACAGTACCACCAACCTTTGCGCCGCTAATTTGGTACATGCAGTACTTTTTTTCTGGTTGAGGGTCACTATTGCAGTTACTGAGTAATTCGTTAAAAAGTTCATCACCTAATTTATTTCTCTCCTACATCATTACTTCCAAATGGTTAATACAGGGCTAGAAAAATGAATTAAAACGAGATAAGTATGACTAGCTTACTCCGGATTGATGCTGTTGAGAAGATGAGTTTATAAAGTGATACACTTTTATGGGATTCGTTCTCATTCCATTTATATTATCACTCACATAGCAAGTACCTGGAGAAGAGTAGTAAAAAGATTACAACACTTCAAGTTGAACAGGCCCTTCTTTCAACATCTATAAAGAATGATCGAGAATTATTATTCCCCTCCTACAAATATGCATAAAAATCATATCGAAATCATAATTTTTTTCCAGAGAATTTTTGCCTTACCCTCTTCAAAGATTCAAATCCCATGCCTGATATCTTCCAATTTCTTTACAACCTCACCGAATTAATTTGACAATAAATTTAAAATCACAGATCATAGTTGGGATGTATTTCTCCTGCATCCAAGCCAGTTAAATATTACACAAAGGATGCATTTTTGACAAAATTTTCGACAACGTCGCACACTTACTCTTTCGTCCACTCCCTTATTACCGGACGTTAAGGAAGTTTATTGACTTCCGGAAACACATAGACTAGTTGTCATAATATAAATTTCGGAGAATCAATCTCGTGCTTAAGTTGTTCTAATAGACATAGACAACATACACGGATTTCCGGTGCAACTGTCATATAAAAAAGTACTCCTTTATACCCCCAGTAAAGGCCAGAGGAAGAAATTTTTATTTTGAAAGAAGGGGGGCAACTCTCCTTAACAAATTAATTTCATAATACAAACCGAAAGAAATAGAAAACTACACCAGAAAATTTTTTAAATCAAAAGGACATTGACAATCTTGGAAAGGTCTTAAGCCAATACCCTGGTAACTTTCTGTCCAAATAGATTAATCTACTGTTATTCTTACAATAAACACAGGCTGGTCCTTTAGTTTTGGATTGTTTGAAAACCTATTTTCTACACCCACACACCCACATATTACATCCTTTTTTTTGCTTTTTTGTTGTTGTTCTTGTTGACCTCACATCGTACTGCAGATAAGCAATGGCTATACCCACAACCAAAACTCTGAAAGCAGGTGGAGGTGCAAGATTTAGACAGAGAAAGATATCTGTTAAGCAGCCATTGATTATATATAAGCAAAAGGATTTACCAGACTTATCATCCCATGATCTTGAACCGCTGCAAATACATCATCTTAATCTGTCGGCCAATTCTCAGCAACGAGATGTACATTCTATAGAGACTGGTGTGGACAAAAATGAAGAAGACGAAGTACATCTTCAACAAGTTATAAATGCAGCCCAGCGAGCATTAAGAGGATCTGAAGAATCTAAGAAATCTGAATCAAGTGGAGGCAGCAACGGCTCTACCTCTAATAGTATCCAGGAGGGGAAACCAGACGTATATATCCCAACTCCGGATGCTTCTAAAATATGGAAAGACGCTTCAAAATATTACAATGATTTCTCATTCAAAGAACCAGATACTTATATTAAGTTCTCCGCAACTGTAGAAGATACTGTTGGGGTCGAATATAATATGGACGAGGAAGACGAAGAATTTCTAAAAAATTTTAATAAAAATAAAAGTTCAACCAAGACTTGCTCAGAGACTGAATTTGAGATAATTTGTGACAAACTTGAAAAAACTATAGAAGAAAGACAGCCATTTCTCTCGATGGATCCTTCAAATATTCTTACATATAAAGAATTAAGCACTCACATTATCGATGAGATCAATAGTAACGCTAATAGTATCAATGGAGGAAGTTCTATTTACTCCAATTCCAATAAATATATCACTACCAGTGCCTTAAAAGATAAATTGTCAAAAGAGCTTGGTTATAAGCCATTCACAACCTTGTTTGATAAAGATCCAAACTTATCTGCTAATGTTAAAGTTCGTTCCATTCCTAAGTTATTTGATTTATTTGGTGAAGGCATATATGAACATTGGAAAAAGAGAAAACTTAAAAGAAATGGTAAGCATATTCATGCAACTTTGAAGTTTGAGGATCCAAATGCCAATGAGAAAGATAATGATGCGGATCCATATATTTGTTTTAGAAGAAGGGAATTCCGTCAAGTTCGTAAAACAAGGAGAGCCGATACTTTGGGAGCAGAGAGAATCAGATTATTACAGAAATCCATTCATAGAGCTCAGGAATTAATTAAAGCAGTTTGTCAGAGAGAAATATTAAAACTAGAATCTTTGGAATCTGAACACGAAATCTTCAAATTAAGATGTGAAGGAAAGAATTTGAAGAGGAATATTGGAATCAAAGGAGACGACTACTTATATTATCCCCACAAGAGAAAGAAGGTTGTCGTTAAAGTTGAAGAAGATGAAACTCAAAGAAAACAAAAGAAAGTTAAAGGAGAACAACTTCCACAATCTAATTCAAGAGATGGTTCTAATGTCAACAATACTAATAATAAATTGAAACAATCAGGTGGGGTTGACCAACTGTCTACTAACTTACAACAACAAGAAGCCGCAACTTCATCTACTCAACCATATGTTAAACTTCCTGCGTCTAAGATTCCTGATATGGATTTAGTAACTGTATCACTTGTTCTTAAAGAGAAAAATGATACTATCAAAAAGGCTGTATTAGAGAAGTTAAGGAAGAGGAAAGAGCAAGACCGTCATTATGTAAATCTTACTGATGATCCTTATGAACCATATTTCAATATTACAACTAGCGATCATAGTACTAAAGTCCTAGAATTGAATCATATTCCTTATTCATCAATCACTTCATCATTTTATCACGAGATTAATAACACTAATTACATAAACGAAGATCTCAAGAAATTGTTGGAGGATGGAAAGTATCCTTTACCTGGAGTTAAAACATTTAGGGGCTCTAATGGTGAATTAATCCCTTCGAAACCGTTCCCTCATTTACTGACTTTGGTAAAGGAAAACCAATTTGATGCATCAAACGGATATATTGCCCAACTTTTGTCAAATATTGAAAATAATAATTTCAATGCCTATAATAATGGCTATGGACAACAGCAGTCACATCGGAATAGAGATGAAGAAGATGAAGAAGTAAAACTATCCGAACCAATATTCAGGATGAGAAAGCGTGTAGGAAGATCAGGAAGGATGTTCATAGATAGAAGAGGATTATTTAAGCGACCACAAAATGAATTGAATAGGAAATCCGCAAACCCTTCTAATGAAATCGTCAATGTATATGATAATGAATTTGATAGTGAAACAAGGCTCGAATCTAGATGGAAATTTGATGACGATCTAACTGAGTATGAAAAGGGAATAGAACAACCATTCAGTCTCGATCCATCGAAATTGAATTGCATTTCTGATGATACTCAATCTATTAGGTTTGGTTCTATGTTACTTTCCAAATCCTATGATTTATTCAGAGAGTCTGTTCATCAAAGGCAACAAGTTTTGATTCAGCAGGCTAGATTGAGAGCAATGCAGCAACAACAATATATCCAGAAACAACAAGCCCAATCTCAATCTCAAGGTGGATCTCAAATTCAATCAGGACAACTTTCTTCACTGAAGCAACCATTGCTGCTGCAGTTACAACAAGGTTCCAATCTTTCAAAAAGTTTGATGCAACAGTCTCTGAGCGCTCAAGGGTACTCAGCAAAACAAATGAATCACCTGCTGCAACTGCAATTACTGCAATCGAAACAACAAATACCATTAAACCTGCATTATCTGCAATCATCACCATCAGCCAGTAATCCAAATTCACAAATTAATAGGACTATTCAAAGAACTGCAAATACTCCAGGATTGAATCCAAAGCTTCCCACCCAGCAAAAATCGGACGCAACTTCACCGCTTTTAGCATCACAACCTAAGTACAAAGCAACAACCTTGTATAATAATTCATCTAGTAAATAGATACTGTATTATAGAAATTAGCATTTTATAGAGATTACTGTAGAATATTTGTAATTGGAAAGAATAGGAAAGTATCAAAGATGTGAATTTTTCAACTATAGAAGAGTAATTAGTGTCAAGTTGATCTGCCCATTGATGCAATAAAAGATCTTAAAGAGTTATTCGAGATGGAGAGAGTCTTTATTATTGCAACTTCACGTGCCAGAATAACTGCTCATAACCTCACAGTTCTGGCTTCAGGCTTAGTAATAAAAGCCATAATCAGCCTGAAAGTATCCTTGCTTATAAATTGTTCTTGAAAGTCCCTCATTTATCAACCATTTTTTTTACGGATGTCTAATCTGGTTTATATTGTGGCAATCAACTCAACTCAAAATTGGTTTTGAAATTTAACTAAAAGTATGTCTATCAGCAAAGTTATCGTCTTTGGCGCACATGGCCTTATAGGCAAACAATTTGTTCAAATCTCATCTGCGGCAGGTTTAAAGCTCACTGCAGTTGTGAGAAGTTCAGAACAAGGAACTGAGATCGCGAAACTTGCTGCACTTGGATCAGACATTGATTCTAAATATTTAACCCTTGACTTGGCATCAGTTGAAGAGATCAGTAATGCGATTGCTGGACACGATGCAACAGTGATTACGGTAGGTTCTCGAGGAAAAAATTTACTTCAGGTTGATTTAGATGGAGTTGTCAAAATATTTGAGGCTTCAGTCAAGGCCAATGTTAGAAGATTAGTCTTAATCAGTGCAGTCCATGCCGAAAACAGAGAGATTTTTTCAAAATCTTCAATTCGGAACTATTACATTGCCAAACATTACGCCGATCGTATATTGATCAATGAATTCAACCAATCGTTAGACTTTACCATTTTGAAGCCAGCTCTATTGACTGATGGAGAAGGGACTGGGAAGATACAGTTTGTGAAACCAGACGAAGAAGTAGAATCGATTGATAGAATAGATGTTGCTAGGGTAATATTAGAGGAGTTGAATAAGAAGAACACCTACGGAAAGAGCTATGATTTTTTCAATGGTAATGTGGATATTGCCAGTGCTTTCTAGGTCATTACGATTGAACGATGTTTGTTTGAAATTCGATAATTGTAGTGTTTGTAAGTCTATAAATGGTGAAGTATGGCACCAAATCTTCTTTTCTCAACCCCACAAATTTCAATGCAACTGCGACTGCGGGATGGATGCGATGCGATAAGATGCGATAACAACTTACCACTTCGTTTCGATAATTGGCATTGGCTTGTTATGAACCCCACCAATACAAGCAGGTTGTAGGATATGGAGTATTTACATTTGATATTTAGTTGTCTAGTTATATGTTATCAATAAGTAGTTCTTAAAGTTTGGAAGTAATCATACTTGTAAATTTTCGCTATTCTCTTGCTCGAATGAAGAGAAACAAATTGCCGAAACAAACTAACCAAACTAAAAAAGAATAAAACTTACATTTAAGCCAATATCCGTACTCTGATACAAGCACTTGTCGTCTAAAACTTATATTTTACTCTATATAATCTATTGTCTATGCTGTAGCTATTGTAGCTTGTTATGTATTTCTCTCTAATTTTGTTTCGTTTCGTTCTGTCAAATAAAGTCTGGTATGCACTATTACTTTATTTGGTAATTGCGTCTCTGAAATATTTATTAAATGATTTCTTTAAAACAATCCTTCAATTTCTCCTTCGTCATTAACTTCAACGTTCATAAAACCAGCATGGGTGGGTAAACCAGGAATGGTCATAATTTCTGCCGCCAAAGCATATAAATATCCAGCACCAGCAGAGCATCTAACTTCTCTAATTGGCACTGTGAAACCAGTTGGTACACCTTTCAATGAAGGATCATGTGATAAAGAGTATTGAGTCTTTGCAATACAAATTGGTAATTTATCATATCCTTGACTAGTATAAGTTTCAATTTGTTGTTTTGCTAATGCAGACAATTCAATTGCTGCAGCTCCATACATCTTAGAAGCAATAGTGAAAAGCTTTTCTTCAACAGACTGGTTAACATCATAAAGATATTTATGTTCTCTTTCTGATTCTTTTTGTAAAGTAACTGAGTCAACAACTGCTTCGGCCAATTGCAAAGCACCTGAACCACCCTTTGACCAATGATTGGATGGAATGGCAAAGTTGGCTCCTGCTTTAATGGCTTCGTTTTGTATAAGTTCAATTTCAGATTTAGTGTCAGTCTCAAATTGGTTAATTGCAACAACAACTGGTACATTATATTGTTTAATATTTGAAATTTGTTTTGCTAAATTTTTGCATCCTTCTTTCAAATATTCCAAATTTTCAGTAGTATAAACTTCTGGTAATGATTGACCTGGTTTAACATCAGGTGCTCCTCCGTGTAATTTCAAAGCTCTTGAAGTTGCAACAAGAACGACAGTATCAGGCTTGAATCCCAGTGCACGACATTTGATGTTGAAAAATCTTTCTCCACCCATTGTGAAATCAAAACCGGCTTCTGTAACAACAAAACCTTTAGTTCCATTATTGATTGGATTGGAAGGAGATGTTAACTTTAATGCCAATTGATCTGCAATAACTGATGAAGCACCGATAGAGATATTGGCAAATGGCCCAGCATGAACGAAAACAGGTGTACCTTCTAAAGTCTGCATTAAGTTTGGTTTGATTGCATCTTTCAATAATGCAGTGATTGCACCGGCTACACCAATGTCTTCACAAGTAATGGCGGTGTTGGTATCCTTTTGAGTACCAACTACAATCTTACCAACTCTTTCTCTTAAATCTTTCAAATCTTTTGATAAAGCAAGAATTGCCATAAGTTCACATGCAACGGTGATATCCATTCCTGTCTTTCTGGCTGGATACTTACTAACTTCATTCTTACCTTCTCCAATGGTAATCTCTCTAACAAATCTGTCATTACAATCAACAACTCTTTTAATTGTAATTGAATCTGGATCAATATTAAGTTTACTGAATTTTTCAATTTCTTCATTCGTAAGTTCATCAGGATTGGTTTTGGTGATTCCTAACTTGGTTAATCTTTTAAGCATAGAAGGAGTGAACAGTCTCTTTCCCTTCTTAGTTGGCACTAATCTCTTATAGAAACCATTGGTAGATTTACTGGTATATTCATGGAACATTCTGGTATCAACGGCAGCACAAAGTAAATTCTGGGCTGCCGAAATTGCATGAATATCACCAGTAAGATGCATATTAAATTCGTCCATAGGAATTACTTGAGAATAACCACCACCAGCAGCTCCACCTTTCACTCCGAAAGTCGGTCCCATACTTGGTTGTCTAACATTAGCAATAGCGTTGTAGCCTAAATGAGCTCCTAAGGATTGAGTTAAACCGACTGTGGTGGTTGATTTACCTTCACCTAAGGGAGTTGGAGTTATACCTGCAACTAAAATATAGTTTCCTCTATCATTAACAGATCCTTCATTTGTTGCGTCCAATCTTTCAATTACTTTCTTTGGGTTGACCTTGGCCTTGTAATGGCCGAATTGTTCCAATTCATTTTCAAGAATTCCCAATTCTTTGGCAATCTTGGTAATCTTCTTAGGTTTTTGACTTCTGGAAATTTCAATATCCGAAGGAACAGGATCCTGAATATCCAAGGGAAGTGGTTTAAATTTATGCATATGAGAGTTCTTAGATTGCAAAACGGCTGCATCGTAAACGTTGGAACATAACATGGCAACGGTCATTGGACCAACTCCACCAGGAACTGGAGTAATGAATGCTGCTTTTTTACTCACAGGTAAGTAATCCACATCACCAACTAATTTTTTACCGTTCTTGCTGTTAGCGTCTTCCTTGTAGTTAATTCCAACATCGATCACAATTGCACCATCTTTTATCCAATCCAGCTTAACATATTCAGCAATTCCCACTGCTGCAACGATAATATCAGCTTGTTTGACAACTGCAGGTAAGTCATAAGTGTAACGATGACAAATAGTCACAGTACAATCTTCATTACGTAACATAGCAGCTACTGGCGTGCCAACTATATCAGATCTACCAATGACAACAGCACTTTTACCTCTCATTTCAATTCCAGTGGTTTTGATTAATTCTATTATACCACTTGGAGTACAAGGTTTGAATAATGGTTCACCTCCCTTTTTAGATAATTCTCCAACGTTGTAACGATCAAATCCATCCACATCCTTTTCGGTAGCAACTGCATTTGTAATCTTGGTTTCATTCATATGTCTTGGAAGTGGTAATTGAATCAATATCCCATTAACTTGTGGATCTTCATTTAATCTTTCAATTTCTTCTAACAAGAAATCTTCAGTGGTGTTTTCATCCAATTTAATTAAATTGGATTGAATATTGGATGAGTTAGCTGCTTTTAATTTGGATCTAACGTATGCTGCAGAATCAGGACGACTACCAACTTGGATAATTGTTAAAGATGGCTTGAATCTAAATTTTTGAAATCCTGAATCTGAATCTTTTTCAAAGATTTCAGGGAATTTCTCTTGATTATATTCCAACACCTTTTGAGCTATCAGAGATCTGATAGACAGAGCTAATTTAGTTCCAGAAACTATGACTGCATCGGATAATCTACAACTTTGATGCAAAGATCGACGAGCTATTTTGAAACTTCTCAACATTTTGATTCTAATTGGATAAAAGAGATTCAGTCAGCAGTTAGAGAGTAGTAATTAGAGACAATTTGATTAGTTTATATCTAATATCCCTCCAGATTACTTCTTCGATATCTGACTCTGTTTCCAAAATGACACTTCAATCAAACACATTATTAACAAGTGAAAAAAAAAATAGAAGTTCTGGCAAATCTTTGGGCGATGACGTTGAACTGAAAAATTTTGATTACACAAAAAAAGCAGCAGACTAAACTGGATGTTAAATATGACTCATATAAATTAATGATAATAAGAAACGAAGCTCGAGTAACTGGTGTTGTAAGACTATTGGAACTACGGTATAATCAGATCCCTACATTGCTTTATATCACCTACAAATCAGTAACAATCACATGGCTCATCTCTCGTTACGAAACGGCTCTGGAGTTTAAGGTTGTGATGATCAGTATGACTCGGCTCAGACTCGGATCTGGGGATATCTGACTCCGATTATCCTTCAACTTTGATGTCAATCTCATCTCGAGAGAAAAGATTGTGATCGAGGGTAGGACGTTACAAAGAATTGAATTGTTGAATCGATGAATTCTTGAATTGTTGCTGAACCCATTTCTAGAATTTATATTCAACTATGGCTTTCTTCAATCTGCTCAAACTTCGAATGTTGCCTGCTCTGACTCAAAGATATCAACTACACTTCATTCATCTGGCCTTCTCTTGACCTGCACACAGTCCACTTTTAACCAGGTCTTCGTCTACTCTTCATCTACTCTTCAGCTACTCTTAATCCACAATTAACCTGTTCTTAAGTATATTGCTCTATAAATCTATCAATACCCAGAATCATTCTTCCTTCCTCAAATGACTTAACATTATTTGTGCTCTCAATAACGTATGATCCAAACCTTGTTCCGCCCCTTCTGAAACAGCAGTGGGCTGTTGCTTCCGTCTTGTAGATAAACGGCTCTTGAGTAAGTTCACACTCTCATATTGCTGAGATTTCACTTCGTTGTTTGCATCTTGATGGGATGCTTCTTCAAGTAAATCCTCCAAAGACATAGAAGTGTAAAACGATAACGCTTTACTTCTCCGTTTCCGCGAACCACGTTCTTTAGTACCACTACTACTCGAAGAGCCCGACCCACTGGACTTAAGTTTATCCAACAAAGTATCTATAACCGTACTAGAAGTATCAACAATGGAATCTTTGGATTCCAGATCATCGTTACCGTTAGAGGTATCCGCTTTGTTAAACTCGTCATCTTCATCTTCATCTTCATCGTCATCATCATCTTCATCGTCTTCCTCATCGTCTTCATTTCTTTCTCCTCTTTCTTCTTCTTCATCATCGTCATCATCGTCATCATCGTCATAATCATTATCATTATATTCGGGATTGTCAACATGTCTTGTGTTTGTTTGGGCCAGTTGTAGACCCTTTCTTCTGGTATTTCCAACTTTGTTACCTTTCGATTCTTGTTCCTGCTCCTTCTTTTTCTTCTTTCTTCTCATTAATGCTACTGTTTCCCGTTTTGCAGCTGAGGTTCTCGATTGTTCGATCATTCTCTTTCTTGCTTTGTATGATTTCTGCTCTTCTTCCTTCTGGATATTTTCAATGTGGGCCTTCTTAAATTCTAATACAAAACTCAGAAATTTCAGAAAAAAGGTGTTTCTACTATTTGGATCCTCGCTGTTTTCTCCAAATAAGGACATCAATAACTTATTCTCTTGCATTGTTCTTTTGAGATGAGTTTGAAGCAAAGAATTTTTCACTCGTGCCTTATCCAAAGGACCCAGGATGCACGATAATATCTTATCCTGTGGATGGAGTTTAGAAGGATCACTGAGATTACCTCTTGTAATTGAGTTAATGATATTGTTGATGGCTCTTTCAAATTCCGAGCAATCATTTTCCACTTGCTCTATTGATATGTTATTTATACGGTTCAATATACTTAATTCGTCGACAAAAGAGCCGTATTCAGGAAATGTATTTCTGATCACTCGCTCAATGTAGTGCAAGAATGTCATAGTATTGGACTCATCTTTCATAAATTTCAATCTTTGAAGGGTATCAAGTTTAAATCCCAATGCCTGCTTGGAAAAATCATTCATGAAATTTCCTACAGATCTGATTATACCAAGAACATTCTTCAAACTATCGGAGTTTGCGACTGCTTTGTTTGCTTCGTCAATTATTTGAAGTTTCTTGACCAAATCCAAATATTCCTTTTGGTAAGTTGTAATTAAAAGTAAGGATCTTGATCTGGATTTCCAGTAATGTTTCATGTTGAAACACAACTCAAGGTATATCCGATCTGATCTTTCTAATTCATCAGCTGATTTCAGCGGTTGACAATTTCTTCCAGGGTGTTCGTAATCGGTGGCGTATGGAGCAAAATTTCTCATCACTGAATCACTTATTTCTGAAAGTGAATCAATATTGAAGAATTCAAGAACGCTGGCATTTTCCAATACTGTTTTGTCACATTTCAATACCTTTTCAACGAGCTCTTGGGCACTCATTGAGGCAAAAATATGCAAATTAATTCCAAATTGTTGAGCCAAGTCTCTGGACAAGAACGAGACTTTCTTGGGTTTTTTAGGTTCAACAACAACGTTGTCCTTCTTCAATTTTGAAGTAGTATCCTTAGCAACAAAGACTTTCTCCACTTCTCCAAGAACTCCTTTCTCCAAAAGTTGGTCAGACAACTCTTCATGTTTTATATCAGACCAGAAAGTCTTTTCAATATCATCAATTTTGTTCCAGTGCATTTGCTTTAACTTTGCTTTTGGCCGAACAACCAGAATGATAGGTTCACTGACAATTTCACTTTCAGACTGAGGCTCAGTCAAATTGAGCGATGGAGCATTCTTATTCATCTCAAGCGAAGAACTAGTTCTTGATAATGCAAATGGCGGTGGAGGTGGAGTAGGGATATTATTCAAGCCGACTTGACTTCCTTTCGTTAAAAGAGCTGGAATTGGAGGTGGAGGAGGTGGTGGTGGTATCGAAACCGAATCGTTTTCACCACTTTTCTTGAAAAGCTCCAGCATGAAAGGAGGAGGTGGTGGTGGAGGTGGTGGTGGTGGTGTCGAAATCAAACCATTGTCACTACTCTTCTTGAGAAGCTCAGGCATTGGTGGAGGTGGTGGTGGTGGTGCTGCTGCTGCTGCTGCTGCTGAATTCGTACCATCCTGGTTATCATTTTCACGTGATGATGACAATGCAGGATGCACAACTGTTGCACTCACATCATTTTGATTAGTTTGTTTAAGAAGAGAAGGCATCGGTGGGGGTGCTGGCACAGTTACTGGTTTAGCATCCGCTGCCACAGAAGATAGCAAATTATATTCCCCTGAAGAATGCTCTCTGATAGCTTTCAAGAATGGTAAGGCTGGTCCTGGCAGTGACGACTGTGTCAGAGCTTGCATATCTCCTAAATTTCTATCTCTATTTGATTCGAGAGTTTGAACAGGTTGTGTTGGAGATGCAATGTTTGTATTCCGTAGGTTTCTAAGCATTTCTGGCAACGGTGGTGTTGTTGGTGGTTCTGCAACTGAAGATCTATTTGGTGTTCTCTCATTTGATGATTGAACACCTTCATAATTCTTACTGGAAAAAGCAGCAGCAATTGAACCATTCAGGGACAACTTCACAGATGAGTCAAGTGGAGAAGTTGTGGATGGTAGGACGCGTGAATTTGGTGGATTGAGAAATACTTCAACAGTATTTGCTGAAGAATATGCTACATCCAGTCCAGTTGATGGAATATGGCTAGCAAATGGTACTGATTTTAAGCCACCATGTCCAGAATCTCTCACTATTTCTGGCTGCCCTGATAAATCTGCAACAACATCAGGGTCTTCTTGAGAGATCAGGAACGTATTCTTATGAGGTAAGATTGGTATACCAAAAGGCGTAGACTTCTTTGCTTTAATTTCTGAACCACTTTTCATCTTTGAGCACACCAATTTCGGAGATGTGGACAAATTATCTACATCCTGTAAGTTCTCAGAACTTCTGCTTCCTAATTTCGTAAAGAACACGGCTTCGAGTTCCTGAGCTATCATTGCTGGCGATTTTGAAACGTTGCTTGAAGGAACTGCTATTGACAGAGCTTCTTGTAATCCATTTTGAGACTTGATTCTATCATCTTCGAGCCTTTTGATTTGATATTGAAGTAATGCAATTTGCTTCTGCTGAGATATCACTTTAGAAGAGCTTAATTCAACTTCCTTCTTAAGACTGGAAACAAGTCCATTGGATCCAACACTAAGTTCCAGTTCCAACTCTTTTTTCTCTCTTTCAATTCTATCAATTGTTCTCGACATCTGCCTTGATTCCATGATAGCTCGCCTTGCTGTTTCATCGGTGGTAAGTCTGTCCAAAAGTCTTTGAATTGAACTATTCAACACTGATATTGGATCTCCACCAACCACTGTTGATTCAGTAATTAGATGCTTAAGAATTGAATCGATTAGAATCAATAGTTTGGAAGAGTCACTGTTGGATCTACCACTCTCCTTGAGCAATATGAACTTTTGAAAGATGGATTTGATATGAAATATTAGCTCTTCGGAGTCGCAGTAATATTTTTTTATATCTTCATATATATCATCAAGAACGTTATCCTCATCGTCTGACATCCTCAGTCTATCTCCAGAAAACTCTACAGCAATTGGAGCTTCGTAGATCGAATCGTCGTTGGCATTCAATGCAAGAAATTCATTATAATCTTCTTCTGCAAATGCTTCGTATTTATCAATTTCTTCGTTGATTCTATCATCTCCGATTACTTTTATCTTGTCAAAGACTTGGAAGATTCTTGAATCGCTAAACTCTCTTCTTAAAGTTATTCTTTTCTTAATGGAAGCGGATCCTTCAATAATGGAGTTGATCAAGAGTAACGTGGTCAAAGAATAGTTTCTTAAGTTTTCATCGTTATCACGAATTCCTAGAAAGGATTTGTTCAAAGATTGTTCCACCGAATTAAGCCAAGGTTGAAACCTAACAAAATCCCCAACAAGATCTTGAATGTTTACCATACTATCCAAAATAATCGTGAGAAATTCATTATTTTTGAGATACAGAAGAAAGATTAAAATCTCAGTCACAATAATCTTAGTTGCTATACGGGGTGATATTAATGAAAAAATGATTGCCTTGATCACATGAGATTTGTTTTTAGTGAAAGATATAGCAGTGGAATTCGTCGAAGCAGTTGTAATAGAAGCAGTAGCACCAGCAGTACTAGAAGAATTCACCGGCGAGTTGAACATAATCTCCGAATCCTCTCCTTCAATTTCCACGTTCAAAATGTTTTTCAAACATTTGACTATTGCATATTCCTTTTCAAATTCCTCATTAGATTTTATACTCTTTTTGTTAGTTCTGGAAAGTATCACAGACAATGCAGTTTCACCCTGAGCATCATTGAAGCTCTGGACCCAGGTATGGCCAGTTTTGGAAGAAATGGTGTTCTTTGCAAGTTTTTTCTCTAATTTCTTGAACTCTTTGATGGTAAGTTTGTTAGACATTAATCGTGAAACAAACCACTCGGGTGATCCCACACTATACTTTGATTTCTTAGAAAGCGAAGCAAATGTTGGAGATGCACCGAAGGAATTAGATTTGGCGGCTTCAAGTTCAGCTCTACCAAAGAAATCTATGGATTTCCCACGAGAATCGTCCAATTTGAAACTGGGAGTAATTATTCTGCTTAGCACTTTAATGGATGATAGCTGTTTGGGCTTCTGGAGCTCATCCTGTCCGTTGGAGGTCTCTATCGAAGATGATTCTATAGGGTATTCTTGGGAGGTTTCTTGCGGTAATTCTTTAGAAGGAACTTTGGAATGTACAGCAGGAGATGCAGTTGATGGTGCGGCAGTGTTGGATCCCACCGAGGTGGATGTTGAAGCATTAGAAGCAGCTTGAGATACTGCTTGTCTGCTTAAGATTTTCAAGTCAAAATTTGAATTGTTGTCGTTTTCGTTAAGTAATAATTCCCATTTCCTGGCTGTAGGCAGTTCTCTTAGAGTCTTGACTGCTGAATCTGGAAAAACTCTGCAAGACAAAAGCCTTTCGAATAATACATCCACTATTTTAGCTGATGGCATCTGGTTTATGTTAAGAGATGCTGGAGAGAACGCATGGATTTGCAGATTGACAGCAGTAGAGAACAGCGCTAAATTTACTCCAACTTTCTTGTTAGGCAGAGAATTAGACAGAGAATTTGAACCCTGTCTCACTGGATATATGGTGTTAGAAGTTGAGGAATGCTTTATTGGTTGATGCAGGGTTCTGTGATCTCTTTCTTGAAGAGAATTGGATGACGTGTTGTGCATTGATGACTGGATGCTATTGTTCACCACAGATGGTTTGAAAAGTGGAGGAGGCATAATATCATCAGGGGAAAGACCATAACCAGCGAGATTGAGACCCACCGCAGAAATATCACTAGGTGACTGAGTCTGAGAAGGTTTTGATTTTGGGTCAAGAGAAGATCCAAACGATGATACACTCCCAGAGGCAGTGACACTGTAAACGTTATTTGGAGCAATCGACGGATTGTTCACAAATTCATTGTGATCACTATTGCTATTCTGCCGCACAAATTTAAACAGATCACTGTTATTACTATTGACACGATTCTGCTGCTGCTGCTGTTGGTATTGCTGTTGGTATTGCTGTTGTTGGAGTTTTGCTTCATAAGACGACTGCAGTCCGACTGACACTTGTCTTGGGGAGTGCAGACTTACGGAAGCTCTGGGAGACATTGTAGTTGACACCAAAGATATTATTTGTTGAGGCTCAGAGACGTATTCTTCTCTAGCTGGTAAATGCATCACATGGATTGGTTCTCTGGTATAGGTAGTGGCAACCTTGTCATAACTAATAGCCTGAAATTGATCACCATTGGAACTGTTATCAGCCGAGTTACCAGCACTTGTCACTTCATTAATGCCAGAACCATCGTCTCTGTGCTGTTGACTAGTCATGGACACATCAAACTGATTCTGGGAGCTACCAGAAGAAGATCCCATGAATATAGAAGATGATTTCTGGAGCTTCTTAAACCCTTTAGAAAACACTCCAGGTCGCTTCGGTAGTGGTTTATCTGCTAATTCTATAGTCAGACGTGCGGGGGAATTCGGAACTTCTGACATCCTTGCTATATCTCAGATCCTAAGTAGACGTTAACTATGCTTGTACTGTGGTCTGACTTCTTGTTAAATAAACTTGTTCACGGGTATGTTCGAACTTGTTTAATCTAGAAATGGAGAAGGATATATGCAGAACCACTCGCTAATCTAATGGCATCCAAATTGGGACTTGGGACTCTTCGAAGCAGCATTTGATCAGAACGAGCGAGCAGTTTGAATAAGAGACTGAATTGAGGCTGACGGGGGAAGAGACTGAGACTGACTGAGACTGACTGAGACTGACTGAGACTGACTGAGACTGACTGAGACTCGTAAATGCACTTTGAAACAGAACAAGTACGGAGAGTTTGGCTACATTATATTGAGACGAGTGACACACTTGAAGGACAATCTTAAAAACATTGGGAGAAGTCTACTTTTGCATTCTACTCTATTCATCTTGATGAAAGTAAAGAAATTGAAAGAGGTATGTTTCATAATGGGCATGGGACAATAATCATTGTCAGCTTTACTGCAACAATTTTGTTTGTCGAATTCTGTAATCATTCTAACACCAGTTTTTTACGCTCCCAGTGTGTGAACTCCAGCTTACAGACTCTGTTGTTCTACGGAATCAGATGTGTCATGTATTGTTCTCTAGTCGACGAGACAAGACTTTATTTTGTGCCGAGTTGAACAAGCAAGGAACTATAGTGTTTGATTGTGAGTGGAACTGGAACCATAAGCCACTATCTGTTGTTAAAATTCAGGAAATACCCACTGTAGTATCCATTGAAACTTGTGACCAACTAATTGGGGAGTTGAACAATTTACTCAATGATGTTCAAATCTCACCCGTTGGTAATACTCCTCTCTGTACAATAATAGTGGATAATTTGTCAGTTTTTTATTGGCAACTAAAACTTGATCGAAACTACAAATTTTATTCCACAGTGGTCAATCTGCTTGCAGAAGTTTCAAAGAAGTACAATTGTAATGTTGTTGTGACATCTTGGACCAACTACTACGAACGGGGTTATAATTACAAACTTCCTAATATGCAGAGAAACAGGCCCAAAGAGCATCCAAATGCAAGACTAATGGATGTTTCCTATCTTCCAGAGTCATATTTTGCTCTATTTGACTATGTGATAATGTGCGAAGATGAAACAGCGGCAAAGAAGAGTGAGTACAAGTTGTTAAAGGGTTGATAGAAACTCTTTATGAATTCGGACCAAAATGGTCAATAATTGTTAATTGGGATGGATCAGATCCATAAGTCGTTATACATTGATCCAGTTGATTGAAGGCAGTTTCAATTGGCTCCTTTTCATAATTGACTCAATTGATGATTCAAATGGTATGGCTTCGTTTAAGAGATTCTCGACTTCTTCATCACCATTGCATCACACATTGGCTCGTTCTCTGTTACCATAACCCAGATTACGGATCTATAGAGGATAGGTAGGCACTCCAAGTGATAGAAGACATGATCTATGATAGCCCCCCAGCACAATTACAAGCGTAACCTCACAGATTTACTACATGTTTCATCATCTATAGAATCACAACAAAAGATGGCACGAATGATTCTTCATCTAGTTTTACAATTCATTCAATCCCTGTCTAACTTATGATCTTTCTCCATTTTAGTCAATTGGTAATCTTTGAAGGCAAATTTTGAATTTCGTTTACAAAATATTCTCTGAGTAAGAAAGAATATAATAATAATAGTAATAATTAACAATAATTTTAATAATAATGATGATAATGATAATAATAATGATCTTCTATTCGTTATTCTAACTACTTACATGACAGTTAAGTCACCAAACTTTTCCTTGTAACCTGGAACGTTCCATTTACCGTTCTTAACCATGTAGATAACCTTATCTTCTAAATCTGGTCTGGCAGCTGCAACATCATCTACAGTCAATTGGTCGAAAGGTCTTGAAGATTCGATATCTTTTAAAGTTTCTTGTAATTGTTGGATTTCTTCAATAACAGATTTTTCAGTTAATTTGGCGTTTTCAAGGGCCTTTTGTTCGAAAAGATCAATGGTCTTGATAGTCTTTGAAACATCGTAAACAACTGGTTTGAAAGATGAAACAGCCTTTTCAACTTCTTCAATTACCTTTTGGTTCTTCAATACTGATTTATAGTGAGCAAAATCGACTTCAGTAGTTTGTTCAGAAAGGGAAATATATTCCTTTTTGGCTTCGTCATTTCTCTTCTTGAAAGCAGTCAAAGAAGAAGCAGTGGAACCGGTTAATCCTAAAGTGGAAATGATTTTGGCCCAGTCCAATTTGGTGGAAACGCTTTTAGCAACAGCGGACATGATTACTTTTATTAGCTTTTAGAAGACTAGGTGTCGGGTTCAACTTATTTGTTTTACAATTCGAATTATGGACTTCATTCTGTGTGGAGGGTACTGAGAACAAATTTGGTACAACCAATGAGAAGCGATTGGAAGAGGGCACGACCGATCTGACTTAAGAAGTTACACAAAAAACCACTTGCTAATGCGTATGCCATAATTGCAATTGGGATACCTTATTCAATGTGAGAGCAAGCAATGGAAAGAATACGTGGAAAGAGTGTAATATAGGGTTAGTGAAAGGGTTTGTTGTTCAATATAGATGAACACAAGACTGAGTGATCGAAATGCGAAAAAATTGTTGAACATGTCCCGATGCCCTGTTTCTGAAACTATACCCTCTGGGCCTTGTAGTTGATGGATAGCGATATGCTCAATAGCGTGTATCCTCAATTGAGAGTAGAGATACACTCAGTCAAAGGAAATTAGTTAATTGATTAAGTGTAATTCCGAACTCCATGTAAGCAATGACATACTCTTCTCATTCCATCTAAATTGAAGATGAGATATCGTTTGCATATAATACATTTGATGTTTTATTTAATTTCTACATTTAATCGCTTCTCTTTATGTTTCTACATTTTATGTTTCTACATTTTATGTTTCTACACTTTATATTTCTTAAATGTATTCACAGCTATTGTTTTCTATTCTATGTATGAGATAAACATTCGTCAACACTAATGTTTATGGGTTAACTAAATTACCGCTCTTTTTTAATTTGGTTCCAGGAACTTGGTCTCTGACATTTTAAAGGTCAATTGTACAATCTTCTATCACGCTTTATCAAGGTCTGATCCTGTGAGACTGCATGAAGCAGAAAATTGGGTAACAAACAGCTATGGCTTGCAATTCGAGAGTTGCTATGTAGATAGAATTTAACCTACTTCATTCAGAAGTTTGATTCCTTTCTTGAGCCTGACCGTCTCTTGTTTTAACGCCCTACGTAAATCGTCTCTAAGATGTTCCAAATTGAGATCTGTACATAAAGAATCAATGATCTCATTTGTGAGAACAAGTCGTTCCTCTTCTTGGATACTTTCAATTTCAAGCTCTCGAGAAGAGTTATTCAATTTATAAACCTCATCAATATTTTCAATGGTAGTAAATGCAATATGATTAGTATCATGGATAAGATCTTGATTCAGCTCTTCTTCCGTACTCTTTTCACTTAATTTCGAAGTAGTTTCTAATAAGTAGTCCAAGTGCTTTAATCCTAATAATGCTTTAATATTACAGTATAATCTATAACTCAAATATAACCCAGGTACATTAGGAATCACTGGAACAAGAGCAACAGGTAAACTCAATGGAATACCAACAGCACATAAGATTGCATATTTAAGATGATCAGATCTCTTTTTATCTCTAAAGTCATACAATTGATTCAATATAGTTGTCGGAGATTGGAACTTTGGATGATAAAGAGGAATTGGTCTCAATTGATTAGCAGTTATATTCAAACTATGAATTTCCGATTGAATCAATGCCCTTGAATCTGCTTTCAATATTGCTTCTTCATTGACCTCTCTAATCATTAAATTTTTAGATGGGAACAGCTTGAGACAATTCTCTTCATATGGTATGGTATCAAGTAATTTTTTCACATAATATGAAATTTTTTTATTGATCGAGTTGTTTGACTCTAAGAGTTTTGTCCACCCTTTAGAAGCAAGACCAATTAATTTAGATTCAAGTTTAGCAATCCAAGGAATGGTCTTTACATGGGATTTATCCAATATCGAACGATGATGATTGCAATAGATGTATGATTTATGAGTGGTGATTGGAATGGATACCACATAAATTAATGATTTATCAAGTTTCAAAGGAACAAGGCTCGTATTGGAATTGCATCTGCACTGCAAATGAAAGACGGCATAGAAATTGGATCCAATGCTTCCACCACCAATTTTACTACTAAGAGGCACCCTATTTGGTAATGATCTGATCATTTCTGGAGAACAAAAATTTCAAGATCGATACTCAAATTCTGAGTCTAGTCTTGAAGTCACAACAGAACGAATCAGAAATCGAAAAACTGAAATTTGAAAATTAACGTGAGACAAATAGTTACTGAATTAGTGAACACAAAATTAAAGAATTTGTCTTTTAAAATTTGATAATCACGATACTAAAACTCAGTCTCGATAATTGAATACAGAAAGAGGCAAATTAAACAATTCCAACCCTCCAATTCGTTCCACCTTCAAAGTGGCAATGTTTCAACTTCAACTGCGTGATTGACATTTCAGATAGCAACTCCACCTCACAAATGTGCAGGAAAGGTGTGGTGTTATTTTTGTTTGGTGTTGCAGCGAAAGAACAATCGAGCGTCTGGTCTGGTCATATGCAGTATGCTTTCTTGTATACATTTTTAGAATAGACTGTATGTAGGACTTATTGTCGATATGGTAAACGTGGTTCAGAAATTGATGATAAGATAAAGTTTACTATTGTAATTGAATTACGGAGTAATCAATATTTCAAAGCCATTTTGCGAAATTGGCACTGTTTTAATGCTATTAATCTTTTTCACGTTCATTTTAAACATTATTACGACCCTTATTGGAATGCCTTAACTGTTATACCTATACGATGGTGTACGGGTGATGTCTCTGATTTTGGTAATGATTCGAGAATGCGCAACCATAACAAAGTTGAGAGCTTCTATGCAGTCAACCTATTCTCCAATTCTTTCTTCTGGGATCGCAGACGTACAAGAATCACAAGCAAGAAAGAAACTTGTCTTCTCTCCAGAGTATAAACAATTCAAAATACTATAATTGGACTTCCAGCAGGCTGACAGTACAATATTGGAGGGGATACTTTTTATTGCCTAGCATTTCAGCAGTTTCCAGTTGATCACATAACACGTTACCTTACACAAAAGTTGTACCTACCATACAAGGAAGAGATATACATTCAAATTTAACATCCATTCAGAGCAGTCCTTCTCTTTTTGTAGTTGCGACATATAGAGCATGACCCAGCTGGAATCAATCGATTCCATTCAGAGTCTATCTATTCAAGAAAATGAAGTAAATGAACAAATAAACGAAGGAACGAATGGACAAGATGGGAACGCAAATAATGCCGGGCCCGACCAAACAGGAAGTACTAGGTCAAATGATAGAGTTGGAGCAACCAATGGTTCTACTGATAATACTCGTCATATAAATTCAGAATCTTTTAACGGACCCAACTTCAATGAAAATTCAAATTCTAATACTAGTGCTAATACTGGAGCCAATACCAATGGCAATTCGAGTACTAATACCACTGCTAATGCTAACACTAATAATAATAATATTATTATTAGTGCTGTCCCTTATAGTCCTCCTACCACTGCGTCATATTCTCGAGTATCTCCTGTGCCTCCATTGCACGATCCATTTGCTAATGCTACTGTCAACACCTACAAACATCAACCAAACGTGATTCCGCCATACGTCTTAGACAAACTTTCTCAAGTACATTATAAGGACCAATTAAACAATGCAAATCTAAACATTAATATAGAAGACACTACTTCATATACAGCATTATCTAGACCTTCTATGCGTACTACACACTCTAAACGAGATGATTCCGATGAAAAGCAATTCCAAAGTTTTTCAAATGACGCTTTTGTAAAATCATTGGGGAACAATTGGCATAGTTTTCTCAGCACAGTTCAACAACCATTAACTTATAGTGATGACATTGTGGAATACGACAAGCAATTTTCTTGGAAACTAGAAGGTGGATGGGGCGGTGAAGAAAGATTAAGACATGCTTTATTGGGGACTCATTCAACCGATGAGGACTCCAATGATTATGATGTACTGAATGGATGGAGTATAGGTCGATTATTTGGATCGAAAAAGAAACCTAATGGGAACATCAGATCCAAATTAAATAATCATCTAAATGAACCATCTCCGAGAGTTAGATCAAGGGCTGGATATTGGATGTCCGATGAAAAAAGAGCTGATTTAATACCTACATTAAAAAGAATTTTCTTGCAAAACCCTTTGATTCCTCTTTTCCTCCGAATATTGATAATTATATTCTGTGTGCTTGCGTTAGCGTTTGCATGTTCCATTTTCTACATGTCAGGACATCAAAATGTTCCTGTTCAGCAACAACCAAGTACCATGATGGCAATTACAGTTCAATGTTTTGCTATAGTGTACCTCGTATACATTGCATACGATGAATATCACGGAAAACCTCTTGGAATAAGAGATCCGGTGGGGAAAATGAAGTTAATTCTATTGGATTTGTTATTCATAATCTTCTCACTGGCCAACATTTCGTTGGCTTTCAATACTTTGTATGATAGAGAATGGGTTTGTAGGGAGTTCTATATAACTGCATCTACACCTGCTTCTGAACTTCCAAGTATTTTTATGGAGACGGTGGGACCTATTTGTCGAAGACAAAGAGCCTTGCTGTCGGTTCTATTTATAGCATTATGTTTGTGGGTGGTTACATTTTCTATAAGTATATTGAGAGTGATAGATAAGGTTGGTATAGGATCGCAAAGAGTTGATTAAGGCATATATATTTAATAGACAATAGAGTCAGATGAAGAATATTGCAATCTGTAAAGAAAAGATGGGCCCAACGTATTGTAACAATAGACCAATAGACTAATAGTTTTAGTTTCAAGTAGTATGGTGGAATGTAGATGTAGTGCCGTTTGATGTTGATGCAATGGTATAGAATCTGAGTGTATCTAACCTTTTAGGTCTTAATGCCGAAGATATTCCCAAAAAGAAGAAAACCGTCTCTAAGTGGATAAGCGAGAGTTGGGTTGTGTAGAGTGCAGTATAGAACGGTACACAGTGTAGTATAGATGTAGAATATAGTCTATTATGGAGTCTAGTACAGTCCTCCATTATACTACATTATATGCCAGGCTCTATACTAAACTGATAAAATGAATAAAATTGAGACCTACAGATTGTTCTCATTTAGTGAATGGTTACATCTTCAATGCGAGTGGACCTGAAAAATGCTTTTTGAGTGGAAATAATCTCAGAATACAGACAATTGACAATAAGCACACGAGCAACAAATCAACCACTACGGACCACTAACTTAGAAGCCACCAAACAACACCAACACTACTATCACACTACTACTCAAAAGCCAAACAAAAAAGCTGATTTCCAATCAGTAATCCATTCCTACTACCAGTCACTGACTATCTTTTAATCAATCATTCTGCCCATCTTGCCCATCTCTGTATATCCTGTACCTTATACCCTTCATGTAGTTGTTTGAATCTCGTTTGTATGAGTTCGGCTTTACCTCCATCTGCTCAAAATCGCGATATTTGTGCCTGCGTGCATCAACCATTCCTCCATTTCCCACAGTACTGGATATGTAAGATGCTAACCAAAGCCAGGTTGTGTGTTTGATCTATTCTAATCCACTAACATTAGCGTTAGTATCGAGGTGTCCAGTTTGGTCTTAAATACGTTTCCTGCTTGAAATCCGGACTGCATCTAGTGCTTGTTTGCAGTCTTGACTACAAAAGATTATTTTTGATTCTCTGTTTGCAATACCAAATCGAACATCGTTGACAGTGAATCACTAGTGGTTATATTCAGTTTCATATAAATTCAGGTGACCAACCGCTACATTTCCAAGAATCTATTGTTGATTACTGTTGGAAGTTTTCTGTATAAGTCTACACCGAGTGTGAATCCCGATATCTGAATTGGAATCGAATAGTTTGAATTCCTCAAAGTAGTTAGAAAGGATACTGGATAGCGTTTGTTATCAAAAACAAAGTCATTGTTTGAAAATATATAATCAAAATCAAAATCAAAATCAAATTCACCATCGTTGCTTCAACCTTTTATATAATACAACCTAGATTTACATCCCATTTATAAATTGTCTCCACAAAGCATGTCAGTAGCCCAACTGTGTCCCACCGGCAGTGATCTCAATTCGACTTGGTTTTTCGTTCAACCAGGTCTTGAATTCATTTTGGGATCTCATGGTGATCAAGGAGTAACTTCAAAGATGTATATGAACTGTTACACCGCCATCTATAACTATTGTGTTAACAAGTCAAGACATGGGTCAACTAATTTTGGGCCAAACAGTTCGAACTCATCCTCTTCCAATAATAATACCAGCAGTGGTAGTACTAATAATTCATATTCATTAGCAGGTTCTGAAATTTATAACAAATTGGATGACTATCTTATAAGATTCATAATAGGATTACATAAAGAAGAAAACGAAACTTTTCTCGAATTCTATGTCAAAAAATGGACCAGATTCACCATTGGAGCCGGATACATGAACAATGTGTTTGATTATATGAATAGATATTGGGTTCAGAAGGAAAGATCTGATGGTAGAAGAGATATATTTGATGTCAATACCTTATCATTACTTAAGTGGAAGACTCATCTATTCAATCAAAATGCTGATAAATTAATTGAAGAAGTTTTGGAACAAATTACTAAGCAGAGAAACAATGAAATAGTCGATACAAGTCTTATTCTGACTGCTATAAAGTCTTTGGTGTTTTTAGGAATCGACATTCAAGATTTGAAGAAACCAAACTTGGTGATTTATATAAAGCATTTTGAAAATGTATTCTTGGAAAGAACTGCTGAATACTATACAAAGGAAAGTAATCAATTCTTGGCTCAACACAATGTTGTCGATTATATGAAGAAATGTGAATCAAGATTAGCAGAAGAAGTCTCGAGATCAAACAATTATTTGGAAGATCATACAAAGAAATTCCTATTGGAGACTTTGAACAGAGTGTTAATTGAAGAACACGCTCAAATTATGTACGATCATTTTTTGGAATTATTGCAACAATATCAGATCAATCACATTCAAAGAATGTATAAATTATTATCTAGAGTTCCTTCAACATTGCAACCATTGGCCGATGCGTTGGAGAATTACATCAAGGAGGAAGCAGCGAAAGATATTGAAGAGATCAAGAAAAATGCAGAAACTGCTTCTGTCTCTGGAGTGTCATCATCAACACCTACACCAACCCCTACAAGAACCAATACGGAGACCGGGAACACCACAGTTTCATCATCTAGAAAAGTTATTCTTGGAATAAATCCTAAAATCTACATTCATACACTTCTTTCTGTCTACTATAAGTTCAATGAAGTTGTCACCAATGCTTTCAATAGGGATCCACTATTCATAAAAGCCTTAGAGAATGCATGTCGTCATTTCATTAACAAGAATCCAATTGCCACTCCCACTCCTAAATCTCCTTGCAAGACTCCAGATTTACTTGCCAGATATTCCGATTCTTTCCTAAAGGCAACTAGCAAAGAATCAGATATTTCTGATATGTCTAGTGACAATCTCATGATTATTTTCAAATTTATTGAAGATAAGGATTCATTTGAGGAACATTATCGTCGATTATTGGCTAAACGTTTAATCAACAGTAATACTAAATCAGATGAATTAGAAGAAAGTATCATTCAAAGATTGCAAGAGGAAAATTCATTGGAATATACCTCAAAAATGACCAAAATGTTTCAAGATATGAAAGCCTCGGAAGATTTGAAAAACAATGTGAAAGAAGAATTAGAATTTGCAGTTGAAAATAGTAATGGAAATCAAGTGAAAGAATTTATTCCATTAATTTTAGCTCATAGTATGTGGCCATTTAAATTTCTGGAAGATTATAATTTAAAAGTTGCCCCAGAATTGAAAGTACCATTTGATAAATTGGAGGAAATTTATCATAGGAAGCATAATGGTAGACAATTGCAATGGTTATGGAATCATGGGAAAAGTGAAGTTAAAGCCAATTTGTCTAGAAAGGGTAAACCTCCATTTTTATTCACCGTCAGTAATGTTCAATTGATGATTTTACTTGCATTTAATAAAAAATCCACTTATACGTTTGAGGAGTTGTTGCAGATTATTGGAGTTGCAAAGCATACATTAGAATCGCATTTGTTACCATTCACCAAATATAAACTTCTTGATCAACACCCAATTGGTTCAGAACTGTACGGTTTACCAACTACTCAATACACTATAGTTGAAGAATATAAATCGAAGAAATTGAAAGTCAATTTTGTCAGTTCAATTAAAACGGAACAAAAACAGGAAGAGGAAGATACAAAGAAAGAAATTGACGAAACAAGAAGAAATTATCTTTCTGCTTGTATTGTTAGAATTATGAAAGCCAGAAAGCAAATGAAACATAACGAATTGGTTAACGAAGTAGCTACTCAAGCATTATCAAGATTTAGAGCTAAGATTATCGATGTTAAAAGAGTTATAGATTACTTAATCGAGAGGGAATATTTACGTAGGGTTGAGAATGATACCTATGAATATTTAGCTTAGCTAATGAATGATATTAATTTTGAGCCGGTGGTGTAGTGAGTTGTAGTGAGCCTTGAGGCCGTCTTTTCTAGTGCAAGTGAAGCATAACTGATAGGTTTATCATATGGAGAAGCAAGGCCATCTCCATGGCTGTCTATCATCACTCTAGTCCATCTCCAAGCCAGTCCATCTCCAAGCCAGTCCATCTCCAAGCCAGTCCATCTCCAAGCCAGTCCATCTCTGAAGCTCACTCCGCCAATGTTCGCGGGAACTCTCTGCGCACTGCACTTGACATCTCTCACGCATATCAATATGAATCTCATCACCCTAAGCCATTCACTGAAACAATCGAGTTAATTCTATTTTATATACTTTCAAATTAACCGGGGCTGGTCTTTCCGTATAGAAACCTTGATATGTCTTTAGTGAGGAAAAGGAAAGTGGAAGACGATTCTTTGGGCTCTAGTTTGATTCGTTCTTCTTCGGTGGAAAATCCAAAGGGATCCGTTCTATTCAATGAAGCGATAGAACTTGATGGTCATGAAGGTGCAAGTTTATGTGCAAAATTCAATAGAAATGGCCAGTTGATTGCTACTTCTGGTGCCGATAAGAACATCTTATTGTGGACCCTTCCAACCTTGGAACATCAAAACTCCCCAAACTACGGTGTACTATCTGGTCATAAATCTGCAGTTACTTCAGTGAGATGGCTCCATGACAATTCCACTTTAGTGTCCTCAAGTGCAGATGCTACCATAGGCTTCTGGGATACAGAAACTGGTACCAGAATACGAAGAGGTGTGGGCCATGAGTTATGTGTGAATGAGGTAGATACTCTGAAAAGCACCAATCTAGCATTAAGTGTGGGAGATGATGGCTGGGCATGTCTTTGGGATAAACGTCAAAAGGAAGCTACCAATGAAATAGAAACCCAATATCCGTTATTATCGGGTACTTTTAACACTCAGGGTTCAGTGTTTTATATAGCAGGGATCGATCCAGAAATAATGGCATATGATATCAGAGACTTGTCTAAACCTTTATGGAAATGTAAAGGGCAGAATGATTCGATAACCTCGTTAGCAATCAATAACGACGATTCGATCCTACTTTCTCGTTCTATGAATGGATATATCAATACCTATAGCGCCAAAGAATTCATTCCTGAGGGAATATCCAGAATAATTCCATACATTTACGATGGTGCTCCATCTGCCAACGAGCATCGGTTGATAAGAGCTTGCTTTAGTGCCGATAATGTTTCCATAGTATCTGGATCGGAAGATAAGACGGTTACCATATGGGACCTCAACTCAAGGAGGATTCAGAGGAAGCTTTCTGGACATCGTAGTACTGTGATTGATGTGGATTGCCATCCAACTGAAAGAATTATTGTTTCAACTTCTGTGGATGGAACTGTCATAGTTAGAGAGATATAGAACTTGGGCTTACAGAGTTATGTAAAAGTGGTACTCATAGAACAGGTAGAGTGTATTAAAGACTAAAGTTTAACATATTAATAGATCTAGAATAAAAATTTTGTTTAGGGTCCCTATCATATCATAGTAGAACACCATTAACAGCTTCTTTAAGATCTAAAAGCGAACTTTCTTTCTAGTTGTGCTCTTCTTACTCATATCCTCTTTTTTAATCAGTTCATTTTCTAATTGCTCGTCGGGGTCAATAAATTTGCGAACATATTCATTCTCCAGGAATGTTTTTCTAATTTTCTGATTCTTGGCATTGTTCAATTTGGACAAATTGGCTTCTGTGAATAGATGAATTTTCCAAGCTCTTAGTCTGGTAGAGTCGTCAATTGTGTCAAAATGATCTAGGAGCGATGCTTCATCTGGAACTTGGGAATAGCATCGAGACTTTGAGACTGGAGGAGCTTCAAATGGCAAATATTCGGTTTCTTCTGGAATATGCTTCAAAAATTTATGCTTGAGAATATACTCCTGGATTCCTGTATCATCAATTACAAATTTCTTCACCTTTAATTCGTCACTATTGTTCATGGTTGTGTTAGACTTGGTAGTTGCAGCACTATCATTACCTGTTCTCTTTCTATATATTTCTTCTTCTAGAGTTCCTTCCAAAACCAATGTTTCGACAAAGACTTCCTTCGTCTGGCCAATTCTATGAGCTCTTTTAATAGCCTGAGCTTCAACAGATCTCTCCCAAACTGGACTTAAGAAGTAAACTCTTGTAGCTGCAATGATATTTAACCCATGAGAAGCCAACCTAAGATCCATAATCAAAGTTATACCTCCGTCGCTGTATTCACTGAATTTGGACAAATTAGTGGCTCGTTGTCCAGGACTGATAAACGTTGCGTATAAGATATATTCTACCCCGAGAATATCTAATAACTCAGTAAGGTAGTAAGCACTATCTTCAAACTCAAAGAACACGATGGACTTAATATTAGTGTGCTGATGTTCAAGTAGCCTACTTGAAATGTATGAGAGCTTGGCGGAAGCAGTTCCCAACACTGTAGCCCTTCTAATATCTTCAAACAAGTTTCCTTCACCTGCGTGGTTGTTATAGCTATGATTCTTCTTTAGAGCTGCCGCAACTTCAAGCTCTTGGCCGTCACTGTTTGATCTTTTTCTTTTCTTCACTCGTGAAAACGTTGCGTCCATCGCCAATCTGGGAACAATCATAGCATTCATGATATCGTCATTATTGATTGTAGATCTGAAATCTTGATTGGCATCTTGTTTGTTAAATCTTGTTAGGTTGCGCCTTGTAGTTTCCCCCCAATATGACTTCCAAAATGGTTCAGATACTTCATCTAGTTTATCTTTTAAATTTTGTTCGTCTGCAACATCCATAAATCGGTTCTTATAAAAAAACTCTTGAATAGAATGAATATGAGGAGCTCCATACACGCCAATACTGGTATCTTCCACAACCCCTGTTCCAAATGCTCTAGTGAATTCTTCAGGTAATCCAGATACATAATAACTCATCTCGTGTAACAAAGACATTGTCCTCCATCTTGCATTTGAAAGTGCCAACTGAGCTTCTTTCATGGATTTCAACAATAGACCCCTATCTACTTCAGAATAAACAGAATTTCCATCACGGTTTGTTTTAGCCAAACAATGCTTGCAAATACTAATGAGAGTCTCCACATCTTCTTGCTTGAAACCCGTCCAATGAAATGTTGCTCTTTGTAGATTTGTGATCAATCGCCTTAATTGTTGTCTATTTGAAGGATGAAACATATAATCGATATCAGTTCTCTCTGATGAAACTGCATTAACTGCCAATACCGCTATGAACATATTCACTGCAAGTTTATTATGAAACGAAGGGGTCAAAAATACTGGAACATGATGCAATGTTGGTAACTTTAGATCCTTTTCGATGTCTATGAATGAATGTCTCACAACAATACTATTCAAGAGATTAGCAAAACTTTCTTGTGACCCAAACTTGCTTTCTGCTAAGGGTCTGGACACCAAGTTAGTCCACAATTTAGGCTGAGTATGATAAGGTTCCATTTTAAGAAAGCTTCCAATTATGGCTCCAAGCTTACTCAAGTCGTCCTTTTCGTTAATTGAAGTTTGCACGGCATAATTGGTAGACTTTTTTAATGATCGATCAATTTTTGGAGTATTTTCTTCATCTTCTCCTTTCTCATCCATATATAATCTGGTAAGTCCCGACGTGGGTGTTCCAGTAACGGCCCAACGTCTTTCTGAATGTAATTCTTTACAAAATACGCTGGATTTGGAGTGCTTGGAACTAGTACTATGCCCTTCATCTATAATCAACCTCTTCCAATATATGCTTTTCAAAGTATTGGCAAAACCTTCACTATCAAAATTCCTTGCAAGTAAAGAGTTGGATAAGACGATCAAATCATACTTCACAAGTTCTCTAGGATCACTTGGAATCTCATTTGAATACTTAACATGCAGTGAATCTATAGGATCCTTAAACTGATTGGAAACGAATAGCTTATTGAGGTAATTTGTGTGAACATGTTTCTTAATTTCGTTGTTCCATTGATGGAAAAGATTATCTGGAACAAGCACAAGCGTTGTATTGCACAAGTACAAAGTCTTGCAAGTATTTTCAAGAGAAAATCTTTGCAAAGTTCGATTTCTTGTCAAAATGGCTGCATTGGACTCCAACATATCTAGATCAACCAAAGATATCTTAAAAGATCCAGGGCTATCATTTAAAATTTTTATAATTGATTGAGGAAGTTCATCTAAGTAATATTTCCAAGGCAATGAATTCTGGTTTACCTTGCGCTTGCAAAGAGTCACTAACGACTCTACCGCGTATCTCGTGTCATTTTCATGGTAAAGCAAACGATCTTGTGGAATGCTAGCAACCTCATACTTGGTTAGACAAACAAGTCCTAAGCAGATTAAGGTTTTGCCTAGCCCCATATTCTCTGCAAGAATTCCTCCTCTTGGTAAGCTGTAATACTCTGGTTTCGTGCAAAAGACGCCTTGAACCGTATCCAAATAGAATATTTTGGATTTATCCCCGCCTACAGAGCTCAATTTAACAAAATTCGGAACTACCCTTTGTTGAGGTATTGTCTCTTTTTCGTACATTTTTGCTATTGAACGAAGCTGGAATGGATACAACACTGTTTTAACACCCGAGATGAAACCATCTTGATTCAATAACTTTATGAGAACATCGGAAGGGTCACTTTGGGTTTCTTTTGCTTCCGTGATGTTCTTACCCTCATATTTACTAACGTTTGGAGAAGGTATATTCTGATACATGTTCAGAAGCTTTTCAGCCAAAGAGGTCCCGCGAAGGTTAGAATTGGTCATTTGAGAAAAACTGACTTCTCTTTTCTTTAGCCATCTATTTATGTGGTAATTGAAAGCTTCCTGTTTGGGCTGGATGTAATATGAGGAGCTGGAAGGATCTGGTTTCCGATAATCCACCGGAATGAACAATACTCGGTTCAATGTGGTCAAGCACCTATTGTGATGAGAAAGCCAACTCTTCTCGGAGAAGTCAAGGTAACGTATTAATCTCCACCAAGCCTTTTTAGCTCTTTTTTCAACAAATAAAGATTTGGGTTTATTGTATCTCCATTTGATGAAGTCTCTTGCACCATCAATATCTGAAGGTATAGCATACAACCTGACAGTTGATATTATATCGGTGGTAGAAAGTCTTACCATCCTAAATGTTGCCATAAGGTATCTATTACCAATTAAATATCTTAGGTCCTCCACTACAGGGTGGAGCTGAAGATTGTTCTCTTTAAAGAAGTAAACTAGGATTTCGATATCTAGCCATCTCCAGGGATTTTTGGTGTGGCTATGGCTACAAGGTAAACCATTTAGATCTGAAAATTGGAATGGTAGATCATAAAAATAAAGGATCCCAAGCGGTATGAGATTGTTGAGACGATTAGAAACTTCGGTTACAGTTTGGATAACATTGTAATATTTTTTCCTTGTGTTAGATAACATGAACCGGCAATCGACAAAACACTGTTATCCGTGTAAGTGAAAGTCAATGTAACAAATGATTAACTAATTGGGCTAATCATTATCTCTCTAATGTGGTATGCATATATATTGTCGGTAGTGCATACAAGGGGCTCCGATAGCTGCTGCAACCAACCCCAGATCTCTGGTTAAAAGCTACGGAGGTTCCAGACAGTGACTTGGATATGATCCGTTAAAAGTTAGCGCAATATTTAAATTTTAAGAATTTCAAGACAGACGGTGTATTTCCTGTTGTGTTGCTAATACAAAATAGTTTTGAGTGGCTGTTTTGAGACTATTTCACGATTTTTGAATGGAGATAGAGACTGTAACATATGGAGTATGACAGTTTTTTAGACAATTCGCACTTAATTAATAAAATTATATATTTTCACAAGCTGTACTTGTATTCTAATATTCAGTTAAGGGACTAGATGTTATCACATGTTTAGCAAAGATCACTTAAAAAAAGGATTTGGAATCAAGGCCTATAGTTGAGTATTTGTAGTAGCTGTAGCAGAGTCTTCGCCACAGCCCCGAGATTACACCTGTTCATTGGTTCATCAAGCCATATTCTGGACATCTATTCAACTCTCTGGCCCACTTCCAAATAGTTCGCACCCATTTCTCATCTTGTGCTATATCGTACCCATTCTCTGCAATATCACCATGAAACGTTTAGGGGAAATATATGCAAATACCTATTCCTGTATATTAATCACTATATATCACTGTTTGGTGTCTGACTTGTTTAGCAAACTGCCCCCTCCGCAAGCTTCCTCCATAATTTAAGAGCCTAATAATTAGACACCATCCATTGACTCAAGCCAATTAATAGGTTATATTTCTTGCATCTACTCACCATGAAGACGAGTCTCTTAGTTGTCCCTAGAAAGAAGACAGATGAAGTCAACTGGACTAAACCGATAAACAATTACCTCTTATCAATCTACGGTAATACTTCAGAGTACCAACAAGATTTAGAATCATTCAATAAACTTAGACAAGACCTTAAAGGAGTTAATGCAGATGAGACTGGTCTTAGGTTGTATTACAAGTACTACAGTCAGTTGGAATTGCTTGATTTGAGAATACCCTTTGCCACCGTTAATAAGCTGAAGAAGATATGTTTCACTTGGTATGATGGTTTCCAACCTTCAATATCTTACAAGCAATACGCATTACCATTCGAAAAAGCAGGTATTCTTTTCAATATGGGAGCGGTTTTATCTGGAGTGGCCAATCATAAATATATGGAATCTTCTGACGATTCGATCAAAGAAGCAATTCAATATTTGCAACAAGCAGCTGGAATATATGGATTTTTAAGTGAAAACTTCTTGCATGCTCCGTCAATTGATTTGGGACAGCCTACGGTCAAATTTCTAATAAAATTAATGTTGGCTCAGGCCCAGGAATTGTTTGTGTTGAAAGTGATAAGTGGTGATACTGAACAAATCAAAAATTCTTTAATATCTAAACTTTGTATGGGTGCTGCCAAGTTCTATGAAGAGATTAGTCAACAGGTCAAACACATGTCCAATGTAAGAAGCTCAATTGGATCTTCGGATGATTTCTATATAAAGGATACTGCTGTCGATGGGTATTCCGATGAAGAAGATGAGGACGAGATAATTGTCTCAACTGATAATGATGCAGAAGACGATACCGATGGAGACTCCCACTCGATTGCTAAGTTTGAACTCGCTTGGATTGGTACAGTTACTTTTAAGAGTCATTTCTATTTATCCTTAGCTCATTATTTCCATGGTTTACAATCGGAAGCGACTAGGAAATACGGTGATGCTATTGCTCATTTTTCGAAATCTTTGGATATTCTTAACGAAATCACTCCTTCTACTAGAAAGAGAATTGCTAATTCCAAGCATGCTTCTGCTTTTGAATTATTAGATAACTATAAATATCAAAAAGATGTCGTTGGAATAAAGATCAGTGAGTTAGAAAAGGAAAATGATTTCATTTTCCATGATATCATTCCTCTGAAAACATCTTTACCCGAAATAAAGGCTATGGAAGGTGTTAAACCAATTGCAATCACAAACAATTCATTATTCAATGAAACAAATGAATACAGCTACAATAATTTTTTCACTAATGTTGTTCCAGTGAATATCCACGAGTTGATGAGTTTTTATTCGGAAGAAAAATCCCAATTTTTGAGAAATGAAATCGATCTCAATGATGTATCTAATGAAGAAGTATCCTCAATGCTCGAGTACTGGAAATTGCCAAAGAGTTTAATTAATATAAAGGAAATGATGACCAAGGACAACTCCTTAACTACAAATGGTGACAGTGCTTCTTCTGCTGCAAATTCTACCTTGGCTACATCTTTAGCGGTGGAAATTTCATCTAAGTATCTGGTGGATATATCTAATAAGAAACAGATTCAAAAGTTAAGAGACCAGATATACGAGTTGATTCAAAAAAGTGAACCTAACTCCTCTGAAGGAGATAAAGAAGATCTTTTAAAGCTCAAAAAGTCTTTCATAGAAGCAAGTAATCGTGATAAGGAACTACTTGATCTTCTTAAGGAAAATGACAGTGCACATCTTTATGAAACAATCGGTAAAGGAATTGACTCGCCAGAATTTAAGAATTTATTCCGTGAAAATCAAGCAAGAACCAATTCGAAAGAAGAGATCAGTTTGTTAGATATAGATGATTCGAAATTATCTTCGAAAGACTCTATTAATGCTCAAATTAGTAGCATTGAAGAGCTCTCACGTGATTTGAATGACATCAAACATAATAAGCTCAAAGTTGTTGAACAATTGAAAAAAGAGATTCACGAAGACGATATTTCAGACATTTTGATTCTAAACACAAAAGTGAAATCTACAAATGAAATCAAGAATATAATATTTACCGAGGAATTAAAGAAGTTTGACAAATTTGCCTCTGAACTTGATAACCTCATTGTGAAGCAGAAATCGTTTCTTGACAGGTTAGGAGATGAATGGAAAAAGTTGTCGCAAGATCCGAAGGTGAAAGAAGTACAATCATCTAAGGAATATCAAAATAAGCTTATTAAACACCAAGAGACTAGAATTCAGAATTTGTATAACAACTGGAAGCGTTACTCGGCTGGATTAAGTAAAGGAGTTGAATTCTACAATTCGTTGTTGGGATATGCTAAATCAGTTAACGAAAAGCTTGAAAATAACAAAAATTTAAATCGTAGCTTCGAAGGTATGAATATCGGTGGTGCTATTGGACAGACCGGTGGCTACTCGCATCCAAAATATGGAGTTCCTACTCATCCACCTACACAATCTATGGATGCTCAGAATTCCGGGTATCAGCCCTCTTTAAGGCAACAAAAGTCAGGATACCAAGCATCACCTCAGTCCCAGAGCTCAATATATCTGCAAGGTCAAACGAGAACGCCAAGTTTCACTCAACCAGGAAGTTTCCAGAGCTCGTCTTATAATCAACACCAGAATGTTGGATATCAAGTACCTACTAGCGCTTCAAATACGGGATATGGACAACAGCCAATTCCACCTCAAGCTAACTATGAACGCTCTGGAGCTCCACAATCCAACTCCAGACACGGATCTTACAGTCCTTCTACATATTTTGAAGGACCACCAGTGACTACCAGGGATTCCAGTGGTTACGAAAGACCACCACAATTACCATTAAAGGCACCAAATGCACCATATGGTTCCGGATATCAGTCATATCCTCAGCAACCACAACCGTCACCTCCAATTGTTTCGCAGCCACAATATCCTCCTCTATTTCAAACACCCCAGCAACAAAACCCATCACACGGAGATTTGATTTACGATCAACCATCGACTTACCAACCAAATATGTATAATATCTTTTCGAATAACGGTCAGAATTGAGAGCAGCCGAGATTAAACAAAATTAAAACGGTTTAGATAAAGAATTAACACAGATTCTGTTAAAAGAACTATTGTAGTCTGCATTGTAGAGATTGTAACAGCAGAATAGAATAGAATAGTATAGAGTAATTATAATGTATAGGTTAAGTAGATAGAAGTTTCTTAGATTATATGGGTTAGATACAGGATCTCAGAAAGTAAGTTGGTGGGTATTGATTTGATTTGAGATTCGATATGAACGTGCAACAAATACAGTGTGTCTGTATAGAATTACTTTGTATTTCACTAATTGTATAAATACTGCCATGAACACAGCAATTGCCTATAGTCAACCTCGTGTTTGCTATTTGTTTGCAATTTGTTTGTAAATATATTTGGGGCAAATTTAAAAATAATCCAAAAATGAAAAACACTTGAAACACAATTAATCCCGATTGGGAAATATCTACAACCGGGAAAAAAGCTTCTAAATTTAACCTTTTCAGGAACTGGAAAATGGTAAACACTGCCATCTTATAGTAGCTTCTGTTGATCATGTAGCTCCGGTTAAAGTAAGCAAGAGACCACTAGAGTAATGATAAAAATTTAATGCAAAGACATTACCATCTTCCTTACTAAATATATCTGTCAAACTTTAAGTTTTAAGCGTAAATACGGGGGACGTTGCAGTTGGATAACTCCTATTTTGATGAGACTTAAAATTCGCATAATGATTCTCGCTCGGATAGGCTTAGAACAACCAAAATTTTTCAGAAGCAGGTGCTTCTGAAAAATAACTGTTCACCAGAACTATTCAAGCACAATGCTCATGTAATCGTAGTTTCTATCATTTTCAATTCAAAACATAATGAACCCTTGTCTACTGATTCCGTTGGGACCATAAAATCAGAGATCAGAATCTTTTCGCGGGCTTCGCGCTCTAGAATTGGTTCTCCCCGATGTCATCCATCCGTAAGCTGCATCAACTTCAATTTTTCCCTTCTGGTCGCAGTTTCCACATTTATCACCAGATTTGACAGGTTTTTTTTTCTTTTCTTTTCTTTTCTCTTCTTTTATTCTGTCTTATTCATCTGATGCAATCTTTTGTTTTCTTTTTTTAACTATTTATTCATTTATTTCATATTTTTAACTTCCGTTCGCTAAGTTAAAGGGACCTTGTAACTACTCATTAGATATTACAAAAAGTCGCAAATTACAAACATAAAAAAAAAAAAGAAGACGGGACCCACAACGTATTGATTTGGATCGATATCCAAAGTAAGAGCCTTTGAAAACTGATCATTCAGGTAATTCACCACAAGACAATAGTAGTTACCCCTGGTTAAAGCAACAACAGAAACAGAACAGAACACCAAAAGATCCAGCATAGATAAAGGAAGCTGGAATCAACTAATTCTAACATTTAGAGAAAACTGTTCACAACCAAATTCATATAAAAAGTCAAACAAAATCATATAGAAAATTTCCAAATAACACTTTAGAATATTTTTTTCTGACGTCATGAAGTTTAGCACAATTGCTCCCTTTTTGACATTTATAGTTGCATCGGTCGTTGCTTCTGATTCAATCACTTGTAATCAAACTTCTCCATGTCCAGAGTCAGCTCCTTGTTGTTCACAATATGGAACCTGTGGTTCAGGTTTCTATTGTTTAGGAGGTTGCGATATTAGAAGTTCTTTCAATATTTCCGCTTGCATGCCCATGCCTATTATGAAAGGAAAAAATAATACTTTCGGATCTATTGACCATTTTGGAAAGCAAGAATCCTTCCTTGGTAATACAACTGATACTGATTGGCTTTATACCGGATGGATTGAAGAGTACCAAGACTCCTTGATGATTCAGATGCCTAATCAATCAACTGGTACCGTTATCTCTTCTTCGGAATATTTATGGTACGGAAGAGTATCTGCTAAAATCAAGACATCGAGAACTGCTGGTGTTATTACTGCATTCATTCTCTATTCAGATGTTCAAGATGAAATCGATTACGAATGGGTTGGTTATAACTTAACAAACCCGCAATCCAATTATTATTTCGAAGGTATCTTAGATTATCTTAATGTTGCAAACTCAACAACAACCGATACTTTTGCAAATTGGCATATTTATGAATTTGATTGGAGCGAAGATAGAATCAATTGGATGATTGATGGGGATATTGTTCGTACCTTGAATAAGAACGATACATGGAATGAGACCCTTAAAGTATATAAGTATCCTCAAACCCCATCTAGAATTCAATTTTCTCTTTGGCCTGGTGGTTCGGCAGGAAATGGTATTGGTACTATTGAATGGGCTGGTGGTAATATCAATTGGGCTTCTGAAGATATTCAGAAATACGGTTACTTTTATGCTTCTGTCGAATACATTAATGTTGAACCATATGATTTACCTAAAGGAGTGAAAATGGTTAACAGTAATAAGACATCTGAATGTAATGCATACTTATATAACTCTACCGCTGGTGGACAAAAAAGTGTTATGATAACCAAAGCAAAAACTTGGATGGGAGATCAAAATTCAAATGGATTTGATCCTAACAATGAAGATGTTGAAGTTGTATCCACTATAAGCTCGGGATCCAAGACAATCGTTGTAACTTCGACTAAGACCCCAAAGGCTGACACTGCAGCAACTGTTCCAGCTACTACTCAAACTACCCCAACAACTGAATCTATTCCTTCTAATTATCACACTGAAGATGGATTTGTTCAAAATTCCAACCCTTCTAGTACCGGGTCGTCTTCATCTTCTTCAATTGCCAATTTAGCCGGATCACAATATATTGATATGGAAAGCATCACCGGATTGATTATGATCGTTTTATTCACCGGGGCTAGTATGCTCCTTTAAGCCCAAATGTCTATTTTTAGAGTCTATCAGGTAACATTATTACTGTCAGTGTTAATATTTGGAGACTACAGTATCTTTGTTGTTAATATTGTACTTTGAAAAGAAAAATAATTACAAATCAAAAAAATTACATAAAATGTAAGTGTAAGGAGGTTGGTTGGTTAATGTAGTCCAATGAGTGGGGCATCTTAACTTTAAAATATAGTCGTAGCAAGGCTTTGAAAATTGTAGAAAGCATCAAGCAAAGAAGCACCAAGCAAAGAAAAATAGAAAGATACAAAGATTTAAAGCTAATACCTTCTGACTTCTACTATACAATATCTACTCCAGTCTCTATGTATAATGAGAATATAGGAACTCTCTAATGCTATACAACTCTACATTTGGAGTTGCTCTGGTCTATCTTCTTTCAAGCATAATGCTTGTCTGGTGTAACTCTGTAACACTGCGATGGCCCAAAGCGAACAAATACTTCGCGCGTGCATTTTTCAGTTTAAGTCAACGCCATGCATGCAGGACCAAGCACTGAAAAATTGAGAACGACTTACGAGAGAGTTACAACCAGATGTGAGCAGGCACCAGTAAGAACAGTAGGACAAAAGTAAGTAGTTGATATAAAGTGTAGCTTGTACAATTACAAATGCAAATACTTACAACAAAGAGTGATTTCCAATTTTGAGTAGCTTAATTTTCGAATAAATCACCGTAATACTTGACCTATCCTCTCACAATTGAACTCTTTGGGCTCCTTGAGCTCCTACGGCTGCACGACCATCCACGCTGCATAAAATACACATAGTGGAATAGCATCCACACACCCACTCTGAGTGTCCACTCCTAAGCCGATCCTCATTTTTCGGTCGTGCCTTCTCCAACGAATTAAATCAAAATACACGTAACAAATTACAAGCCAAAACCAATAAAAGGGTATAATCTTTACGATATAGTTGCATAAAAATTGGGGAGTTTGGGTATTGAAACAAGAAGCAATCAAATAGTTAAAGTCCCAAAATGAAGATGCTTACTAAGTTTGAATCCAAGTCATCACGTGCTAAAGGGGTGGCTTTCCATCCAAAAAGACCATGGGTATTAGTATCACTTCATTCGTCAACAATTCAACTTTGGGATTATCGTATGGGTACTCTTATTGATAGATTTGAAGATCATGAAGGTCCAGTTAGATGTGTGAGTTTCCATCCAACACAGCCATTGTTTGTATCTGGGGGTGATGATTACTCAATCAAGGTATGGTCTCTCAATACCAGAAAATGTATTTTCACTCTTAATGGTCATTTAGATTATATTCGTACCGTGTTTTTCCATCATGATTTACCTTGGATTATTTCTGCATCCGATGATCAAACCATCAGAATTTGGAATTGGCAAAATCGTCAAGAAATTGCTTGCTTGACTGGCCATAATCATTATGTTATGTCTGCTCAATTCCATCAATCTGAAGATTTAATTGTTTCTGCTTCTTTAGATCAAACGGTTAGAGTTTGGGATATTTCAGGTTTACGTAAGAAGCATTCCGCTCCAACTTCAAATTCAATTAGATCTTTTGAAGATCAATTACAAAGACAACAGTTACCCCAGCAAGATATCTTTGGCAATACCGATGCCATAGTTAAATACGTATTGGAAGGTCATGATAAGGGAGTCAATTGGGCAACTTTCCATCCTACTTTGCCATTAATTGTATCAGCTGGTGATGATAGACTTGTTAAATTATGGAGAATGAGTGAAACAAAAGCTTGGGAAGTAGATACTTGCAGAGGCCATACCGGTAATGTATTATCGGTTGTTTTCCACCCAAGACAAGACTTGATTTTATCAGTCAGTGATGACAAGACAATTCGAGTTTGGGATTTAAATAAAAGAACTCCAGTTAAACAATTCCGTCGTGAGCATGATAGATTCTGGTTAATTGCAACCCATCCAAATATCAACCTTTTTGCTTGTTGCCACGATTCTGGAGTAATGGTGTTCAAATTAGAAAGAGAAAGACCTGCCAGCTCAATCTTTCAAAACAAAAGATTATATTATATCAATTCTGAAAAACAAGTACAATTGTACGATTTTGCCAAGAATGAATCCTCTTTACCAATGCTATCTTTGAAAAAAATTGGTAAAACTTGGTCGTTTATGAGAACTTTGTCTTACAATCAATTTGATAATTCTATATTAGTCACTCACGGAGAAAATGAACAATCTCAATATAGTTTAATATCTTTACCAAAACACATTACTGGAGCAATTGAACCAACTGATATCAGACAAGGTGAAGGAAATTTTGCTTACTTTATCTCAAGAAACAGATTTATTACTTTTATTAAGTCAACTAAGATTTTGAACGTTAAAGATTTAAACAATAATGTTACCAAGACTATTCAATTAGATTCTTCAGTTGTTGACGTATTGCCAGGTAACGCTGGAAGTGGAAAGATCTTATTAGTTAAACAACATCTGGTAATTAACTATGATGTTCAACAGAGAAAGGAAGTTGGAGAAATTAGTACTAGTAATGTGAAATACTGCAGTTGGTCAAGTGATGGACAATACATTGCATTATTATCCAAACACTCTATATCAATTGTTAACAAAGACTTAGAATTAATTACTTCTATGCATGAAACTATTAGAATTAAAAGTGCAGCATGGGATGATTCTGGAGTACTATTGTATCTGACTTTAAACCATATCAAGTATACTTTATTGAATGGTGATAATGGTATAATTAAAACCTTAGAAAATACTGTTTACATTACTAAAGTTATATCAAATAATGTGTATTGCTTGAATCGTTCTGGTGAAGTTGAAGTTATAAGAATTGATCCAACTGAGTACAGGTTTAAAAAATCATTGATCAATAAAAACTTCAACGAAGTTTTGAGAATTATCAAGAATTCCAATTTAGTCGGCCAAAATATTATTTCCTATTTACAGAGGAAGGGCTATCCTGAAGTTGCATTACAGTTCGTTGAAGACCCTGAAACAAGATTTGAATTGGCTTTGGAATGTGGCAATTTGGAAGTTGCACTCGAGCAAGCTAAAAAATTGAATAATAATGGAATATGGGAAAAATTAGGAGTCGAAGCTTTGAATCAAGGTAATATTGATATCACTGAATTTGTTTATCAACAGTTACACTATTTTGATAAATTATCATTTTTGTATCTTTATAAGGGTGATTCAGAAAGATTGGACAAGATGTCAACTATTGCAGAACATCGTAGAGATTTCAGTTCTTTAATCCAAAATACTTTATATAATAATGATGTCAAGAAGAGATGTCAAGTTTACATTCAAGGTGGTATGTTACCATTAGCTTACACTTTAGCTAAATCAAATGGGTTGACCGAATTAGCTAGTGAAATCTTAAAGCAAGCCCAAGTGGATGTTAAAGATGTCGAATTACCTGAGTTAGGCGAAATTGAATCACATAACCCTCCTAAACCAGTTTCTAAAACAATCGCCAATTGGCCATTGAAAGAATCATCATTATCCTTCTTTGAAAAGGTTTTACTTACAGGTCAAGTTGAGAACTTATCAATTGAAGACAGTTCAAACGGAGGATCTAGCAAGTTTGAAGATGCATTGGAAAGGAACGATCTTCTCGATGATTTTGATGATTCAAATGCCAACGAATTTGAAGATCTTGAAAATGAAGATGGTGTCAATGGTGCGGCCAGTGGATGGGACTTAGATGATGAAGATCTTGATATTGACGATTTTGTTGAAAGTAATGTCGAATCATCGGCTATTGAAAGTGTTTCGGTCTCGAAAGCCGAAGGAGAAATTGCTCATTGGCTCCGTAATGCCAAGACTCCTGCCGAGTACGTTGCTGCGGGAGTGTTTGATCAAGCAGCTTCTTTACTTAACAAGCAAGTTGGAATTATTGAATTTGAACCTTTAAGAGCAAGATTTTTGGAAGTGTATCAAGCCTCAAAGTTATACTTACCAGGGGTTGATGAACTTCCTGCAATGAAAACTTATATCCGTTTAGATAATGATGAAGATAATCCAAATAAATTTAAACCATTTATTCCTGGTTATGATACGTTAGAAGATAAGCTTGCAATTGGTTTCAGATATTTCAAAGAAAATAATTTAGAGAAGGCAATTGAACAATTCAGAGATATAATTTATACTATAACAGTCTTCACAGTTGTTGATGAGGAACAAGAGGCTAAATGTTTTGAAATTTTAGACATTTGTCGTGAATATATTGTCGGTTTATTGATTGAATTGGAACGTCGTTCAATTGCTGCTACCGATATCAAGAGAAATTTGGAATTAGCAGCCTATTTCACCAGATCCAAATTGCAAAACGCCCATAAAATAAATGCTTTACAAGTTGCCATGACCCAATCATTTAAGAATAAGAATTTCTCTAGTGCTTCGTATTTTGCAGGAGAGTTATTGTTACTTGTTACTAGTGGAGCTAGAGCAGAACATGCTCAAAAATTAAAGGCAAAAGCCGATTCAATTGCAAGCGATGCCATTGAAATTGATTTTGATCCATATGCAGATTTTGATATTTGCTGTTCTAGTTTCACACCAATTTATAAGGGTAATCCAGTTGTTACAGAACCATTGCTTGGAGCTAAATACAAACCAGGTGAAGAGGGAAAATTGTGTAAAATAACAAGAATTTCTCGAATTGGGGGTCCAGCTTCTGGTTTGCGTATTAGAGGTTAGTTTTACATTTGATAAATTACTTGTTCCTGTTTTAGTCAGATTTCATCACCAAAAATTTTGCACCCTTCATCTTTCTACCACCATTTCTTATATCACAGAATACATACTTATATATAAAATATAATATAACCAAAAAATGAATGATCTTTTTCTTTTGCGAACTACTAGGGTATGTGAATCCACCAGAATTGTAGTTTAAATACAGTAACGATCGAAATATAAAATCGATTCAATACAAGTTGGCATAGCCAATATTCAATTGGAGCTTTCCAAGCCATTTCGAAGCGCCATACATTTCGTGCAACTGTATGCGCGCGTGCCAACATCAGTGCTCCTTCCCTCTCGATCAGTTGCCTATCAGGGTTGGAATATGCGGAAGGCGGGGAAAGAATTGATTTTGAATTTGCGAGAGATGACAGGTCGCGGAATTTTCCAGAAGAATCAACTTGAAAGGGTAAGTAAGCGCCCAAACCACTAACTACTGGCCGAACTACTGCTGTCCTTACTGGCCATGGTTAGTAGTAAATTTGACATTTACATGGTATTATGGAAAACAATACGCAGATATGTAGTATGTAGCACATCTGACATTAACTTGCACTTGTTTTCCAAATGGCTAGTTGGTGGAGTTTTTCAAGTTGACCAAATTGAATACCCCCATCTTCGTCTTCCCAAGTCTCAATTCTCAGCTGCTAAATTAATTTTTCATTCATTCCATCTCACCGAAAGAGGCATTTTCGAGTCTCAACCATCACAACTCTCAATCTGTTCCCTCTCCGGATCTGCTTCGATATCTCCAACTTTAAGCGCGGCAAATATAAAATTGGAAGCTTCCACATCAGTAACATTTCTTTTTGAAAGTTTTCAATTTTCCTTTTTGTTGTTGCTGTTGTTGTTGATAGTTTAGATTCACGATGTCCAATGCATTAGCCCTTGAATACAAGGATAAAGGAAATGAATTTTTAAAAGATCATCATTTCAATGAAGCCATAGAATCTTATACAAAGGCTATTGAAATCGATCCAACAAATCCAATTTTTTATAGTAATAGAGCACAAGTTCATATTCGATTAGAGAACTATGGATCTGCCATTGCTGATTGTGATGAAGCTATCAAATTAGATCCAAAGATGATCAAAGCATACTATCGTAAAGGGGTATCAGAAATGGCCATTCTTCATTACAAAGAAGCCCATACCAATTTTAAAATCATCTTGAAATATCTTCCCAATGATAAATTAACATTAGAGAACCATAAACAATGTGTGAATTTTTTGAAAAAGCAAGCTTTTGAAAGAGCTATTGCTAGTGACTCCAAGGGTTTAATACTTACAGAGATAGATTATTCAGGAATGATTATCGAAAAGCATTGGGAAGGTCCCGAATTGGAGATTAATGTGGTTAAAAATAAGAAATACTTAGAAGATGATTCTATAGAGCCAATATCTGTCGACATAAAGGGACTTGATATAAATTATTTGAAATATGCAATTAAGCTTTTCAAAGAAGGAGGAAAATTACCAAAGAAACATGTATTTGCTATAATTGCTAGAGTATACGAAATATTAAGACAAGAAAAGACTATGGTAGAGCTTGTATTACCTCATAGTCAGCTTGATGAAAATTCTGGTAATGAAGATGAAATACTATTAGCTAATGCTACCAAATTCACCGTTGTTGGTGACACTCATGGACAATTTTATGATCTTTTGAATTTATTTTCAAAATTCGGATTCGTTTCTGAGGAACATGTATATTTATTTAACGGAGATTTTGTGGACAGAGGATCATGGTCTTGTGAAGTTGCACTTTATTTATATATGCTTAAGATATTATATCCTAGATCTGTTTTCATTAATAGAGGAAACCATGAAACAAACGATATGAATAAGACTTATGGATTTACTGATGAATGTGAATTCAAGTACTCTAAGAAGGTATTTGAATGTTTTGCTGAATCCTTTGGAGCATTACCATTGGCTACATTAATCAATAGAAGTTATTTGTGTATGCATGGAGGATTATTTTCTGACGATAACATTAAATTGGCAGATATTAAACAATTCAATAGATTCCCTAAATCGGGTTCAACTCAACCACCAAGGGAAGGCATCGCTATGGAATTGTTGTGGACAGATCCTCAAACACTTAATGGTCGTTCTCCTTCTAAAAGAGGTATAGGTATGCAATTTGGACCTGATATCACCGAAAGGTTTTGTTTAAACAATAAGATTAGAAAGATTTTAAGATCTCACGAAGTAAGAATGAAAGGTGTTGAACAGGAACATAATGGTAGATTAATAACCGTTTTCAGTGCACCAAATTATTGCGACTCTACTGGTAATTTAGGAGGTGTGGTTCATTTTACTGAAAACAAAGATTATGATAAAGACTCTGATGAAGGAGAAGGATACCGTGAAGTTCAAGATGCTAACTGTCCATGGAATTTTGAAATTGAAACTTTTGAAGCAGTTCCACACCCTGATCTCAAGCCTATGGCATATTCCAAGAGTGGATTTGGTTTCTGAACAATAGCGTAGAATGTGCGTTGTTGCTTGCGAGAAGTACGATAGAAATTGGCGAAGAAATGCATCAGAAAAACTTGACCTTTTTTGGGGTCGACTAGTTCTGTTTTTCAGTTTTTTGATGTTACTAAGTAGTAAAACATTAAGATGTATTATAGGAAAGTATGATAGAAATGTTAAGTTACTGTATATATCCAAACTGGTTATCTAGTAGCTAATCTGAAAGATGTTTCCTGTAGATATTGAACGTAGTTTCCAGCTCTTAAGCTTCCAGAGCTTCGAGAGATTGGAGAGCTTGGAGAGCTTCGCGAACCCTTTCTCTTTTCTTTCCTGCACGCGACCTCTCAATGTAGTCTTTCGCAGCAGCCTAAAGAAGCTTACTGCAATTGTTTAATGGCCCTGTCATGTCTTTTCTGGAGGTGCACACCATTTCAAAGTTATTCGTTCTGAATATATTGCTCATTAGTTTTCCAAGGGATAGTTGGTAGGTTACTTTTCCCATTAAAAATAGGAATTCTGAATATTTCCAACTCAATATCCAAGATGCAGCCCAGTACTCCAGTCGTGGAACCAGACGATGACGAACCAGATGAATGGGATCAAAGAATAATCAAAACAGGATGTCAGGACGAAAATCTCAAGCTTCTTTTATGTCATGCTGATACTGGTGATTGGAGAAAATGCATTCCTGAAATGGAAGAATTCAAGAAATGTTGGGACCAGAATAAGAATAACGAGAGGACTCACACTGTTAATAATGAGAATTGAATTGTGGACTTGAAAACCCAGAGGTTACGATGTGACTTTCAATCATGTAAATAAATAGATTGTTCATAGAATTCAATGAATGATTAGATATGAGTTTGGAACATGAAGTTCTACAATTAGGAAGTCATTTCTCTTATTTTACTTTTCATTTATTTTACCTCGCTTTATTTTTGTTTTAATTCTCTTTAACGAAGTCAGACTACAAACAAAACAATGCTACATCCCTAGCTACAACCGTAGTTTCAACCTTCGGTACCTCTAGATATTCCTAGTCTTTAACCTTGAACTAACATCCTTAAATAATTGTCATCGCGCTCTTCTTCTCTTACGTAGAGGCAGGCCAGTCCCTCCGCAGAAATTGCCTAATCGATCATAATCTCAACTTCGCGTAAACATCGTACAACTGATAGAGGAGACTACGTCTAGAGAAGCTACCGACACAGCCAACGCTTACACCATATTGAACCAAATTGATACCTCTGTCTATATGAATAACTCGCCGGTATTTAAGAAGGGCTTTCATATAGAGGAACGATTTGTTTCTGGTTCGCGCCCAAGTTACCAAAAGTCAAGCCCTCATAGACAAGAACTTCAATATCCCGAAGATCTGATTTCTATAGAGTATTCCGATAATGATTCAGAAGACGTACAAAATCACACGATACAAGGGATAGAAAGCATATACAGATCTGAACAGGAGTTTCAGCAGGAGATCAATCGACTCAAGTCCCAAAGCACAAAAAGATTCTACAATAAATGGCAGGATATAATATCAAGGTACTCTAAAATTGATGACGACAAAGAAAGTGATGAAATTGATTTAATAACGGGGGATATAATCAAAGATAACGGTCATTTGAAGGCATTGGTAGGTTCGAATCAAAGAGGAATACAAGGGCCAGACTCCAATATATGGTCTGCGACTTTTGATTGGGATAAGCAGACGATCACTGCTAGACAGCAACAAACCAGACATAAGAAGCTCAAGAATCAAATAAGGAATGAATTGAAGCTACTGAATATGTTCTCGTTAAATAAAGAGGTAGAACCTACTTTGGTACGCCATCCTTCCACTTGCAATGACAATATTTTACTACTTGCACCCTCTCCAACCAAAAAGGCAAAATTGTCTCCCACAAAGAAGATCAATTCCCAATATGACCAAGACTTTACATTAAAACATCCAATATTCTTGTTTAAGCCTCTAAAGGCACTACATAATGATGCTCATCCGTTCCTATCTTCACCATCCAAAGAACGTTCCTCTGAATCTGAGAATGAATTACAAAGTGTTGATGAAAATCATTCCGAAAGTTCAGAAACATCTCAGATCGATTCTGAAGAAAATCCTGAACCTTCAAAGACTGAAAGTTATTTAGAGACTACTAACAGCTTTGATCTGGAATTCCTGATCATTACTTCTCCGACTTCGTGCAAGGTGCCTCCGAAAGATATTTACAAATGTGCCTTTGGCTATTGCCATTATTGCACTGGCAACAAGTATCAATATCAAAATCATTTGACCCAAAACCATTCTTTAGAATTAATTGCTATAGGGTACCCTATAGATCAGGATAAGAAGCTTAAGAGGACTCTGGTCAGTTCACAAGTGAGCCAAGCTACAATAGAGAAACTAGCTGAGGATTTTCCTCTAGTATACGGAGTTCCTCAATTACCTTTGACATCCAATGGAGAGCCAATACTATGTAAATGTGTTCTTACAAATGGATACAGATGCCAGAAGTGGTTCCTTACTAAGAAAGAGCATCATCTGCATAGTCTCAAACAGCCTGAAGAGTGTTGTTCTAAAAGACAAGTGTTCCTTTGCCCGTTGCTAGGCTGTGGGTATATGACAGACGAGGGATATTTAGCATGGAGACAACACTTTATCACTGAGAAACATTACATCGAGCCAAAATACAAAACAAGACTTCTGAATACAACTCAAAATCCCCCCATCGAGTCGTCGAAGTCTACATTACCAGCGTCACAAACAGAGCCATTTCATAGCAATGATGATCACGATATCTCAGAAGAGATCCCCATAATCAGACAGTTACTTCAGGGCTCCGAGAGTGAATTTGCATTACCATCAAGAGAGACTGACTCTGGATATGAAAGCATTGATGAGCTTTTCAAGTGAACCAAAGCATCCTATAGAATAATCATATGGAATAATCCAATTGCATTATATATGTACTATATATATTATCATTTCATGTAATATAAAATTTACCAAATTCACTAAGGTTATATATTTATTTTCATTTTGTTATCTATTTACAAACATTAATTCTACTTCTCACGTAAACAACCAAAGGAAAGCTACTTATTCCTTCTTATCAGGCTTACCTTTGAAGGCATCAGTTCCTTGTATGTATTTGTCAAATGCATCGTTTCTTTCAGGGAATGGTCTTGGTCCAACCAATCTAATCATATCTTCCCTAGTCAATACTTCTTTTGCAAATAATTCCTCAGCAACAACATCCACAAGCTTAAGTTTTTCACTCAATAACTCATGACAGGCTTTGTAAGCTTCATCAATGATTCTTTTGATTTCAATATCAATGATTCTTGCGGTAGACTCAGAATAAGTATTATGAACCTTGAATCCACCATTGGACTCAGAGTCTGAATAAGTTATACTACCTAATTTTTTGGACATTCCAAGTCTTGTAACCATCAGTTGAGCCATCTGAGTAGCCTTTTTGAAATCATCAGAAGCTCCGCTAGTGACGGTATCAAAATGCAATTCTTCACTGACTCTTCCACCTAAGCTCATAATCATTCTGTGGTTGAATTGCTCCTGTGAAACTAAATATTGATCTTTTGGTAAGTATTGGGCATATCCCAAAGCTCCTTGACCTCTTGGGATAATCGAAACTTTCACTAAAGGATCAGCAAATTCCAAAAACCATCCACAAATTGCATGTCCTGCTTCATGATATGCAACAGTTTTCTTTTCTTCCAAATTCATAACTCTTGACTTTCTTTCCAATCCTGCAACCACTCTTTCAATTGCTTGTTCGAAATGATAGGTATCAACATAATTAGCATCCTCTCTTGCGGCAATTAAAGCTCCTTCATTACAACAGTTAGCAATATCAGCACCGGCAAATCCTGGGGTAAGAGCACTTAATCTTCCAGCCAATTTTTCAATTGCTTCATCTTTAGCCTGTTGATATTTACTGAAATTGATATCCTTCTGATCAGCTTTAATATCTTCAACACACTTCAAAGTTAATTTCTTTAAGTGAACTTTGAAAATGTCTTTACGACCTTCAACGTCAGGTACATCGATTGAAATATGTCTGTCGAATCTACCTGGTCTCAATAAGGCCTTATCTAAAATATCAGGACGATTTGTACCGGCCAATACCACAACATGATCTTGAGACTCAAACCCATCCATTTCAACTAATAATTGATTCAAGGTATTTTCTCTTTCATCATTTCCTCCCATCTTTCCGTTACCTCTTTCTTTACCAATTGCATCTATTTCATCAACAAATATGATAGCAGGGGCCATTTCTCTAGCAGTTTTGAATAAATCACGAACCCTTGCCGCCCCTACACCGACAAACATTTCAACGAATTCAGAACCTGAAACCGATAAAAATGGAACTCCGGCTTCACCAGCAGTAGCCTTGGCCAACAAGGTCTTACCTGTACCTGGAGGTCCTGATAAAATGGCACCTCTTGGAATCTTAGCCCCTAATTTCTCATATTTACCAGGATCTTGCAAAAATTTAACAAATTCCATAATTTCTTCTTTTGATTCATTACATCCAGCAACGTCTTTAAATTTAATCTTCACGTCTGTTTCTTGATTAAACAATTTTGCCTTTGATTTACCAATCAGGAACATTCCTCCTGGACCCCCAGCACCTCCAGAACCCGAGGAACTCACTCTTCTCATAGTTATATACCATAAACCTCCAATTAACAATACGGTGGGCAAAATTGGTAATATATAGTTCAACCAAGAGCCTCTTTCCTCATACGAGATCGGTAACCTCTCAGCTAAAGGAATATCTAAACGATCTTGAATTGCATTCATTTCATCTTCAAAAAATTCAACCGATCCAATTGTGAACACAACTGCTGGATGACCTGAATTGGTTTGGAAAGTTTCATCTGATACAGCACCTTGAATCAATTCAGCTTCCACTGCAAATTTATTAATAACTACCAATTTAGTAACAAGCCCTTTTTCAAGATATCTAGTCTTGAAGTCTTGGAATGAAAGTTGATCTTGTTTATTGCTTGGATAGAAAAGAACAATAGTTAACAATAATGAAAATCCAAGAGACATGGCAATACCTCTCATCATGTTGCTATCAATGGTGTAAACTTTGAAATTGAGATTTTTAAGGGTTGGATCCTTCTTCAAGTTCTCCTTGAATTCATTTTTAATTTTTTCTTCTTCTTTGATATCTTCATCTGATTCCTGCTTTGGATGTGGTTTCGATTTTGAGGAAACTGGTTCCTTTTCTTGTGGTTGGTTGTGTTCAAGGTCATTTGGGTGTTGACCTTCAACATTTTTCTTGTCCTTATCCTTCTTATCATCATTCAACTTCTTTCTCTGGGATAAATTATTACTATGATTGAATCTTAACGTTTGTATGGTTGAGAAGTGATGAATCGAAATGATCGTTTGAGAGTGTCTTGGTAGCAGAAAACACCTAGTGGACACATTTATACGAGTCACATTGAAAGCAAGCCTACGAGCAGACCATTTCGCTATATGACTTCCTATTGACATGTTAATGACCTCCAGACTCTGATGATTGTGAAGTAAAGAGAAATAGGTAAAGCTGAAGGTTACAAATTTGTTACGGAGCTTCTGATTGAGCTTTCTTTCCATTTGCCGTTGGTATATATGCAGGTTACGGTTTAATAGGTGCGGGACTGTTAGGCGCATGGTAGAGATCGATTGAGAGTCTGACCAATATGGAACTGATTAATGTTGGAACACTTTAACGGTGGAACACTTTAATGGTGGAACACTTTAGCGGTGGAATACTTTGACGTGGAGCACTTTGACGGTGGAACACTTTAACGGTACATGGCACGGATGACATATTGAACTGAATGAGAAGTAAGTAAGTTATGTCATATCATGAAAGATACTGTTCTCAGAAGCTACTCTATTACTATGCTGAGAATTACAATGGTGGCCACCTAACGTGCAATTATATTATCAGTGCTGTAGTTATACATTTTTAAAGTTAGTGGTGGATCTAGCCAGACACTTAAGACTTTGGCTATAGCGACCACCTACAATATCTATTCAAATGGAAAGCTTTGTGAATAGTAATAAAATCAAGAAAAAAAATGAGAACTTATCTCAAAAACCTCTCTTATATAAGATAGAAGTGTATCAAACCGTAAGACAAACAGTAATATTAAAAAATGGAAAACAATACTCAAGACTCCATTTCATCAATTCTTTCCAACAAAAATATGTAATGCTCTATTATGTTCATACTCTACTACTAATGAACTCATCCCAACTGGTTTCACAGATCTTCAAGAATTTGGCTCTTTCCTGAGAAAGCCAGTCTTCTTTATTATCCACCAGCTTACCCTCAGAATCTTCAGCTTCGACATCTTCACCTCCTTCATGTTGAGGGTCTTTATTTTCATTTTCGTTTTCGTTTCCGTCATCGTTTTCTGGTACTTTATCTACTTTGTCATCCTTAAAAGCCTCCATATCCCTACTATTTTTGAATATCTTGAAGTTAAATACAGTTTCATTCATAAGATTGATAGATCCAAATATCTGACCTTTTGATAATAGCAATTTGGAATGCTTTTCATCATACTCATCAATAGCAACACTTTCAGGATCTCCTAAATCTTCTTGATCTTTATCCTTATATTTTTTCTGCATTTCCAATATTTCTTCCTCTGTTGCTGGGAGCCTATCTTCATCCTTTAAACTCTCGTTCTGATCGAAATATTCATACTGTGAAGATAATGGCTGAGCATTGAAAGGAGCAGCTTTAGTGAAATCTCCAAGATAAACGTCGGTCACTGAACGTGATTTGGGATGCGCAGGGTTAATCAGAGAACTCTGCAATTGCTGTTGTAACTGAATTTGAGGCGATATTTGTTGTAATGGATAAGAATGTGGTTGCGGTGGAGAAACTTGTTGGTATATATATATTGGGTGACCATTTTGTTGATTGTGAGTTGGAATATAGTATTGTTGGGGCCCAAATGGTTGTTGTCTAACCCTACTCGTTAAACTAAAAGGTGGAGAAAATCCTGGTCCTACTCCAGAGTATGGAGTTCCAACCTTAATCTTTCTATGAGGTGAATGAATATAAGCACTATGCTGCTGAGGTCTGAATCTTTGTTTTTGAATATTCACCAGAGACAACGGATGTTGTATTTGTTGTATATGATATTGCTGCTGCTGCTGTTGCTGTTGATATTGAAATGGTAGCACTCTTCTTTGCTGTGTCACATTTCTTGAACCAAGATACTGTTGTTGACGAAATGGAATAGATTGTCTTATTGGGGCAGATCTAATGGCCGGTTTGTAAGATGGCGAGGTGTCGTTTGATGATATCTGTAATGGACTGGGGACATTATCTCTTTTTAATCGCTTGGAAGTACCTGGCGTCAATAAATCATCTATACTATTGTTTAATTCATCAGGTTTGTCAGTAGAAGCTCTAATTGCAATATTAGTTGGATTACCTGCACTGGATAGATTAGCAGAACTTGTAGATGAAGAGGCATTTGGAGATGAATGATCTTGTCTTGATACCAATTTAATATTACCATTAACACTCTCTTTCACACTATGAGTGACCGAAGGAGTACCCAAAGTAGTACTTACACTTGAGTTCAAAGCACCATTGATAATATTCGATTTAGCCGAGTTGTTACCACTAGAGTTTCTAGAAGCAATCAAATCTCTTTGTTGTTGTTCTATTTTCTGAGAGATTTTGACAGTTGTCTTCATTTCTCTATTTAAAGGAGGTAATCCTGGAGAAACGATACGAAGAGCAACATCTGCATGATTAGGGGTGTCTAAATTAAGCGAAGCTGGCCTGTGATGTTTGGAAGTAGGAGACATATTTGAGTAAACAAAGGTCAATCAAAGCCAATAAATTGATTTGAAAGGACAAAACAGGTTTTTATTTATCACGGGGTCCGGAAAGTAGATAAAATCGAAACTTGAATTTGGATGCTCCAGATACAAAAGAGGTTTGTAGTCAATTTGGAACCCTTTTTACTATCACTAATTTTCAAAATTGTCTTAGATTCACTTCTGACACGAAAAGAAAATTTGTGGTATTAATAAATTAAACGAAGAACTGAATACGAAAGAAAGGAACCTCCCTTTGGTGTTTAATTAGGAACGATAGCTGACTAACTGCAAGACAAGGTAAAAAATAAATAAATTTTTGTAGGTAACTCTCAGGTCACTGAATAAACACTCCAACAACGCGTTAAATATCAACACTGCTAATTTCTTTTTCTAGTTCAGAGCAAATCAAATAATTTTATGATCCCACAACCCAATATAAACAAAACCTATAAATGATTCTAACCAAAGACAAAAAAAAACAGGAAAGAAAACAAGGGGATTAGAATTAGCAGGAATGGAAACAACTGATCGCGTTGTCTTTTTTTGTAGCCCTTGAATCAAACAAAAAGAAAGTCGGTCAGTCCTAACTTTTTTTTTCGCTCTCTGATCACAACTCAAATTGAAGGCTAACGAGAAATCAGCCAGTGGGAAAAATAAATTATAACACTTTCTTATAGGAAAAGCAGTTGGATGGATGGAAAGTTTATAGTTGAGAATTATCGATTTATAACCTTTAACTAGCTAAGGCGGTTACTACTATGTGATGACAAAAACCCTATTCGTCTACAAAAAAATATTGACCTAGTCTTACTGTAACCCTTTGGTGATAGTTGTTAGAAACTGAAACATTTTCTTCTTTTACTTGTTTCATCTGCAAAGACTGCGTAACCTTAAGAAAAAATTATCGTAGGTGCACCGATGTAGGTATGGCTTATGAGACATGCGAGGGTGTTTCAAAGTGATCAAGCTACTTCAATCTACGGCTTGTAACAGGAATAGGAAGCAGTGCTTGAGATGAAAAGAAGTCAAAATGAATCTTTCAAATATTCCATAGTCTTTCTCAATGTTTCATCCAGTTTATAGAAAGGTGAAACAGGGTTTCAATAGTAATCATTAGAAAAGTTTGAAAATTTTCCGATATGCGGTGAAGTGACTATTAAATAAGGCTGAAACATGAGTTGTAAGTGCTCTTTCCACTTCTCACCACATGAAATTAAAGCTTAATTTGAATCAAATGAAGCGACAAATGGTTAGAGCAAAAAAAAAAACCTTAATTCTGGCAAAATTAATGTCTACACTCTGCTGATTAACCACTTCCAGTTCTGGAGGTAGGAGGTGGGAAAATGTGACAATTTTCTTCTCAATTTTACAGTATGTATATCCACAATTTTCTATATCAAAAGGTTATAAACGAATATTGCCTTCAATTATTTTTGACGTGATGCTAACTTTGGTTATGAGTTATGACCAGCACTACATCCTTATTAGAAATGGATCCCCAGACATATTTCACAAGGCAATTCGGAAGATACCTGCAGATTCATGTACGGATCTGTTTTGAGTAGTCAGTATAACTGTGTAGTAACATTTATCAGGACTAGTCTCATAAGTTTATACTAATAAATGGACAATCTTACCAAAATAATGAAACTAGTACCGGTATGGTCATTATGCACGACTGGTTATCCTCTGAATAAGAACTATTTAGTTTGTAGTTTCCACAGTTCGATTTGTGGGACGGGGAGGTTCACTTATATTTTATATTAGACTATATCAGTAAAGTCGAACACAAAACGGTACCTGAATTTGGAAGGTTCTGTATTTATTTTATGATTTAACGTCCGATCTACGTCGTGTTCATAATCTGAGGGTTCAAAGTATAACTAACAATAAAAAATTTTGCATACCCCAAACTCCAATTTATTTTGTGGGGCTGTGGTTCTTCGAGAAAACGAAATGGAATGAGTATGGGAATGTTAATTATTTAACCCGTTTATGAGCACAATCTTTGTACTACTTCTACAGAATAGAAAATTTCTAATTAAGTATTGTATCTAATGCACTTTGCCTGAGCCCAAACTCACCTTTCACCTCTTTTCCAGTTGAGCACGTAAACATCATTAATTTAATTTGGCTTTTCAATTTGATATATTAGTTTGAGTTTCTATAATGGTTGCGCTATCGTTCGCGATGGCGCATTTGTCAATTTTAACAATACAGAGAAGATTAGCATTGTCCTTGCATAAAGATGACACGCTTTACAAAGAGATTTAACATTTTTTTTCTACTTTGAATGCTGTATGACCATCTACATTAACAAAAATGAGCTCTTGAGCTTTTTGAAACTCTGTAATTGTAATACTGTATGTGCTTCTCTTCTCCTCTTAGCTCTAAAGCTTCCTATGTTTCCTGTATATAACCAAATTAGAGCTCTTAAAGCAAAAAGTGTTTGCGGGTTCGAATCCTTTAAGCATCACTTTTTCTGTATACTCTACTTATTACTTGATTTGAATACACACAATTGACAATACTACCAAACTTCCTTTTTCTATTCAAATAATCAGTTGACGGGCATATATGGCAAAACCATTGTTATTTATAGATAGCTCTGATGGTCCTGATTTGTTTGGCAGGCTGTCCGACCAACTGGTCAATAGTTCAGTAGGAGGAAGTTTGCACGAGCTACCAGATTCACAAATATTGAAACTCATTCAATTGAAATTTGATCGCAACCCTATAGCATTGATCAAGCAATTGTCGAGAGATTTGGCATCTAAAGAACGGGAGTTAATTGTATTGCGAAGGGAGAAGTTTTCTAGGGAACAAGTTTTACTAAAATTATGTAATACGTATGGGAACTTATCAAGTTTGGAGATAGATCAGAAATTGAATGCAATAAAGATAGATAAGAACCCAGATAATGTATTATCCGGACTTATAGAGAATGCAATGTCTGAAAGCATAGAGAACTTGGCGTTTAAACATGATACTTTTAGAAATGAATCCCTCTCTCCAGATCTTATTAAAGTGGAGAGCAGATCTCTGCAAAACGATATAATTACACCTAACCAATCCAAAACTAACCCTGATACATCACATAGGGGTTCGAGTTCAACTTCTCTTTTAGAGAATAAATCATCCAGCTGGTTAAGCAACTGGTTTAATAGTCATATTAGCGCTGGGAATCTTCAAGATACACGAAATGAACACCAATCACGATATAATCATAGAGGAGAATCATATAAAAGAACCTATCCTGTCCAAATCTCTCATATAGGATCAAGTGCTTCGATTTATAGGAGCTCTTCTGATAATTCTGGCTCACGAGTACCCGTAGAGCTAGATAGTATTGATACTAGGCCTGAAGATAAGACTCCTACCTCAGCAAGCATCGATAAATATGGGTTTTTCAATGATTTTGATAAGGTGTTGAAGCGAAAGGACAATGATGGAGACCATCTCGACACTGATCAAGACTCAGTATTGGATTTAGATCAGCAAGGGGGTAGGAATATATCCCAAGAATCAGTGGTGTCCCACTCCAACGAATCTAAAGGTTTATTGTTGACAGAAACGAACGACTTTGAAGTCAGTGGAACAACCACCGGCAATCCCGATCAACCAAGCATTCAAAGGCTTAGAGAGCTAAGTAAGTTGCATGATGCCAGCCGAAAGAAGTTTGATGACCAATGGGATAGTTTTTTCAAGGCGCTTCTCAAGGATTATTACAAATATATTGACGGTAACGAAAATGATATTGGAAATCTCAGAAGTCACCATAGCAACGGTAAAAACAAAAAGAGTAACATCTACATCAACGAACATTCTAACCCAAATAGTAGTACTAACTCTAATAATAATGGAGATTCCGCTTCTAATTCCAATTTCATCAATACCTCGTCAAGTTCTGAAATTTTTGGTTTAAAAGGGTTAAATCTCTTGAGGCTTGACAAGATTATTAACAAGCAATTCATGCCTCAAAGTTCTCATGTTGTTGTAAATTCAGAACAAAATTTGTCATACTATAAAAGTCTACAAAGATTGATAAATAAAATTGGAATCCCCACGCATTATAAAGACCAATTATGGCTTGAACTTTCAGGTGGGAAGAATTTGAAAGTTCCGGGAGAATTTGATAGACTATATAATATCAGTATGGCGACCAATGATAAATTAATTATTTCAAATTTGAATCAGGTTAATCTAGATTTACACAGAACAATGCCCTCCAATATCTATTTCAACGATGTCATTAATTCAAAACCTGGGCCCAATTATTATAAGTTGAAGAAAATTTTATATGCATTTGTTGTTTACAAGCCAAATATTGGATACTGTCAAGGAATGAATAAGATCATAAGTAATTTACTTTTGGGTATTAAATCAGAGGAAGATATATTTTGGATATTTGTTGGATTTATAGATTACCAATTGCCAGAGTATTTCAGTTATAATTTTTTCGATAACCGTTCATTAACATTTATAAATTTTGATCAAGTAATACTTTCAGAGCATTACTTTCCAAGACTCATGCCTAAGTTATCCAATCATTTAATTAGAAAATTGAATGTGAAAATTGAGTACATTACTTTGAATTGGTGGATTCTGATATTCACTGAGAATTGCTTACCATTGGAAATTTGGATTAAATTCTTTGATACTTTACTAATTTCCAATATTAACATTAAGTTTTTCAGTATGAGCTTGTCGTTATTTAAGAATTTTGAAAAGTTGTTGTTGAAGCTCAATAATGCTGATGATGTTTACCTAGTAATGAAGAATTTGAACCAAAATAGTTCTACGAAGACCAATTTAAAGTATGACGAATTGATGAAGATCTCAAAAGACTTTGAGAAAAAGATAGATGAGCATGAGATAAATGAAATGAGAGAGAAGAAACGTATAAATATGAGGAGAAAGATAAATTGAAGTGTTGGGATCATTTCAATTCAGAGAATGGGAGATTGTACTGTTCTTCTGATAATATATAAATTGTACTATACATATATGTTATATATGGTGTCTACAGTTGCAAGTATCTACTAATAAGATTTACTGTCACCAGTGGAGTTTCTGCTGTTCTTCGCAATCGCACCGCAACAAGTTCCGCATTTAAATTGGTGAAATCGGGCCAGAATCTGGGGTAATCATGGGAAATTGATGGTGACACCGGACTGGAAGATAGGTTTTACGAATAGCTAAACAAATTGCAGTTTCCAGTTAAGGATTTGGAAATACTCTAGAATAGTTTTGTACCAATTGAAAAAACTCAATTAAGAACTCAATTAAGAACTCAATTAAGTTGGTGAGAATGGTGGCTCTGATTGTGAGATAATGCCGATTCTGTTGCATTAGTTTATGCAAGTAGCTCCATGTATCCAACCAGAAATTGAAAGAGAGCAGGATCTCAGAATATTGAAGAGGTTGAATTCCAACATGAATTCTATTCATAATTATATATATGTAAATACACACATACATACTCACACACATTCGCACATGCATACACACATACATAAACACATACATGCACACTCAGATGTACACATCGCTTAGCATCGTATTTGGTCTTTGACACAGAATTCATTCACATGAAATATTCAATATTATTTCAATAAATTATCTTGGCGCCTCAATTCGAGGCGATCCTTTACCTTGGTATCTGGCGCAACTTCGAGCATATTCTTGGAAGCGATCGAAACGAATAGGAAGTATGAGAAATGTTTTTATGTTTTCTTAAATCTAGAAGGGAAAGAACAAGTGTATTAAAGTTATGCATTTGTAAAGCCTTAAAATCAATATAGAAATGTCTATATTGACTAGGAATAATATCCAATTCCGATAAGTATTGTTATTTCAGTGTATCCTGAGAGCTCCCGGCACTGCGATGCTCACACCGTTTAATGATTCTGAAAGCGAGCCAAATATTTTCTACTCTAGAGCGTTCCACGCTTTAGCGTTGTATCTAGAAAAACATCTAGATATTTCAAAGCTTATCTCTTGGCTATTAATCAACGGGACAAGTAATTGAAAGTATGTATGTTCAGGTTGTGTATAACAAGGGGCTTATCCCATATTTGAGCTTACAAACTGTTGTACAATTCAGCTGTGATCTCTTATTGTCTGGTATATTGTTCTACATTGTACTATTATATTATAAGATAATAACAGTGTTGTTTTCTTTTTTTCAACAGTGCTACGTGTTATAATTTTAATTTACGAGATGATAGTAACTAAGTGAGCGGCTGAGTTAGGAGCACAACCAAAAGAAAACAGAAGGACCAGTTCTGTTTGAGTTATTTTTTTGTGCTCAACTTCGTATATGTTCAACTGGGAGTTCAACACCCATCCGGCATCGCGTTTTTATAGCAATTCAGAAATGAAGTGTTTGAGTGCTCGAGCAGTTTGAACAGTGTTTGAGCAGCATTTGAGTAGCTGCATAATGTTAGTTGATCTTGGATGCTTGAAATTCTTTTTCCAAACTCACATTCAAAAAAACTTGATCTACACTGCAATACTGCTCTTGTGCTAACTCCTTCAGATATACTTATAATTGTATTTTTAGCACTGATTACAAAATTTTAGCATTACCAATTTAGACCGGATCTTCTCACTTCTCACATATCTACAATCACTAACTCTACGTAATTCTTATCTGAACCTGGCAATTTCCCTGTTGCAAACCCCGATTCCAGAGCCTTCTGCCAAACCTTCCCTCCTGTATTCCCTTATTCTCTGTTCTCAATCCCCATAGTAAATTACTAACTGAGGCAGTGTTCTATGAGCCTTTGGTCCTGTTGTGAGAACCTCTCAGATAACGTGTCAGAAAATGCAAAAAAAAGAATGAAAAGATTGCTCGAGCCACGTCTCAGTTGAATCACTTCCGCTTCCAATTTTTCATCCCTGGCATTTTCTTTTTTCAACAATTATTGTTTAGATTCTTTCAATTATTCGACACTTATTTAGTATTTTTTTGTTTCAAGTGGTTAATTGTTTATAATATCACACTAAGAGTATAGAGGATATATAAAGAACGTGACTAAAAACTCTAAGAAAAGGGGAAAAAAAAAATTAAGAGACAATTGGAAGCAAAATGGCTCAATTCAATAGGTCAAATGCTAGAATTATAAGGTTTGCAGTGTTTGCAGTTGTTTTGATTGTTTGTGGTTACATCCTTTCAAAAGGATCTTCTTACACTTCCGGTTCAATTGATAAATCTGTTGAATCCAGCTTAAAAGATTCTCTTGGTCCATCAGGTCCTGAAACTGGTCCTGGAGGAGTTATTGTTGGCAATGGAGAGCCAGGTAAGATTCAAAAGGATAAAGGGGATGGTGATTTGACTTCTAAGGTTAAGGCAACTTTTGTTTCCCTTGCTAGAAATGAAGATCTTAGAAGTCTTATATCTTCTATTAGACAAGTTGAAGATCGTTTCAATAATAGATATCATTATGATTGGGTCTTTTTGAATGATAAACCATTCAATGATGAATTTAAAGAAGCGACCTCTGCTGCTTGTTCTGGAGTAACCAAATATGGTTTGATCCCAGTTGAACAATGGTCTTACCCAGCTTGGATTGATAAGGAAAAAGCCGCACTTGCTCGTGAAAAGATGGTTCAAGAAGATGTTATTTATGGTGGTTCTGAATCTTATAGACATATGTGTCGTTATGAATCTGGATTCTTCTGGAGACATGAATTATTGAATGATTATGAATTTTACTGGAGAGTTGAGCCAGAAGTGAAGATTTATTGTGACATTGATTATGATATATTCAAATGGATGAAAGATAATAAAAAGAAATATTCTTTCACTATCTCTCTTCCTGAATATCCTAAAACTATTCCAACTTTATGGGAAACTACTAAACAATTCACAGAAGCCAATCCTCAATATATTGCTGAAAACAATTTATTACAATGGATCTCGAATGATGGTGGTCAAACTTATAACGGATGTCATTTCTGGTCTAATTTCGAGATTGCTTCTTTAGATTTATGGAGAGGTGAGGCTTATAGAAAATACTTTGATCATTTAGATAAAGCCGGTGGATTCTTTTATGAAAGATGGGGAGATGCACCAGTTCATTCTATTGCTGTTGCTTTATTCTTACCAGGAGACCAAGTTCACTTTTTTGATAATATTGGATATTCTCATGTTCCTTTCCACAATTGTCCTATTGATAAGAAGGTAAGAATGGAAAAGAATTGTGTTTGTAACCAAGAAGAAGATTTCACTTGGAGAGGACATTCTTGTACTCCAAGATATTACTCAGTCAAACGTATAAAGAGACCTTCTGGCTGGGAAAATTACGCAGGTTAATTCCTCTGAATGTTCATTATTTTATATTAGGAAAGTATATATATTATTCATTGTTTATTGTGTAGTTGGAGTATCTCGAGAGTTGTAAATGTAGTTTGGTACCATAAACGCACCAGCTTCAGCTGGTGGAATCTCAAGTTAAGTTGCTAGAGGTGCATTGGTGGAGAATCGAGCACAGAGAGATTTGTTGCCCTAAATTCGTCACTAAAATTCAATGGGTTCCCCCCAGCTTTCCACTGGCTTACCATCAGCTCTCCACCATATTTCGCAATATATAGAGAAATGCCCGCGCCAATGTCTCATTAAAGGTGCTCTTAGCAAAAAGGAGATTCCCCCCAACGCAAACCACCTCCTGCATACATCCATATTGTGTTTGCCTTCACAAATGGTTGCATCAGGCTTTAAACCACCTACCTACCAGTCACCACAACAAGAACAACTATCTTCGAAATTCAAACATAACTTGGGTTAATATGGTATGTACTATAGAAATTTTATATCTTTTATTTGTTTAATTGAATCCTCTTACTAACAACAGATTATTCGTTTCCGTTCCAAAAATGGGATGTTCAGATTGAACGCAGAACCTCTGGATGATTTCTTAATACTTCTCGAGCAATTGATAGAAAAAATCGATATCAACAACGTCAATAGTGTTACTGTAAGTGAGCAACCAAATTCCAAAGATAAAAAATTTGCAAACTCGTTGTGTGGCAGAACTTTGCAAGAATTGGGGATGAAAAATGGTGATATGTTATTTGTGGATTATGATTCAGAAAGTAATCAACCATCCCAAGAAAGTACTCAGACTGCCCTGAATGCTCAGAGTGTCCACATTACAAGTAATGCTAGCACTGTATCAATTCAGACAACCATTTCAATCCTCAACAACCCTGAAACTGTGAAACAACTCCCTGTAGATGATTATCTTGATAAACAGGATGGGCTCATTACACGTCCAAAGTCTTACATGTGTCGTCATGGACCCATGGGAATGTGTGAATATTGTACTCCATTACATCCTTGGGATAAGGATTATCAAAAGGAGAAAGGCTTCAAACACAAATCGTTTCACTCCTATGCTAAGGAAATAAATGAGCAAAAAAACAATAAATACAATTCAACTTCATATATGGCACCACTTGAAGAACCCAATTTCAAAACAATTCTTTCTAACACAGGATCTAGAGGAGTATCAGTTATTACATTACAACAGCAAAAGTTTAGAATGGTTGATCTTGTTGAAATGGCAGATTCGTCTATTATGAATAATTTTATTGATGTTTGGAGAAAGACTGGGGTTCTGAGGTTCGGCTACATGTATGGAAGATACGAAGCATATGATGAAGTTCCTTTAGGAATTAAGGCTGTTGTTGAAGCGATTTATGAACCTCCTCAAGCAGGAGAAGCTGATGGTTTAACATTATTGCCATGGGAAACAGAACATCAAATAGATCACATAGCTCAAACTTTGGGATTATATAAAGTTGGGATGATTTTCACAGATTTAACTGATTCTGGATTGAATAACGGTACTGTGTTATGTAAAAGACATAAGAATACATATTTTTTGTCTTGTCTTGAGATTATGATGGCCGCAAGATACCAAACCAAATATCCAAATGTTACCAAACATAGTAACAATGGTCAGTTTTCATCAAAATTCGTCACTTGTGTTGTTTCTGGAGGCTTGAAAGGAGAAATTGAACCAAGATCTTACCAGGTATCCTTAGAAGCCGAAGCTTTGGTTAAAGCAGATATAATAACTCCCACAACCCAGCCTTCTATACTTCATATTAATGACGATAATGGTAAGAAATATGTTCCAGACATTTACTATCTGAAATTCAATGAATATGGATTAGAAGTAAAAACCAATGCCAAACCATCATTCCCGGTTGATTTCCTTTTAGTATCTTTATCGGATTCATTCCCACTAAAACCCACACCGATGTTTAACTCTAATTTTGTCATTGAAAATAGAGAATTTATGGGCGAATTACAAGATTTGAAGGCAGTTTATAGATTATTGAACTCAGATTCTGGTGATGGGTCGCAGATAGTTGATTTCCATTTTATATTATACTTATTGAAGATGGATATATTGGGAGTGAAGGAACAAGAGCTATTGTTAAGGTTTGCAATTGACAGAAAATATGAAGATTATTTGCAATTGGTAGAGAGTCCTGGATGGGCCACGTTATTGACAATTCTAGAGCAAAGTACTTAAGAAGGATATAGCCAGATGGAAATAGATCGTATTTGAATTATAGTTATTTCAATAAACATCAATAAATATCAATAAATATCAATAAATATCAATAAATAATGAAATTAAAAACAAGATCGCAATAGTTAAATCTCTAAACATAATATGTAAAGTGAATTAGAATTATCTGAAGAACAAAAAAGTTGGAAGTTCTCAGAAAAAAACCGCTACAACAGTGAAATTGACAGGTAAGGAGGAGCAGTCTGTCTGTTTAGAGATGAAGATACAGATTGTAGGGTCTTTTAGTAGGTACTTTGCACTATCTTTTTGCGGAATTGACAGAATTCATGAATATCGAACGGAGCCTACGCAGCAGAAATCATCAAATAGCGTCCAATCAGTTGATGATTTTTACTTGTCTTACAACTGTAGATCAACTACATTTTCATCTAATCGATTATTAAAAGATCACCTGAGGTAACAATTTCAGATGTGAAGTACCAGGGATCAACACCATGGGTGCTTACTGGCTCTCAGTGCTATTAATGGTTCCATGTGATCCGATGTTCATAATCCCCAGCAAGCTGAAATGGGTACCAAGCTTATGTAAGTTCTGAAGGGGATAGAATGGAGGCAGAAGGGAAAAAGGAAAAGGAAGAATTAAAGAGAAGTGAGAAGGAAGAATTAAAAAGAAGTGAGAAGGAAGAGCGAAAGAGCAGATTAAGAAATCTGTTGTAATTCTTCTAACTGATAATATTTGATTCTTGTCATTACTTCACTGCGCAGAGATACACTATACCGATATAACTCTCAAAATAGATAGTATATCTCGTTGACTGATGCAGTAAACAAATTGGAACCAGCTAAGAACCAACTTTTAACCACCTAAAAACTAACTCTTAACCAAGTAACTGAATCCTGTTCCCTAACTTCCATCTTATTCCATCGCACAATATACAAACCTTCCAGAACTTTCTTGTGCTCCCCACGACGAAGCGAAAATTTTATTTCATTCATTCATAAGCGCAAACCAAACCACCCACACACAATTCGATCCCTTGCTAATTCGACGTTAACATCTTTTATAGATTATTTTTAAAGTAAAGGTTTTTTGTATTAAACTATCTTTGTGAACTTATAGAGATATTTATACTATATTATCTTTTTTTTACTTAGAATTTAAATCATCATGTCTACTCCATTTGGTGTTGATCTCGGTAATGACAATACTGTCATTGCTTGTGCTAGAAATAGAGGTATCGATATCATCGTAAATGAAGTATCTAATAGATCTACTCCTTCATTGGTTGGATTCGGGGTTAAAAGTAGAGCAATTGGTGAATCTGCTAAGAATCAACAAACTTCAAACTTGAAAAATACCGTTGATAACTTCAAGCGTATTGTTGGTTTAGATTACAAGCATCCAGATTTTGATGTTGAAAATAAATACTTCACAACTAAACTTGTTGAAAACAAAGATGGAGGTATTTCAGCTCAAGTTAACTTCTTAGGTGGTAAGCAAGAATTTACTTCCACTCAACTAGCTGCTATGTTCATTCACAAAGTTAAGGATATCACTACTAAAGAAACCAAGAGTAACATTGTCGATATCTGCTTATCTGTCCCAGTTTGGTACACTGAAAAACAACGTCGTGCTGCATGGGATGCTTGTAAAATTGCTGGTTTAAACCCAGTTAGAATTGTTAATGAAGTTACTGCTGCTGCCGTTGGTTATGGTGTATTCAAACAAAATGAATTACCAGAAGATGAACCAAAGAAAGTCGCTTTTATTGATATTGGTCATTCATCTTATCAAATTTCTATTGCTGCTGTTAAAAAGGGTGAATTAAAAATTTTAGGTTCTGCTTACGATAAACATTTTGGTGGTAGAGATTTTGATATCGCTATTGCTAACCATTTTGCTAATGAATTTGTCACCAAATATAAGATTGATGTTAGAACAAATGCTAAAGCTTATTACCGTGTTTTAAGTGCTGCTGAAAAATTAAAGAAAGTTTTATCTGCTAACACTCAAGCTCCTTTCAATATTGAATCAGTTATGGATGATGTAGATGTTTCATCTTCAATGAATCGTGAAGAATTAGAAGAATACATTCAACCTTTATTAAACAGAGTTCATGTACCAATTGAAACTGCTTTAAAAGATTCTGGCTTAACTTCTGAAGATCTTGATTCTATTGAAGTTATTGGTGGTTGTACCAGAGTTCCATCATTAAAGGCTAAATTATCTGAAATTTTCAACAAACCTTTGTCTTTCACTTTAAATCAAGATGAAGCCATTGCAAGAGGTAACGCTTTTATATGTGCCATGCACTCTCCAACTTTGAGAGTTAGACCTTTCAAATTTGAAGATTTCAATCCTTACTCAGTATCTTACTTCTGGGACAAAGAAGAAGAAGATGAAGACCACTTGGAAGTTTTCCCAAGAGGAGGTTTATTCCCATCCACTAAGATTATTACTTTATTCAGAAAGGGTGATTTTGAAGTTGAAGCTAAATATACTAATCCAAAGGAATTACCAGTTGGTACCGATCCAGTTGTCGCTAAATGGCAATTGAAAGGTGTTGTTCCATCTGAAGGTGAAACCTCAATTGCTTGTAAATTGAAGTTAAGAAATGACCCATCTGGTTTCTACACCATTGAATCTGCTTACACTGTTGAAGAAAAGATAGTTAAGGAATTAATTGAAAAGGAACCAAAGGCTGAAGGTGAAGCCGATGCTGAAGAAGATGAAGAAGATGAAGAACCTCAATACCGTGAAGTTAAGAAATTAGTCAAGAAGAATGATTTAGAAATTGTTTCCTTATCTGCTGCTTTATCAGAAGATACCAGACAACTCTTAACTGAAAAGGAAAACTCCCTTGTTATGGAAGATAAATTAGTTGCTGACACTGAAGACAGAAAGAATGCTTTAGAAGAATACATTTATGAATTAAGAGGTAAATTGGATGACCAATATAAAGATTTCGCTAGTGATAGTGAAAAGGAAACCTTAACTGAAAAATTAAATAAGGCTGAAGAATGGTTATATGATGCTGGATATGATTCTTCCAAGGCTAAATATATTGCTAAATATGAAGAATTAGCTTCCATTGGTAATATTATCAGAGGTCGTTATTTAGCTAAGGAAGAAGAAAAGAAGCAAGCCATTAGACAAAAACAAGAAGCTAAACAAGCTAACTTTATGGCTGAAAAGATGGCTGCTGCTAGAGAAGCTTCCAAGAAGTCTTCTACTGATGGTGATGTTGAAATGGAAAAATAGATTAGTTCAAATAAGAAATGATTTGTTTTTGTTGAATACCATTATTATTATTTTTATTATTATTAAAGTATATATAGTGAGGAATATATAGTAAGGAAATTCTCTAATAATACAGAGGGAATAATTAAAGAAACATTTTTGCTTTCAAAAGAAGTTGCAGAGTTTGATTTAGTAGTGAGTATGGATCGAGGTTACGAAAACAACAGAGATGAAGGAGTCAACAGAGATGTTCGCCTACAGGGATGTTTTATCTTGTCTAGGAGAAGCAAATAAGTAAGTGCAACTAGGTTGGTTGGATCATGGGATTGAATCGTAGAGCGATTTGTAGAACTGAATCGTTCAGGAGAGAACTACTGCTTGGGCAGTAGTCGCGAGCCAATCGCGAGCCAATCGCGGGCCAGTCGCGGGGCACTCATGGTACATCTTTTTGACCCATGGCAGAGGGCTCGTGGCTGGAAGTCACCCGAGCTCTAGTTTCCAGCATTAACATCAAAGCATTACAAAATATCTCTGTTTTCCCACCTTTTCCCACTTTTTTGCTTCACTGAAATTCTCCAAAGCCACTTTAGATCCACCATATCACCACATTCATATGTAAGCAATCAATTACAATAGAACCAGATCAAAATGCTATTGTATTTGGTTCTCTAATTTCATTTCTAAGACTAGTAGACTGCACGTTGCACATATTTTTGCTTGTTTTTTCTTCTCTTCTTCTATTTCGGTCTTGGAATCTGATCTGATTTCGATTATGAGCTCATCAAGTAACTAATGAGCACGCACAACCAGAGAGGTACGAACAATAGACTAAAAATGTAAATACCAATACCAAGAAACTATAACATAAAGAAAAAAAATTATACGTATGCTGAGACTTCGTTGGCTCCAAATTTGAAAAAATTATCCTCTAATTCCTAAAGCTTTTGAATTATCAACTTTACTACATTAATTCATTGTCTTAGTTGCTATTCAAGCCGCTATTCTAGCCACTATTTAATCCAATGTTCTATCCAGTGTCCAACACTCATCTCTGTTTATCTCGTTCATCTATTTCATCTCTATTCATGCCTTTCGTAATTTTCGCTCTTCCCTCCCAAAATGGTGTGCATCCAATGCTGGTTGATCGTAAATCCTCCGACTCTTTGCATCTAGCCTCTCAAACACAACGAACCTTCCCACCAGTCTCACTGATTTGGCGCCAACTAAACTTTTGTTTCACTCTAACTTGATCTCGAAATAGCCCAAGCTGAGCGAAAAAGAACCGAACCTGACCAAGTCAAATATTAAAGTCGGCTGCGATTTCGTTCGGATTTTATCATTTTTATTTTTTAATTTTTTTCCTCAAAATCAATTTTGTTTTCCAAACTAATCATTTTAGTTAATCAATTATATATATTCAAATCCCTTGTAATAATAAAGCCTCATAATAACCCCTACCCCGAGATTTGATGCCCCAAAACACTCACAAATCAAACTTATCGATTGCAATTCAAAAAGCTGATGGTTTGCAAGAAAAGAGAAATGAAGAAAAGGAAAATCAATCACAAATAAATTTCGAAACCATTGCAAATACTGAGAATGTTCCTCCTTTGCCTACCCAATTATTGCCTTCCAATTTAACCCAACTGGCACCTCCTACCACTGCTACGACTCCATCTTCAATAGGCAGATCTCTTAAAAATGACTTACTGCCTATACATACATCATTTGCATCGAGTCGTAACATTGTGGGTTTAATTCCTGAAGAAAAGGAACAAGAAGACGAAGAACATAAAACCACCAATGGTACTGGCGGCAAAGATGGCAATGGAGAAGGAGACGATGATGATGCAGACAGTGAAGATGAGAATGTGGACGAAAATGGGAACCCAGTTCAACCTGAAAATGAAGAAGATCTTAAAGATTATGTTCTAGGAGGTTATCATCCTTGTTTCATTGGTGAAACCTATAAAAATGGGAAATATACCCTTGTTCGTAAACTTGGTTGGGGCCATTTTTCCACGGTATGGCTTGCTAAGGATAACGATAAACACATTCATGTTGCAGTAAAGATTGTAAGGAGTGCAAAACATTACACCGAGACCGCTATTGACGAAATCAAATTATTGGATAAAGTTACCACTGCCGATATTCATCACCCTGGCCATGAACATGTTATACAACTTTTAGATACATTCACTCATAAGGGTCCAAATGGTATCCATGTGGTAATGGTGTTTGAAGTGTTAGGAGAAAATTTGCTTGGTTTGATCAGAAGGTATAAACATCGTGGAATTCCTATAATATTCGTTAAACAAATAGGAAAGCAATTACTTTCAGCATTGGATTTCTTACATCGTAAATGTGGAGTTATACACACCGATCTTAAGCCAGAAAATGTATTAATTGAGATTGGAGATGTTGAACAAATTGTTAAGATGGTTGAAGAAGAAGAATATCAAGTTAAATTACAAAAAAAATTACGGAGGACCAAATCTAAATCATCATCCAATTTAACCACTCCAACAGCATCATTCCAGAATTTATCACTGTCTGGAATTAATAGTAACAAAACTGCAAATCCAAGAGATACTCAGGAGTCATCTCATCCATTACAAAAACAAGGTGAAGATGTGTCTACACCCTTAACTATGAAGCCAATAAAAAGTAATTCTCCCTCTTTGGGAAGAAATGGTAGACGATCCAGAAGACATTCCTTAATTACTGGGTCTCAACCATTACCTTCACCATTACGAACTTTTAATAAATCGTTTTCAAGTATTCATGGTTTGTCAAATTCTACTGCTAACACTCCAATGAAACATAATTTTAGTGGAACTCAAATTTCATCAACAATCCCAGTGGTTGATGATGATGAAAAGAACACTATTCATTTAAATAATTCACTTTCTTCAATGTCCATATCAAATCCAAATTCCAATACTAATTTATTTCAGAATAACGCTTCTGCAGATCCCATGGAAATTCCTGCAGGTTCATCTTTTCAGCAATCAATGGATACAACAAATAATAGTAATGACAATTCGCTTATTATCAATGAAGATGAATTGATCTCAGTTAAAATAGCAGATTTAGGAAATGCTTGTTGGACCAATCACCATTTCACCGATGAAATTCAAACTCGTCAATATCGTTCACCAGAAGTCTTGCTTGGTTACCATTGGGGATGTCTGGCAGATATTTGGTCCTTTGCATGTTTAATATTTGAGTTATTGACTGGTGATTATTTATACGATCCAAGAGATGGTAATAGTTATACCAAGGATGATGATCACATTGCCCAAATTATTGAACTTATTGGACCTTTCCCAAGATCTATGCTAAAGGAAAGTTATTATACTAGAGATTTCTTCAATTCTCGAGGAGAACTTCATAGAATTCTGAAATTGAAACCATGGGGATTTAAAGATGTTTTGGTTGAAAAATACAAGTTTTCTGTCAGTGATGCGCATGAAATTGCCGATTTCTTATTGCCTATGCTTCAAATACAACCAGAGTTGAGAGCTGATGCCGGAGGAATGGTTAATCATCCTTGGCTTAGTGATGCATTAGGGTTGGAGAACGTTGTATTGGAAAGACCAACCGGTGGATCGGGTGAAGATATTCCTGGTTGGGCTAAGGAACTTCTGAAAGATGGTCTGAATCACTTTTATCGCTGAGAAAGAATTGCATTCATATAGATTGAAATATGGTGTAATACAGCATATCGATTGAAATATGGTGGCAATTACTTACAGTGAATGCCATATTAGATATAACAGAGGTGGGAAGTGGGCAAGCTGTTCTTTGGGTAGTAATTCAAGTTACTCTTAGTTTTGTATTCCTATTATCATCTTTATCTTTCATTCAATACACAACATATTCTCGATTACATTGATAATAATAACATTAGAAGATATAGATATGTATATAAGTATTTGATCGCAATAAACTAAAAAATCTTGTAAGAACATCATAATAAAGGTTAAGGTATCGTTTAGTCTTCATTAAGCCATTTCGACATATACGGACCATCTAATTGATAACCAAGTTTGGCGTAATAATTCCTCACCCCGACTCCAGAAATGACACTAATCTTTTCTGAGCCGTGTTCTTCTCTTGCAATTCTAGCAGCCTCTTCCATTAATAATGTTCCAAAACCTTGATGTTGGAATTTTCTTGGATCACGGGAATGCAATGGAACTACTGATCCATAAACATGTAATTCACGAACAATCGAGGTCGGTTGACTCGTTATTTCCTTTCTATATGAATACTTCTTTGTTGCCTTTCTCAATCTTAGTAACCCAATCAATATATCCTTTTTAGGATCTTCATAAGATAAGAAAGTTTCCCAACCTCCATTTGCATAATAATCTCTTCTAATCAATTCAACTTGATCAGGTGCAATTTTATGATGCACTTCTTGTATTCCTACTTCTCTAGTACGAACATCGCGACATGTTGTACCAAAATCTTTCATCCTTGCTAGGGCTAATTCTCTTAAATTCCCATTCTCAACCCCAGATGAAACCAATGGCATAGGTATATCTCTTTGGACTCTATAAATTCTTGTCCAAGGTGGAACAAGCGCCAATATTCTAGCGACTAAATCAATTAAAGCATTTGCATTATACGATTTATACAACCCTTGCTTCCAAAGTTCATACAATCCGGTACCTCTAATGACTAAAGTTGGATATAATTTCAAACCATCGGTTCTAAAATTTGGATTTTCAAAATATTCTTTAAATTGTTCCAAATCTCTTTCCATTCCTACGTTAGGTAAATCAGGCATCATATGACTAACCACTTTATAACCAGCGTCCTTTGCAATAGCAAACGTTTCACAAACTGCCTTGACAGTATGACCTCTATTGGTATCTCTTGCAACATCTTCATAGACCGATTGAACCCCAACTTCCAATCTGGTACAGCCATACTTTAACATGTCACTTAAATGGGTTTCGGTACAGTAATCTGGTCTTGTTTCTATAGTTATCCCTACGCATTTGGTTTGGGATTGTTGAGAGAATTTGATTGCTTCATCGATGTCTTTACCGTTAAAACCAGTTAATGCATTGTGTAATTCAGTTATAAAATTTTCTCTGTAGTCTATGGGCAAAGACATAAATGTACCTCCCATAATAATATATTCGACTTTATCGATTGAATGACCCAATTGTCTTAATTGTTCAATTCTACCTCTGGCTTGTTCGTAAGGATCATATCTTGCTCTAATAGCTCTCATTGAAGTTGGTTCGTAACCGGTGTATGATTGGGTGGAATATTCAAAATCTGAATCTGGACCCCCGGGACAATAAACACAAATATTACCAGTGTAAGCAATATGAGGGCATCTATGAGGTTTACACATAACTGCAACGACGGCAATTCCAGAGGCAGTTCTAACTGGTTTGGCTTTAAGTTTAGGAATCAAATATTTTTTATAATGATCTGGAATCGATGAGATAATATCAGTAAGACGAGGCTGTTGCTTCAACTTATATTTCTTAGCGTATCTGATAATTAACCCATTAAGGTTAATATCTTTCGAGTTGTTCAAAGAAGCAACAAGCTCTAAAGATATATCTCCACAACATTGGATGAATCTTTCCTTTTCTGGAGCAAGTTTCTGTTTGGATCTCTGGGCAGAAACCATTGTATTAGGGTTATAGTACAAGTCAAGAGTGATACAAAACCTCAAGAATAACCAAAGTTGAAAAAAAACGAATATGAGAATCATAAATCATTACCACTTCTTCAGACGTTTATCAGTGATCCTGAAGGCATCGAGAGCAGCTCAATGAATCTCCTGCACACAAGCCGATCTCTTCTCCGTGGCTCGCAGGCAAAAAGCACAGAACTACAAAAAAAAAATTTGAAAATTTGAAAATTTGGAAAAATTGTGGATTACGTAATCAGCAGTTTGGGATTTGGCAGATCTTTTGTATGGGAGCAGTTGAGCTCCATATGACAATTGAACATGTTGAGGACTTGTTTCTCTACTTGGCTGTTACATTCAGACAATCTACCAAACGCTTCAAGGCTCGAGTGTGACCATTGAACATTTAAGTTTATATATTTGACGTTTGATATTCTTCCAGTCCACCATGTTTTGTCTCAAAAGTTCGGTTTCCATTTCTTCCACAGTTAGTGTGAGGAGATCGTTACCAAGATATACTTCCATAGCTAAATCATTCACTACATCTTCATCAGTTTTACAAAAGCAAGTGGAAAAAAAGAAAAAGAAGAGACAAGGAGATATCACTCAAATTCCAATTAAACATCTTGGAGTATTGGCTCCATTTTATATCCCTCCACCAGTATTTAGTTCACCCATCACTCTGTGGATTCGTTTAATTTTAAGAAGAGGAGGACAATTTTTTTTTAATACTTATAGTGTATACAAATTTAAAAAGGAAACTTCACTTCCAGTCAAATTCAATTTATGGAAAGATAACGCAATTGATATATTTGTTAGAACCAACAAAGCATTTGCCAACAAAAAATTGAGTTCATTATCGGATATTGTTGGAGTTAGCACTATAAAGGCTTTAGAAGAAAGAAGTCAAAGTTTACCAAAATCGACTAAAATCAATTGGGAATTGGTTAAAATCATTGAAAATCCAAAAATCATTTCTTTCAATGCCCTTCCTGATAATAACGGGATCACCGCAATTGTTCAATTTGTATTAAAATTGGTTACCGAACAGAAAATAACCTTGGCTCCAATTGACCAACCTCCAAGCACTACTGAAAGAACTGTTACTGATTATTTGGTATACACGTTGGATCCATTTTCCAATGAACTTGTGTTAGTTGGTACCTTGTTCGAATGTGATCATAAGAGACCTATTCAACCAGATATGGACATTACCAATTTTAAAGAAATGTTAGCATTTCAAAAGGAAAGTTCAGACATATATAGACAGAATCCTGCTAAGAAATAAATCTTGTTAGTAGAAACATTTAATGATGGGGTAGATGGGAATTTCGTGGTGGGATTAGTCGCACTACAGAAAACAAAAATTGGGGGAGTAAACTAGTCCTGCTACACAGTCCATTATCATAATCACCTTGTAATAAACATCTTTTAATATATATAAACCAAACTTTTCCTTTCCAAAGAATATACTGTGAAAAGGACTATTAATGTACCTTTCAACCAAAAACCTATAACCAAGAACTTAACTTAATCCTTTCTACCTAAAACCAAAAACTTATGGAAATTTTCATCTTGTCATATTTCACTTTTACTACTCCTGCAAGCTCCTCCGCTTTGAATCAATTCAGATCATTTTATCCTCCTTTTAAATACTTTTATTGTTTCTATTCTGATCTTTCTTTCTTTTTTGTTCTTTTTTTTTGTTTTTCTTTAATTTTGTTTCTATCTTTATATCTGCTCTTCACCTTTTCTGCTGTTGTATAAAATCTATCAGATCATTCCATCAAGAACACATCCTCATGGAGACCATTAATTTTTTCTATTTTTGAACCGTTGACTGTTTCATCCTGCGACTCGTCTAATGACTCGTCAACCTCTTTCATATTCTCGTCTCCAAGTAAAGACTTTAGGTTTGGCCTTGTTAGCAAAGTGCCAGATTGAGATCTTGAGTCCCTCTTTTGCAATTCTTGAGGAGTTAAAATAAGATCTCCAAGTGATCCAGGAACATAGTCTTCTTCGAAGAACAAATCTTCGATATCCTTACTGTTATGCCCAAGATCATGACCATGCTTCCCGTCTACCACCACCTCATCGTCAACTATAGCAGATCCACTCAATTGTGATGAATTGAAATAGCTAAAAGAGAACAGGTTAGATCCAGCCTTAGGTAACGGATGCGATATTTGATAAGAAGGAGACGTGTTTCCAGAAGGAGAAGAAATAAATGGAGAACTCATACTATAATAATTACTTGCTGAAGGAGGTGTGGTATTTAATGAATAGGAACCTGTCAAAGGGGTAGAAGACTTCATTAAGTTTCCACTCAAAGTACCGTTGCTGCTGAATTGAGAATTAGCAGTAGATACTGCAGTAGATAATCCAGAATTAAGGTGAATAGGATTATAAGTGAAATGATCGTAAGATCCATGGGTTCCTCCTCTAGGTGATACTGGAGTGATATTTGAATTGTAACTCAATCCTCCTCCCATAAACTTTGCCAATTTGTTTGAAGGAGACATAGAATCCAGAAACGTGTTACCAATCTCAATTGGTTGAGATGAAAAGTTACCATTGGAAAACGAAATGGATGAACGGTCAATATTGTATTGACTTCCTTGGAAGATATCATACTGAGGAGAAGTACCAACAGCATGGGAAAATTGTGAAGATGATAACGAAGAAGAAGCAGAAATGGAATTTGGGTTTTGATAACTCAAATTATTACCGTTGTTAACGTTATGACCTTGGAGATGGATATTGCCGCCATTATTACTATTGTTGTTGTTATTATTATTATTATTATTATTATTGTTATTGTTATTGTTATTGTTATTATTGTTGTTATTATTGTTGTTCCCGTTGTTACCAGAATTCTTATGCCTACTGTATCCTTGAATAGCTCTTGAATTGATCCTAGTTCCATCAGGTAAGAAATGAGCTAAAGCACATTTGAGTCCAAATTTGCAGTTCCCCTTTTGAAAGTACTTACAAGGAAGTTTATCAGCACCTAAAGTTCCTTCTAAATTATGCGAGAATGGACACGAATTACCAGCCTGACAAGCACCTTGCTTGAAGAACTTGCAGGGGACATGACTCAAGTTTTTGGAATTTGAAGAGGTTCCATTCGAAGGGACGGTGCCAGGGGGCCCAGTATTTGGAGGTAAATGACTTTTGAGGGCCGATAAGTCAAAAGAGTTTGATTCCTTCGATCTTGGAGTGGTAGTCTTGGAGGCAGACGAGATTGAAATTGCAGTTGAGTTCGTGGTCAAATATATCGGGGTTTCTGAAGAATCCGGAGTTGTTGGATTTAGTAGTTGGTCAGATATACCATCACCAAAGAAAGCCGACTTCATCTTAGGATACTCAGCAACTAGTGGCAGAGGCATTTAGAAGGGGGAGTGAGCTATTGAATATGAAAGACAAGCTTGAATCTGATACTGAAACAAGTAAATTATAAATGTATAGTAGGGATCGGGATTTCCCTGAAACAAAAAAAATATATTTCTTTGACTATTCGAACAGTACCAAGATAAAAAGGGGTTGGAAAGGTAACCTGAAATAATGCAAGTTTGTATAAAACCTGAGCGTAAATGGAGCAGTAGTAGATTGCAAAATATTTATGTTGGATTGACGTTATCTAGAATAAGGATTGAATGCTCAATGTAGGAACTTATAGGACAAGGAATCAACTGGAAGGGAATTAGTTTTTTTAGGATTCTCGAAAGCGAAATAATGAAATTAATATTCTCCCTTTAAGATATAAAGAAGGAAAAAGAAATTTGGTAACGAAATGGTCTTGTGATATTTGTGTAGGCGGAGTTGTTACTTTAGTTGTAGTTCATTCAACAAAAGAGTTGTTTGTAGGGTTGTAATGTGTTTTCAGTTAATCTTCGTAGAATAAAGAGAACAAATAACCGGAAACCAAAAGAAAAAAAAAAGAAATGAAACTGCTTTATCTATCTTCTGACTCTTGAAATCAAAAATGTGCTCGATATCACCTTAATTTTGCTGTTCCGATAAGGAAACTAACAGTTCAAAAAAATCGTTAGCCAGAAATGTTTAATATACGAAGGCAGAAGCGGATCACTATCAATGGAGATAATGGTGCGGTAAAGGAAAGATAGATAAGACTCAGCAGATTTGGTTCTCAAAAAAACAAATTGGTTAACAAAGTTATGTATATCTATATATTGGTATAAACCTATATAAGTAGAGAAATTACCTTGTAGTATACCAAGTGGGTGATTGTGGAGCTCTATTGTGGAGTGTAATTGTTCTTTTTTTTTCTATTTATACAAAAATTGTATGCCGAGTTGAGGTTGCCAGCTACTCTTTATTAAAGCTATTCCTATATACGATCTCCACAGATTGTTATATTGCTTATTGTGGGTGAGCTTACCCGCATGAATTTCAACTCAAAAGAGACTTGTCCGACAGGAAAAATAAAACTATGGCTTCTTATCGCTCCTACACATGGGTCACTTGGGAGGCAGTTTGGCTACTGATTTGCAGTTTTCCACACAGGAAAAAGGAGTTTAGAATGGTAATACAAAACATGCATTATTAATGGTTTAGAATCGTTCTGGGGAGCTTTCTTCTATATGGTTGTTAAGGAAGTACCACCAAGCTAGAGTTAATGGCCAAATAGAAAGCTAAAAACTACAAGAGACGCATTTACTTTAGCAGGTAATGCATTTAGTACCTGTCCAGTATTCTAATCTGTGCTTTTATATGTTTAGGTTTGTTTCAAATTGCTTACTTCTACTCAAATTAGTAATTGACAAGATTCTTGAAATGTGGTAGATAATCCGTTGGAGATGTATTACAGCATTAGGACTTCTATCATTCTCCATCTTATTGCCAACTTTGTAACTTGAATAAGCACTTCCTTCCCCTTCTCAAACCCCAAATACAATTTTCCATGCCGATTGTCTACATAGTTCATATTCCATCTGGTAACATCGAAATTTCACCATTAGAGTAACACCGATATCTCGCAATTTGTTTGCTCTGTCACTGAAAGCATGAGTGTCATCTATACAGATCTCCACAAAATAGAAACGTCAGGTAGAAATTGGAGATATCCCTTTTCACAGTTTTTGTAGATCCACAGTTCGATACTGACCTAGCCCACTCCCACCGTTTCACGGTCTCACTGTCCCACCGTTTTTTTCGCAATTCGGTGTACTCGGTCGCATACGTTCATCAGTCAAAGCGTTCCCTTCTTTGCCTCATTTCCAGAACTGCTTTGGAACCGTAGATCAAGGAAATTGTATGCAGTATCAAACATCTGTTAGTAAACTCCGAAAGTTATGAGAATGTATTTGATTCTCATCACTGTTTATGTTGTCAATACCAACTCTACATTTTCATTTCCAGTCTAAATTTGAGTTACGTGATGTTACGTAGACCTGCTACTACCATTAAGTTGACACCCGAAGATTTGCTTGAGTACGACGATGGCTTGGCCCAGAGTGCTCAGTATGGATACAATGATGATATGAGCCAAAATGAAGAACAGGAACATTCGATATTGAAGTTTAAGGATGAAGAACGTATTACACGAGACGAAAGGATAGGAACATCTCGTAGTTTTCTGCAGCAACTGGATTTGCAAAATCAGCAGCAGTTTCAAGCCCAATCTCAATCACAAAAGACTCAACTGCAACTGCAACTGCAACTGCAACAGCTGTAGAACAACAACTGCAACAATTACTACAACTATGGACAATGAGTAATACTGCTATTGTGGCAACTATCACTACTGCTATTAGGGTAGCCAATGCTATGGCTTCGGCTATTGCAGCGCTACAACTACCGCTATTTTAGTAACTACTGCTCAAACTATCCATTGCAACAGTTCTGCTACAACTTCAATGTGAAACATAGAGTGGGATCAAGTGGTAATAAGTATCATTTTATCCTATGCAATTGCTTGATACCTTGCTCCTATGTCTTTTACAGCCAATTATTAAATTCAATCTTATTACCAGCTGATATCAGCTGTTTCTGATATCCCAGAGGCTTGTTTAGATAAATCCTTATATCAGTGATGTGGTTATTTTCTACGTAAGCAATTTTCTACGTGAGCAATTTCCAACTGATTCAACTTGAAGGCTGCAGAAACTTATAATGATTAACAAACTGAACTCTACTTGCCATTGCCTTTTGCTCTCGAATAAGTCTCCAGAATTCTAATTACTGAAGCAAAAGGCGTTCGTGAACAATCTATAGAGCAGTACAAGTCCATTTAGGTAGTTTTCTGAGAGCTAGTGCTATACAATGCGTATCTTTATAAAGTTAGTATACGACTAATACAAAACTATTTAAAATTAGTGCTCAATTCACTACAAAATATCATCTTTCAAATTGGGTTACGATTACTCTCTATTAATATAAATAATCAAAATGCTAATATTACTGTACATGTATTACCTTTTACCAAGAGATTTCCTCTTGAGCCATTTGTTTCTAGAATTCACAATCTTAGCCTCTGCCAATGGAACTAGTTTCTTATTTATTTGTTTATTCACATCTGATGTCACTCTGACTACAACTGGACCCTTCTTGACGCTAATTCTTTTCTGAAGCTTCAATCGTCTAAGCTTCTCTTGTTTAAGTTGTCTGGCAAGTTCTTTTTGATCTTGTTCTTCAAAATCTTCAAGCTTCAAATGCTTTCCTTGAGAATTTGAAGCAAATGTTCCTACTTTATCATCCTCTTCATCTTCTTGTTCGTCTTGTAAGGAATTAAGAATATCTTCAGGTATATAATCGGGCAAAAATTCTTGATTTTTCTTGGACTTTTCCTTAATGGCTCTTTGTTGTTCTGAAAATAAAATATCTTGCTTTCTTCTTTTCTCTCTTTCAATTCTTCTGTTGGCTTCTTCCTGTTTCTTCTGTTTCTTTTGTTCGTTTAAAATTGAAACTTTGGATTGCAGAATTGACTCTTCCTCAGGGGCATCATCAGAGTCCAGCTCTTCCAGCTCTTCCAGTTGGTGTTGGTTTACTTCTTCTTCTTCTTCTTCTTCTTCTTCTTGATGTTGTGCATATTCTTCTTCTCCATCTTCTTGTATCAAACTCTCTTCTGCAGTATCGTAGTCCATGTCGTTTTCTGCAAAAATTATCTTTTTGGGCTTAGCTGAACCGCTGCCAGTAGTGTTTCCACTTCTTGTCACCACCATTTTATGATAAACCTTTGCTACACTATGCTAATGAAAGAGAACAAAGCGTTGATGAGTTGAGAAATCTTAACCTCATCGCTCTGGTAACTCAGAATAAACTTTCAAGTTTTGATTCGCGCACGCCCAATTTTTCAGCTCGTCACATGTAAGTTATAGTAAGGATGAGTTTTCGGTATGGCAATATCATGATATCATTGACATCTCCAAAGGAAACAAACTGAAGTTCAGTATCAGATAGGTTTAAGTATCGTTGTTATTTGATGTATACGAGAGAGTTTGTTCGACCTCAAAACTGGTTTGAATTCAAAATGTTACGCAGTTCTTGATGGTCTCGTAGATTGGGTGCAAAATTATGCCTAACACACCTTCAATTAACGCTTATATGTGATCGTTGCTGAAACAGTTTATAGTTACTGACTCACCCATATGGACCCTTCCAATTCAACCCTGTATCAAGGTGTTGATCCCAAATTCTTTCCATTTCACTTTATGGAAGTCATTTCGAATCTTCCTAACGTAGCCTGATTTGACCAATAATTGTAAAGTCTGTTGATTTATGTCAATTCCATGCAATATAAGTTCATCCAACTTGAAGGTAACTCCCTGTCTAACACTGACATAAAAGATATCCATTAATCCAATACCATCCAACTTACAATAACTCAAATCAAGCACTTTCAAATTGACCTTCTCAAACCCAATATTCTCCTTAAGATCTTTGTAGAACATCTTTGCCGAAAAATTATCGAACTCCAATTCGTTTAGATATAAATGCGATAAGTTTGGAGAAAGTTTCAAAAGCTCCGAGATAGATAAATAATTGTTCAGATTCGACCCGACCATGTCCATTGACCTTCTGCTTTGTAAATTGTCAACGGGGAAATAGACATTCCTTGAAGCTCCGATATTCAAGTAATTCAATTTGTTATTCAAATTGCAAATCTTGAGCATTTTATAGAGTGCTTCTTTATTCAAGGTACATGAATAAATGTCTAAATACATTAAATGATCCAATTTAGGGAACTGATTGACTTCAAACAATCTTAAATCAAACTCAGTTGTATTCATATCCTTTTCTCTGAATGTCAATTTTTCCAATTTCACTCCATCAGAGACACCTTGAAATTCATGTATAAGTCTTTGTAAGTCATATCCAATATTATTCTCAAAATAAATCTCTTTCAAATAATGAAGATCTTTCAAGTTGAACTTTCCAATATTCAGTAAGTTTTGGGAAACAATGATTAAGCTCTTCAAGTACGGAAACTTGTTATCTTCTATATACTTTAGAATCTTGGGTGTTGGCTCCATAGAAATCTTGTTTGAGTATCCAACAAAACTAAGGGTCTCAAGTGAAAAGTTAGTTCTCAGTAAGATCTTGTTCGTGTAGAGATACTTCAATTTTTCAATCTCGCTCATGCTATAATGAATCGATTTAGGATTATCTCGTATCTGAATGATCTCCAAATGCTTTAAATTTGGCAGAAATCCCAACAAATTGATAATGAATTTCATCTCGTTAGTGGTGCATAGTTTGAAAGACTCGAGGAATTCTAGCGATGAAGTGTTTATTTCAGAAGTCACTTCCAATCTTTTCAGGTCCTGTGCTAAGGTTGAGAGAATCACTAACAACAATTCTCCAATACTAAACTTTGAATTAATTATCTCTAAATTTCTGTAATTCAAGTTTGTGTTGAATAACATGTACCTAAAGTAATCCAAAAACTGTTCTTCTCTCAATATGGTTCCGATTTTAAAGTTTTTTATTAATTTAGCGTTGGAGGAACTGTGAACCTTGGATATAAATTTCATGCCATTCATAAATTCTGACTTTTCAATCCGATTTTTGAAAGTTATTGAATCAAAAAGACTAGGTAAACTGGTGATTGCCTTGTACCATGTAGAACTCACCAAACAACACTTCAAAATGTTGGGGAAAGGGATCATTTTAAAGATCATTTCAAGGATTTCTAAAGGAAGATGGCGGAAAGGATCTGACGACTCTATTTTGGAAACTTCCATGCTATTTGAAAGAGTAGATGATATTCTGCTACTGTGACTCAGGCTAAAGTCTTCTCTAATAGTCTTATTAATACCCAAACTGGACCCATTGCTATTCTCTTGATCTTTATCTTGTTTACGTCTCTTTAATGCGTACTTCTGCCGTGTTATCATGCTATCTAGACTCGGTTGAATTACTCTCTTTGAAAACGACCTGCTACCGCTATCGTCGTTGGGACTACCCTCATCCAGCAGCAGTCCTATCTCTATAACTTGAACCTTTTCCACTTTGGATTTGTCTCTATCTTGCTTCAATTTTGAGTTCAATTCCCGGTATTTACTCTTTATCGAATGGTACAACTTTGGAGGAACCTTGACTTTGTATTTCTCAATGGCAGAATTGATGCAATACAAACCCTTTTGAAGAACCTTGTAAGCTTCAATCTTTTTATTCATGATTATCAAGATCTTATAGCTTCTTAGATACCCCTTACATCCTATGGGCTCCACTTTTATAAGGGTCTCACTGTCCTGATAGGCTCGTTTCAAATCATTTAGTTTCTCATAAGTTGCAGCTCTTTGGTCCAAAATGGATCCAAGTTTTGGATGAATGGTTGGACCTATTATTGGGTCGGGAGAAAGACCGTTTTTGGTTCTTATTGAGGAGATTTCTTGTTTCGAAAGCTTTTGTATTTGGGAAATAAGCTTGTTATATAGTTCAAGAGCTTCAGGATATTGTTTGCTTTTGAAATGAGCTACCGCTTTTTGTATAGTTGTATCTATTGATATAGACATAGTTGCATCTATTGATATAGACATAGTTGCATCTATTGATATAGACATAGTTGCAACGACTTAACTTGGGAATAGCAGCAGCAAAGAAGTTGTTGACCAGAGGTTTGTCATGCAGTAATTGGTTATTCAATAAGTGATTTTCACAGATAGGGTATTTTACCTATGTTGGTGTCAAACTATCGATTTGTAATCGAGTTATATTCTTTGTGATGCTTGTTTACCTGATCTGATAAATCTGAAGATCGATACGCGTTTGAAAAAAGATCTATAGAGATAGCCCGTAGGAAATGGTACCCTAGTGAGTCTGTCCTTATTGAAGTGGTAGCGCGGAGAGGTAGGGATGAATTCTAACCTGGAGAAGTGCAATGGAAAGTGTCCTAGGGATGAGTCCTAGTTTTGTGTTCTGAAACTAAAGAATAGCTCTGTGACTATGAAATGGTTCTATTAAACTAGTGAAGAGCTCTGTGACTACGAATAGTTCTATAATTAGGAACAGTTCTGGAGTATATGCAGCAATAGTTTCGCAAAAAATGCCAGAGCTAGTTACCTTCGTCCCCACTTAAGCCTCTTTGACAAGGCGTGTTACCGACAGCCAGGGCGATAGCACCGCAGCAGGCCTGCTCTTAAACTATGAGTATACTCCATGGTATGCAGGCCACAAATGCTTGCTTCTCAACTTTTCCAAATTTTTTCACTTTGGGGATTGGCAGCGCGCGCACTCAACTTTTATCCAACTTTGTCATTCAGTTGAAGCACTTTTCCAAGTTGTAATTATTGTAACCGGTGGAATCTATAGAGAATAGTGCAAAAAAATGCCTAAAAATACATTATATGTTACAGGATTCTCAAGGGAATCCAATGCGGCCGACTTGGCTCCAGATTTCGAGAAGTAAGTAATTTTTAATTGATGATATATGAGGGTTGGTTACAATATTGGATGAAGGTTGTATTACTTTCAATGACATTGTTGAAGGAACTTATTCAACTTATTCATGGTTGGTTGGGTTTTAATATTTTTTTGAAGGTTCACTTGTTTCTTCTCTACTTGACATCTCTTTTATACTCTCTCTATAACAATTTGTGTTATACAGAATGGTTGGTGTTGGTCGTTAATAGTTGCTTGAATAGAAGAAGGTTTGAGGTTTGCTCTAACTTCTTCGTGTGACCATTGATTTACAAGATTTCTAGTTCTGCTCAATTTGTCTGCACTGATCCATGTTAAAGGTGAATATCTATCTCTGATATTTCCCAAAAACCAATCAAATAAGAAAACAAAATTAGTGTTGAAATTTCCGTTTCTTTTAGAGTGAAGTTCATCTTCCTTTCACAGAGTATCAATCTGTCCATTCAATTTATTCGTTCATTTTCAATCCTAGTTTATTTCACTTGCTTAGTTCATTTCCTGAATTTCAGTCCTGAATTTTCCTGAATAATCCTTTGATTCCTCCAACTCCCCCTCCCCCTCCTCCTCCTCCTCCCTCTCAAATTGTGAACATGTATGATCCAGTATTCCAACTGAAACCTAGTTCAAGATACAAAAAATACAATCAAATTTTCATTTCCTCTTCCAGCGTCCAAACCATTAATCCATATTGCAATTTTCCTTCACCCTTATATCTTTGTTCTTTGATTTCGTTCAAGTCCAACTAACATAAACAGATTTGGTGATTTGGTGAGATTAGATATACCTCCTCCAAGAACAGACGATGGTGAAAAATACGCCTTTGTCGAATATAAAAACGCAGAAGATTGTCAATCTGCATTGGAATTAGATGGGAAAGTTCTTCCTTATTCAAATAAAGAAGGTTTGGTGGTACAAGTTGCCAGAAGTGATCCTTATGCCAAAAGAGGTGCCTACAGAGGTACAAGAGGTTATGGAGGAGCTGCACCAAGAGGTGGAAGAGGTAGATACGGTTATGGTTACAGAGGAGGATACGGTAGTTACGGTTATAATGGATCTCCATATGGACCTCCTCCTCCAAGAGATGACTATGGATATGGTGGTGGATACGATTCTGCTCCTAGAGGTGGTTACAGAGGTGGTCGTGGAGGCTATGGATATAGAGGAGGTTATGACGAAGGGTATGATAGAGGTTATGACAGGAGTTATGATGAAGGAAGCTATAGAGATAGAGGCTATGACCGTGAAAGACCCATTGACAGAGAAAGGGGTTATTCTGGAGATAGAGATTACGTTAGAAACGACAGAGACTACAGGCCAAGACCACTGCGTGACCTGAGAGACCCTCCTTACGAGTCGAGTGAAAGACCTGAAGAAACTAAATCTGAAGATAAAGGTGGGGAGAAAGAGCATAGAAGAGAACGATACTCGAGATCTCCATCAAGATCGCCGGTCAGAAGAGAACGTTCCAGATCTCCACAGCGTTACTAGAGAGTAATGTTTTAATGAAATATCATGAATTCCTCACATGTCAACTTATCCAGAGGAATGAACAAGGAATCAAAGGATCCAGTTCTTACCAGGCACCAACTTACAGAGTGAATCCAGATGTGCAGCATTTAGGTCTGACTATCTACTTTCCTACAAAAAATGTTTCCAAAATTGTGTCTTTAATTACTCATTGTATTGATTGCACTGCTAATCAATATATAGATATAAGTATATAAGTATATATATATATATATATATATGTACTATTATTATAATGTCCAAAATAGTCCTGGGGACAGTGTTCCGTACACACCCCCGCCCATGTAATTATATCGGTTGACTAACTCTATATTTGAAGAAATCTTGGAATTGCGTTTGACAATCGATTCTCTCAAGGTCAAGTTAATACAAGTCAACACCAAAGTATCAAGGTCAAAAGATAAAGTCGAGTTCAAGTCGATGTTCTGAGGAAATGTAGATATATCCTGATACAATTCCAAACGACCTTGTTCCTTGAATTTTTTAGGAATGATTGAATAATCCTTAAGATAGGAAATGGCATCCAGAAAGCTACCAAAAGGAGGTAGATCGTTTGAAACGTAACTTTTGTTTCTTGCAATATATTCACTTTGGTCATATTTGAGTAGAGGATTGTCTGAACTTGGATATGGATTGTTCAATTTAAATGGATCAACTTGGGGTATTGCGTTCGAAGAAGCATCAGCTCCCGAAACAAAGCCAGTATCACCTCCAGCTCCAGCTCCAGCTCCAGCTCCAGCTCCAGCTCCAACTCCAGCTCCAACTCCAGCTCCAACTCCAGCTCCAACCCCAGTGCCTAAACCATTACTACCATAGTCGTATGGTTTCTGCTGTAGCGGAGCCAGAGTAGAAGACTTTCTCGAAACAATGGACAGAATTTTGAATTGAGGCTTTTCGATTATGTTATCACATAAACTTGGCTTGTCTTTGTCAATAATCAAAAGCTTGAAATTTGGAGCGACTCCAAAATAAATTAGCGAGTTCCCACAAGCTCTGAATCTGGTATTTTTGTAATTAAAATCGGCGATGGGTTTAAAATTGTGTTGATATAATAACACTTTAAATGGTTCTTCATTTAAAGGAAAAAACGTAAATATAAACCTCTTCAAATCGGCAAAACATTTGATGTGAATCGAACAGAACCTGTAAGTCTTTGATTGAGAAGTGGAATCTTGAGGAAAATTCTCGTAGAATCTATAAAACGTTACATCTGCACTATCATCGAGTTTGAAATATGAATGATTTTCCATTTTAAGCAACGGCAATCCCATGCCCTTTTCATGGTATTCAGATTGAAGCTTTGTAATCTTATCCTTTCTAACACTTCTTAAATCTCGGTAAACATGAAAAGAATCCAAATTGGTGAAAATTAGTAAGCTATTCTTCAAAAACTCGTGCATAATTATTATTCGACGTTTATGATTGAATGAATGAGCAGATTTGTTCATGATATAGTATTTATTGGAGGTCGATGCAACAGTCTCTTCACTTGAGTTTAGTTCATTATAATGATATATTGAGTCTAGCCTAACTTGTCGGATAATATATGGTAGATACGAGGTGAAATTTTGACTATAAGTGTCTTGAAGTTGTAACCGTTCATGATTTGAATAATATAAAGTGTTTGTATCTGACAAAGGGGTCGAAATTATTGAATTATCATCCTCCAAACCCAAATCCAAGTTCATATCTAATCGTCGTTCTCGTTCCTGGTGGTTTTCTGACTGTAAATAGGTATCATTGACAGATCTAGCAGAAGCTAAGCTATTATATGAGTTGGGATTATTGAATCTAGAACCAGATGAAGTTGAGGAAGTTGAGATTAAACCTGAGGGTCGTGAAGGTCCCAGGTCAGAATTTCTATGTCGCCTGAATAATCTTTTCATGTTATTGAAGAGCTTTTCATCGATTGGTTTAAGCTGCAGCTCATTCAAAACAATTTTTTGGTTACAATTGGTCACGGTTGATTCAAAGTCCCAGGTTTTCATCAAAGGAGGTAATTATTTTGGCTTTGATAATAAAATTTCGAGCTGCTCACATCGTAATCAAAATCGCGCAGATACATCAAAACCCAATCACCTAGCGTAGTGGAGATAGTAATCAACTGATTGCAGCCGCATCTTCATGATTAGAGATCTACTGCCTCTCGTGGTTGACTGGGTGATGTCAGCCCTCCGGATGGAGACACACACACATTTCTAATCTGAGGAGTTTCCAGAGCAAATGCATGGAGAAATTTGTTGGAACGCGGACTGAACAATTTCTTGGAATGCTTGCTTTGAACCGGTATGTTTCTTCTTGTCGTTGCTTATTCCCCAGTATTTGTTTTGTCATCATGTACAGACTTTCGAGTTTCGCGGGTAGTGGGAGAAGGGAGAACTGAAAGGCCTGTGTTTCTTGGCGGCGTGAAATTTGAGATAAGGAAGTGGAGAGAGGAACACCTAAGTCAGCAGTAGGTTAGGTTGAGTGAAAGACAAAAATTGCTTAAATAGAAAGAGGTTAGTCAAATGGGATTGGTTATTGGTTGCTGTTAAAATGACTCAAAAAAAAAAATAATTGTCAATCCTTGTAGTGAGGAGTGTTTTTCTCACATAGAATTAATAAATCTACGTCATAAGTAAGAAATTTGATCACGTTTGATTTAGGGCAGATCTAAATTCAAGGTTTCCAATCAAACTGGGGATTTTCAATGATTGCGGTACTTGAAACAAAGGGATTATTTTATGAAACTAGGCTGGTTGTACAATTTGATCTATGTATTCAGTTTTTATACCTAGTTATTGATTTAATTTAGTTTTATGTACGTTCCTTCTGGTTGATGAGTATACAGAAGAAAATATTCAGAGAACAAATTTAAATTCGAGAGAACGAAACAAATGAGCCATCATCGAAGGATGGTGGAGAAGTTCTAGCGATAGAAGATTTAGGAGTAAGGAGCCCAAAAATTTTTAAACTTTTCAATTTTCATCTAGAAATCCAACCAATGTCTCTGAATCTTTATTCTAAGCATAATTTGTATGGAGCCTGACTACTGAATACCGATATTTTGCATACTATTGATGCTTTGTTCAACACCGATTGTGTATTAGATCTGTCCCTTAATCATATCAGTTAAAATGTATGCGCGCGCATACATTCGACTATGCGTCTTCGTCAAGAGTGTTCTCTCTACAAGAGCTGATGTGTCAAGACTGATTCTAGATTCTTCCTATGTGCATATAATATTGTTTCCTAATTCTGTTTCAGATTCCGTCTCATATCGTCCCACATTATAGTCTCGGGAGTTGGGAGTCAAGGTTCCAAATTATTCACAATTGTGGAAATCAAAATGATAGTAATGGAGTTCTTTTTTCAAGCTCCTTTGTAGGTCCTTATTGGGTGCTTTCCGAGCCTTTTTTTTTTCCGACCTTATACACCCCTTGACCACCACGCATAATTATAGAGCTCAGAGCTTTTTTCATATTTTCCTTCCAATTCTCGTTCTGATGACTTGACAGTGTGCTTTAGTAGATTGCGGAAGCGATTATATCAAAACCCACATTTTTAGCATGATTAATAATGTATTCAGCCTAAAAATTCGATTTGACACGTTGGAGCTCATAGCATTCAATCAATCAGAAATTTAAACTCCGAAAAATTACGTAGCTGGCTCTGAATTTCATAGGCACTCAATTACGCAGGCACTAGAAGCTTTGAAAAATCCCCGTCTTTGGCAAGTAATTGCGTCATTAAGGCACCGAAGTAAACTATTAATATTCGACGAATAGTTTTCTATTGAATCAACAAACGAGGTTTAATCTAGTTAAACATTGCTCATTTCCTCCTCAATTGTGCCATAAAACCCTTAAAAAATGCCAGAATTACGTCGTTCCACTCGAGTTGCCTCGAGAGCTAAAGTTGACAGTGCAGAAGAACCAGTCCAAAAGAAGCAAAAACCTGCTCCAAAGAAATCGGAACCAGTCAAAAAATCCGAGCCAGTGAAGAAAACAGAATCAATTAAAGTACTTCAAGTTGGTGACAAGATTCCTGATTGGTACTTCTTAGATCAAGATGAGAAGGAAATTCATCTTGCCAAACTTGACAAACCAATTGTAGTTATTTTCTCGTACCCAAGAGCAAGTACTCCGGGTTGTACTAGACAAGCATGTGGATTCAGAGACAATTACAATAGTTTAACTTCCAAAGCTGTCATTTTAGGATTATCAGCCGATTCACCAAAAGCTCAAAAGACATTTGCTACTAAACATGGATTTCAATACAGTTTATTATCTGACCCTACAAGAAAGTTAATTGCTGCCTTAGGAGCAAGGAAAGCCGACAATAAGATTGCCAGATCTCATTGGATTTTCGTTGATGGAGTATTGAAAATTAAAAAGATTGGAATTTCTCCAGAAGTCAGTTACACTACTGCTAAGGAGGATGTTGAAAAATTGTACAAGTCAGAAAATGGTGCTGTCAAGGAGGAAGCTGAGAACGAAGAAGCTGAGAACGAAGAAGCTGACAAGAAAGAAGCTGACAAAGAAGAAGATGTAAAAGAGGAGATAGAAGAACAAAAAAAAGCTCAAAATGAAGAATAAGTCAAAACTCAAGTACTATGTTCGTTCCTTCTTTTCAAAAATTTTCAATCTTCGAAATATATCAAAAAAAACCCTTCTATCCTATTATTTCTATTTTGTATGTACCAACCTATTTAGATTTTCTTAAATAACATATGGAATGAAGGATTATCGTCATACCAGTTATTATCTTAGTAACCCACCACCAATGTTGAACCACGAATGGACACAAGTTGTAATGAAATTCCCAAGATTTCTTTGAATAGTTGTATATTCCAGTCATAATCCCGGTATTACCATTGTAGTCTCCCATCATCGATCTAACCACTATTTCACGGATTGGCTTTACCCTTGTAGTAGAAGCTGTAGAATTAAAAGAATTTTTTGGTTCCCATTCATTAGTTTTCTCATTCTTCACATAATAATTGTCACATCCTTCATGATCATGTCCTGTCAATATAATTCCTTCTTTATCCAGGTTTGGAAATACTATGTTTAATACTTTTTGACTGACATCATATGATAGATGATTCTGAGATCTTAATTTTCCATTTTTATATGGTTCACGTTCATTATTCTCGTAATAAATATGTTGTGGTCCATCAGTACACATACCTTCAGGCTTATATAATGGAATATGAGTTAATAAGATGGTAGATCCTTTAAAATTTGGATTCTCTTGATCTCTAATATGATTCAAAAATGACCAAGTATAATCGACGAATTCTTCTTGTAATGCAGGACCTTCAAGAGTTAATGAGTCAAGAACAATGATTCTCCATGCAAATTCGGTATTTCTATTGTAATTTATTACAAAATTGTTCTGACCGAAAAGTAAATGGAATCTTGCCATGTGTTGCCATGTAGCATCACCAGAATAACCAATATCATGGTTTCCAGTAAGATTTAATACAAGTGGTTCGTTAACATCATCTCCTGATGGTAAAGGATAATTTTGGTTAGGTAATGTCCAATCGTATACATCGTTATATACCCTTGAATTGAATCTATCATCTGGGTTGATGGCAATTTCATTATGCATCCAGGTATTCCAATCAAAATCTTTATGGTTTTCATATGTTTTGATTACCGTTTCTTTATATTTCATTGGTTTTGGAAATATTCTGGTGACATATCTATAAGTTCGGTTATAAAATTCTGAATCGTATATCCATTGAGAAGAGAAATGATCTCCCATTATTGCCACATGAGTGGGCTTCATTCTTGATTTCATAACATTGTAAATATGACCAAGGTAATAATCATTGCCGAAATTATCAAGTCTTTTGATGTATTTGGTCAGAGGCCAATTCCCATTAATTTGAGGGTCTCCAAATGCCAACAATTTGATATCCTTAATATTGCCTTGATGATCAAATATTGATGCAGTATCATCTTGGCGGTCCGAATTGAAGAGTCTATTTGAAATTATATTTGGAATTGATACAAAATTGGAAAATATCCGATATTTTTGGCTGATAAAGGATTTCTGATCTTGGATTTGATTTAATTCCAGCCTCTGAAGTATATGTTGAGATAAATCAGATGAAGATTCAAAGTTTGTTTTGAAAGTATCTAATTGTTGCTGATGTTGTAAAACATCACGATCGGGTTCATACCACAGACATTGGCAAGCACTATTGAAATCAGGATAAAAGTATATAAATAGATTCAACAATAATGCAATAACCGTTAAAGCCCACGTGAATCCATTTACAAACGAAGCCATACTACTAGATACTACTAGATACTACTAATAAAGCTAAATAAGATCGTCTGTTTGTTGACAGCAAGTTTGGTTGGCCCTTTTATGTTTTTGTTGATGTGTCTTCGGGGCCATGCAGGAACCACATTAGGAACTACATGCAGGGACTCGTTAAGGAGTAAAGTGAAATTACTTGTGGGAAAATAAAGGCCAAAGGAGATCTTTCAAAGCTTTAAAGGATAAAACGGTGATCATTATATGTGCATTGGAGCTTGAGTGTAGAGGATGTGGCGGCATTAACACATAGTGATTCATTTTGAATCAAATTTGGGAGATTCTGCGTCCGTGGGGGAATTTAGTTTGGCATCTTACAACAGGTTTGTTTGATTTAGCTGAAGGTGAGAATTGTCCCTTTAATATAATTTAACAGCTTTGAGTTGTTTACGACAATGGAAGAAGGTGGTGCTTGCTTCACTTGTAAGGAATTGTGAAAAATGAAACTTGGAAGCAAATATTACCGATAGCATCAAAATGTAATTTCATATTGTCCATGACTGGTGACTGTAGAGCTCGAGTTGTCTGCAATTCTGTCTACGTTACCTGCAGACTAATGATAATGGTGTATGTAGATTTGAGCTTATGTATTTTGAGGTAGCTCAGAGGCACCTGAGAGGCACCTGAGTTCACTTTTTAATAATTCCAGGCTCTAATCGTACATTCACATGGCATTTTGGTGTCAAAGTCAGAGATAGAGTCCCCTGAATATGCTTGCTCTGTTTCACTTATTGAGTTCAATTATCCATGGTGGACTTCATTAATGAAAGAACTTTACACTTCTATTTACCGTGGAGTATTACAAACTAAAATAGAAAAAACTTGATGTGTCCAAATGTCTTAGGCTGAAACAAATATTCGTCAAGCAACTGGTAGCCCAATTTTCAGTAACAACCAGAGGCAACTACTCTGAACCTAGTATGCAACCAAAGACGATTCGTAGTGCTATCACAATAACCACATAAGTTTACATTGCGACAGAGTCACGACTATTCTTTGGTAGACTTAACGTAAGCTACATGAGCTCTGTATGAGCTCGATATGACTCCACAGCATAAACATTACAGTTCTGAATTATACAACACTCAATATCTTTTTTTAAAAACATTCGTATATTCTAATGTAGTTGAACCCTTGGATTATAACATCCAGAAGTTCCTTGACATGAAAAGAAAGTTGTTGAAATATGATTTTTTAAAAGCAAAAGAAAGCATTTTTCAGCACCAGAAATTCCAATATATGTAAAAGCAGAAATTTAAATCTTAACTGATAATTCTAAGAAACAAAGTCATTTTAGAACTAATTTAATCTTCAAATATCACAATTATAAAGATTCATTTAAAGCTTGGTTCAATTTAGCAATCTTACCAGATACAGATAAATCAACAGTTCTGTCACCAACTTCAACAATCAAACCTCCTAAGATATCAGGGTTAACATCGTTAGAAATAGTTAAAGTCTTACCCTCACCAACAAATGAAGATTTGGCAATGGAAGTTTGTAATCTTTTTATGATTTTGCTATCAAGAGGCTTTGCAGAAGTAACCTTGGCTTTAATGACACCTCTGTAAGCATCATTCAAAGTAGAGAATTTAGCAAAAATAGCTTCGAATTCATGTAAACGATGATTTTCTGACAAAACGGAAAGGAAGTTTGAAACTGATTTATCTAATTTTAAACCAGAAGAAAGAGCCTTAATAACAGAGCTTCTGTCTTCCTTTGAAGCAATTGGATTTCCAAGAAATTCTTGTAATTCTTTATCAGCTTCAATAACTTCCTGAAGTTTAGCTAAAGATTGGTAAGCTTTATCAACTGAAGAATCTTGAGCAGCAGCGGTGAATAAAGCTGAAGCATAAGTACCATCCACACCAAATAATTGCACTGGTGGTCTGATAGCCTTAGTGGCAGTTGCCAATGAACGACAGAACAAACGAGAAGACATTGGATGTTAGAACTTTTGGATGTTAGAACTTTTGGATATTAACTATTAAAGGCTTCAAATACCTTCAGATTTACTTGATTGATTGATTTTAGTTATTGGAGGTGTATAATGTTCGGGTTTTCCCAAACTTCGCACTGATTTGAAGGTTTCAATTGGTCTGAAATCGTTCTGAGACTTACTCGTGCAGATGAATTGTAACGCGGTGCAGTGGTAGACATGCGATTCCCGTCAGCGTAAATTGTAGTATACATAATTCAATAAGTCAATCAAAATCAGTCTGGCATTTTGCCCAGGCTCACCCATTCAACCTTTTGCGATAGAAAAGATGCCTGCATACAATTGGATGATAATTTTAATTTCAATTATAATTTTTTTTTTTTGGCTTATTTTTGTGTCCTTTGGTGTCTTTTCAAAAACTTCAACACTCACAAAGAATCTGAAAATCATTGCATCCAGAGTTGTATAGAGTGTCAATAGACTTTAGAAGACAGAAATTTTTTATTTCAGTTGGTAATATGATATCTGTCAATAATATCACTCGAAGGTGGATGAGTTCCTCGGTGAGGGCTTTGTCAAAGGCCTCTGCTGGTGGTAGCAATACAATCACCATTGAACAATCCAAACTTAGTATTACCATTGATGATTCAAACATTACCGAATTAGAAAAGCGTGATGATATGTTTAGAAGACAAAGAGAATTGGCCAATAAGTCCGTTAAGATGAAGGATTATTCCGCTGGTCTTGAAAGACCCGGTTCAACTAATTTCCGTAAACCAATCCATGATCATCTTTATAGAGGTAAACCAATTTGGGAGTTGACGGTGCCAAAAAAGAAGACTTCAGGACGTAATAACACTGGTAAGATTACTATTAGAGCTCGCGGTGGTGGACATAAACAAAGAGTTCGTCTTGTTGATTTTTATAGATTACAAGGTGGTAAACAAACTGTGGTTAGAATCGAATATGATCCTTCAAGATCTGCACATATTGCATTGATTAAGCATAATGAAACCGGAGATATATCATATATCTTGGCTTCAACTGGTCTTAGAGCAGGCGATGAAGTAGAATCATTCCGTTCAGGTTTACCACAAGATTTCCTTGATGAAATGAAAGCTTCAAATAATGGAGAAGTTGATGAAGCACTTCTTTCTTCAAGAACTATGCAAAAGGGTAATTGTTTACCACTTAAAATGTTACCAGTTGGTTCTATTATTCATAACATTGGAATTCAATCCAATGGTCCTGGAAAATTTGCCAGATCTGCTGGGACTTTTGCTCGTTTATTAACTAAATACCCTGACAAAAACAAGGCCATTATTAAAATGAGTTCTGGTGAACATCGTTACGTTAGTTTAAATGCTACCGCCACTTTAGGTACTGTATCCAACAGAGAGCATCAAACTGTTTCTTTGGGTAAAGCTGGAAGAAATCGTTATAGAGGTTTTAGACCAAAAGTTAGAGGGGTTGCTATGAATGCTTGTGATCATCCTCATGGTGGTGGACGTGGTAAATCCAAGTCTAACAAAGTATCACAATCTATGTGGGGTTTGAAGAAGTTTGCAAAGACACGTAAGTTCAAGAGGGTAAATAAGATGAAGGTTCAAGATAGACCAAGACGTTGAACAGAAAAAAAAAATTAGACTTCGCTTAATGGGGTTGGTTTTTTCTAAAATGTATATAGTCAAATGAAAATATTTTCCAAATTTTCTTAAAATTAAATTTCAATTGTAACTAAAAAAGAATTCCCGATTTTCATAGAGAAACCAAATCATCATACTCTTCAAGTTCATTACGACTGCCTGTTTTCCGAATACATAATTTGTCATATTCTTCGTCATATATGAAATTCAATGCACCACTAAAGTTCCAACCCAACTCAATTTGATCTCTTTGAAAAATATCAAACTCTCGAACCACCAAGATAGCTCTATCCTTGCCAATTGAGCCTCCAAAATCCTGGTAGAGTTCGTCTGTGCCTATGAACATTAGATCTGAAGATTTTATAACAATTAGCGTATTTACTGTGAGATAAGTTAATCGTTGCTTGTAGCGCAATTCGAATGCTTGGGTGACTTCATAAGGAAACTTAGCGTATATCTTGTGAGATAGATCGGAAACAATCGCAGTAATGTCGTTTTTATCTGTCTTGTTAAGATATTTCGATATATAAAGTATGGGAGTAGTTTGAATATTTGTAGTGAAGTCTTTCTCAATAAGAGGCGATATAAAAGCTCTTGATTTCGAGTAGCCCGAGATGGTTTCAAACACCAATTTTTTGATCCAGCTGTCCTGGAATATTAGTGGGTTGGACATCCATACAGAGAAGTGGTCAACAAGGACCTGAGGTGACTACTTAATTGCAGAGTAGCAATGCTCCGAAGGTTCAGATGGTTCTCTGAATGTAAACTCCCATATTGACATATAAGAGTACATGCAGGACATTGAAGGTTATTCTACATCAAATCATCACCAACTGAACGAGTGTCTATTAAATATATACAAAATTGGTACCAGCAAAGTCGTGGTAGCCATGGTTGTGGTAGTTGTGGTGGTTGTAGTAGTTTTAGTAGTTGTAGTGTGGTGTTTGAGATGGTAGCCATAGTTGTTACGGTTGTTACGGTTATTATAATTCTTATGGTGATGGTATTGGTGGTGTCTATGGTGATATATGCCATAAATTGCATTAGGTATATACAAATTTGCTTTCAAGGGCCCTTTAAGAGATTCCTTTACTTGGAATATTTCACCTGGAAGTCTAATCTTCTAGGGAATCTTAAAAAAGTGACTCCCAGACCCTTTGAAGCATAATAACTCCTCAGATGTATTGCCATGAGTCAATCGAAAATTCAAGTAAGTCAACCGCAATGTGCTCAGAACATAGCTCCAAATGGATTACAATCTTCACTTAGGCGATTGGCTCTTGTCAGACTCTTCACTCTTTCTTCTCTTTTTCTTTCCCAATCTTTGATCTCGCCTACTCTCTCTCTTCTCCTTCTGTTTCTGTAATTCTCTTTCTTTCTTCAATTGTAAACTCTCAGCATCACCAGTATAGTTATTTAATTCATCTTCCTGGAACATCCTAAGCATTTCATTATAATTCAATTTCTCCAGTTTCAAATGGCCATATCTAATCGTCATCATATCAAATGCATAGCATATTTCCACTTGATCATATTTGAGAGTTCGATCATTTTCAATTCCTTTAAGCTCGTCATCGTACAACAATATGTTCCCACTTTTATTATGAAGTCCATGCTTGATGAGGTAAGTTTTCAAATCAGTTCCAATTTCAAATAAATCGGCTGCTTCCACTGAAAACTCGGCTTTGTTGGAATATCTAGTACTGAAATGAGTTAAGATGATTTTGGGACATTTCATAAGTTTTGACATTGTGATCGCTTCAATCATAGTTGAATGTTTCTTAGCTAATGCCTCTTCAATTAAATCTTCTGCAAGTGACGATTCATGGATCAAAAGATCACTATTGTATCCAATTTCAGAGAACTTGTAATTGGGTCTTGTATCACCAGAATATGATACTTTAAAATTCTCGTTTGTCGATAATTTGAAGTCAAACGCAACTGAATATGACCAGTAGCAATGAATGGCTCGACAAGTATCGATCGAGCTTAAACCAAGCTCGGCGTATAATTTGTTGATGGCATTGTAATTTGGCAGTCCAAGAGGTTTCTTGGAGACGACTTCATTGCAACATTTGTTATCAAAAAGCGATTCGAACTTATCAATTGAACATTGTTGAAACTCGGCGCATCTTGATTCGTGATGAATAAAATCTTCACAACTTATATAATTGATTCTATTAAGAATACAGTTGTTATCTGCTCCATTTGGTTCAAGTTTAAACCATTCATTGACAAAATGATTATACTGCCAAGGTGTGACCAAGTGCAATTTCCTTGTGTTGTTTCTGTTGACTTCAAACCACTTATTGATAACAGATATTATCCCTAGATGATGATCGGCATGAAGATGACTCAAATATATTAAACTCAACTCTTTAAACACTTGATTGAATTGTTCCTTGTTGGCATGGCCAAAGTTTCTAGTCATGGTTCCAAGAGAGTTCTCTCCTCCATCCAAAAGGATTGAACGGAAACGAATTTGATCGTTGTCGATGTATGGGATTCTCACTAAAGTCGAAATCACATTTCTATACATCGAAGGAAGCGCAGATCCTGTACCAAGAGTAACTATTTGAACCTGGTCCTTGAGAGATCCTTCAACTGTTCCTAACAGGATAGGAGTTTGGTTGATGACTCTGGATTTCTCAACGTTGAGATTAAGAGGTTTAACATGAGCGTCGTAAAGCTTGGACCAATAAATTGAAGAATCTGAAATTGATTCAGATTCAAGATCTATGTTGTCTTCGGTGTCTGTGGTTGAATTAGCAATCAAACTTTCCAATGTGACTCCATCTGGATCTATGTTGAACTGCTGCAACAGATCTAAAGAGTAAACTTTGTTTGCAACGTTTAACTCCATCTCTTTAAGAAGCGAATCGTGTCCACTAGATATATCCATGTGAGGTAAATTGAAATAGTCAGATTGTAGTGCTTTGAGTTTCAACAAGTTTATAGAAGATCTCTTGAACACCAATGAGTCCTTTGAAATCTTAGAATGACTTATTACATGCTTACTCTCCTTGGGAAATAACTCGATGAACCTGATATATTCATTCAGAGTGAAATCAACATCATCCCCTAAAAAGTGATACACCAACCCGGTTTCTTCAATTAATTCTTGAGTAAATGCTGCAAATGTGTTGTTTAAATACTGCATATTCGGTATATCAAGAATCACCAAATTCTGAAATTTCTTCATGGGCCCTAAAACTTGCTGAGGATGAACTAATATGCCCTTATCGTTCAATACAGACTCACCGTCGGTTAATTTCCTAAAATCAACCCCTGGCTTGATCCCAAGTTCAATTGCCTTTTTATTATCGAATTTTCCCCTGATAGGTACAAACTTTACAATGTAATTAGTGGACGGTTCAATTGGACATAAATCTTTGGGACTTGGAAGTTGAACATGAGTATGGATTTCTGATTCCGAAGCATCGGACTTGTAGGATAGAAGATCTTCGTTGTTGGCCTTAGAAGTATCCATGGGGAACATAAGCGATATTAATTTTTTCAATTGAGTCTGGATTGTATTGGTGTTCTTCTGTATCTTCTCTTTCAGGATATTTGTAGTCAGAGTTGGAGTGACCTTCACTGGCTGAACATGAATATTACTATCGGAAATAAATTCTTTATCACCTTCTAAATAGTTTATCTTAAGCTCGACTCCCTTTCTAAATACAAAATACCTCCAGGTGGCAACCACATAAGAAAGAATTGGAGATCCACTGAAAATATCAATACTCTTCTTAGTGGAATCACTGATGGTTAAAAAGAGTCCAGGTAGCCCACCTATTTGGGACCAATTTGAAGTTGTTCCAGTGAAAAAAATGCTCTTGAGTTTTCCTAATCTGAATCTGTTTTCATTTAAAACTCTCTGAGTTCCCTCGGGTATTTTACCGAAAAAGTATCTTGATCCTTCTCTATTGGTTAACATCACTAGAGGATGGATCGTATCTGAAGTGTGATGAGTTACGGTGGTTATTGAGAACATTTGAGAAGTGTACTTATTATAATCATAAAACTTGGAAAAATAGTTGACAGAATCGTTTATTGATTTGAACGACTTAGGGTTGATGTTATGGACGCTTTCCTGTTTCAAATACTTCGGATATGAACCGTGAGTCACTAATGGTTTTGGAATACTTTGCTTATGAATAGGACGTCGCTTGAAGGGCTGCTTTATTATAGATCCGGGCAATTTACCGGAATGTTGCAGAATCTTGCAAGCAAGATTACAACTAAGACTCTGATAAAACGACAATTTGGAGTTTAAGTGAGTAATTAATGCATCTATTTATAAACCATCTCTTCACAAGAAAGGTTTGCAAGTCAGAACAAAGCGAAGAACTGATTGAGGTTTGTGCAGGTTTGGTCAAGCAGATGGAGCTGGACCTGGAGCGATGCGACTGCAGAGAATATGATTACATATACAGGAGTTTAAGTGAATAGGCTAGCTGGCATCGGAAGAACAGTACCAGTCCAAAGTCAAAATATTGTAAAGTAAAAATGAAGTTTGTCATTTCTTGTAGTTATTGCTAAGATGTCGACATTATCTGTAATGTCAAGGATCAAAGACCTAATATTTCATTGTATCTTTTTCATTGATTTCTTACCAGATCTGTCTCACATATATTACTTCTAACTGAGTCGCGAATCAAGTCAGAGCAAGTCTGCTCTTTTCTGCTCTTCTCTGCTTGATACACAATCAAAGCACCATTAAGCACCTCTACCTGCACATACATTATTGCTTTGCTGGACCTGTGAGCACTTTTTGTGTCTCCTCTTGGTCAGTTCGAATCAACGGCATCGCCCATAAACTGTTGCCCACTAACATTCTCATCACATGCAACTAAGTCACTTGATCTGCGACCACATGACTATTAACCTCGCTTAAATAATAGCACTGCCAGCTCGAGTGCTTTTGTTTTACCCCATTTAGTGGATGAATACGAGTCAGCCAGAAAGAAACAATATCAAAGAAGTGGATATTGTTCAAAAACTAAAACTACAACCACTACTTTTGGCGTTCATAATTTGCTTGGTACTGATATCGAACGATTACTTTATCTACTCAAACTCAACTCAACTCAACCAACTTGTACAGCTCAAACGTTCCAAGTGGAGTAAGAACATTGTGAGCATTGCTAGTATCTCGATTCTCTATCACCGCAACAACTTAAAATTCTGGTAGCAGTCCTTATTGCACAGCAAGTCCGGTAACCCCAACAATCTACCGATCTAGACTTCCAATCTACAGACTACTAATCTGCGTATCTAGGGAGTGGGTGGCTACGATATTTAATCTCAACTCAAAGCGTTCAGTTTTGTACGTTGTGAACCGAGCCAAACCACAGTAGTTCCATATAATTAGTACCATATCACTAGCACCATATCACTTGTACCATATCACTAGCACCATATCACTTGTACCATATCACATTACATCACTACCACTCCACTACCACCACATCACTACCACCATATCACTCTACCACATCACAGTCCTTCAAATCACAGTCCTTCAAATTACAGTCCTTCAAAGATATCCAAAGACATCCAAAGACTAAACACTGTGTGATTTTCATCAAATAAATCAAATTAGAAAACTCATCAACACCAACTTCCCATGGACGATATCGTTTCTTCTCGAATTGGGACCCCGGGCATCACAGATTCTATATTCACCAAGCATTCAGAGCTAATCCTTCAATCAGTATCCAAAAAGTCAAATAAAAACAATTGGCAAATACTACCTACCCTAAGGTCGATTCCAATTCTAAATCGATTTTTCTCTCCCTTGGATCCAAAAGAGGAAAAGATCCAGAATCTTTTATCGAAACAGAAATCCGCTACAAGTTACAAGGAATGGTACCATACGTGTCTTGAATTAGATGATATCTTGAATAACAACCAGTGGAAATTGAATCCAGAATCTAATTTGTATGACTACGAATTGGTATTTCAGAATCTAATAAAATTAAGAAACGCAAGACTGTCAAATGACTACAAGTTGTTACTTTATCTCGTCAGAACAACATGGATAAGAAATGTTGGAAATATGGGAGATGTTAATTTATACAGACATTCACATGTGGGGACCAAAAAGTTGATTGAAGAATACATTTTAGAATGTGAGTTAGCCCTAGATTATTTAGTTAACAATGACAGCGTTGAGCTAGATAAACGCTATTTGTTAGGGATGTTGATTCAAACTAGAAAAAATATTGGTAGAACTGCTTTGCTTTTATCTGGAGGTTCAATTTTTGGAATTTTCCACATTGGAGTGCTAGCCTCTTTATGGGAATCCAGCTTGTTACCTAGAATCATAAGTGGTTCGTCTGCTGGTTCTATTATGGCCAGTATTTTGTGTTCTTGTACTAATGATGAGACCATAGAACTATTAAATACCATCACTGAAAGGAAATTCAATATCTTTGTAGATGCTGAAGATCTCGAAGATGAGGAAGATGATTTTGAAAGTGAAGCTACAACTAATGAAAACGGTGGATCAGACTCACATATCAAGATTCCAAAAATTAAGCAAGAGCCTCCTTTAAGACGTCCCTTACGTCGATTAGCTCACTTTTTAAAGTATGGAACTTTGTTTGATAATATTGGACTTAAGAATACTATGATAGGATTCATTGGTGAATTGACATTCAGAGAAGCTTACAATAGAACTGGTAAGATTCTAAATATTACAGTGTCTCCAGCATCTATCCACGAGCAAACAAGGCTTTTGAATTACTTAACTGCGCCCAACTGTTTAATTTGGTCTGCAGTATGTGCTTCATGCTCTTTACCGGGGATTTTTCCATCTGCTTCAATCTATGAAAGAAACCCTAGAACTGGTGAGATCCAAGAATGGAATAATGATTCATCAATAAAGTTCGTGGATGGTTCGGTGGATAATGATTTACCAATAACAAGGCTACTGGAAATGTTCAACGTTGATCATATCATCGCTTGTCAAGTCAACCCTCACGTTGTTCCATTTTTGAAAATGTCTGTTACATGTGTTGGAGGAGAAATTGAAAATGAAGTGAGTTCAAAAATGAAAAATTTCTTAACGAACATATATGATTTTATGGCCAGCGAATTGATTCACTACTTGGAAGTTTTACATGAAGTAGGTATTGCCCAAAATTTATCAACCAAGGCAATATCTATTTTATCTCAGAAATATTCCGGAGATATTACTATATTACCAGACTTTAATATAAAAGATTTTACTAAGATTTTTGAGAACCCAACTCCTGAATTTTTGCTTGAGTGTATAGTCAGAGGAGCCAGAGCTTCTTGGCCAAAGATCACTTTAATTAAAAACCATTGTGGAGTTGAATTTGCTTTAGATAAGGCTATAACTTTACTTAGGGGAAAACTTATTGCTCGTGCTATTAATGTGGACTTCTGCCGCAAGAATGTCAATTTTGAAAATCCCGTAAATGAGGTTGATAAGTTTATTGATAGGCATACAAATGGCCAAAGAAGCCTTAACAAACATGATAATAATATTACCCGTATCAAGAGTGATAGTACAAATGACGAAACGCTTTATAATGAAACCTTTGATAATAAAATCAACAATGGTACTGGCAGCGACGGCAACCGAGATATTCACGAAAGCAATAACAGCAGTACTAGTTCTCACAATTTGCACAGCAATATTAATGATAATTACCATAGCGACGGTAATAGATTATACACTTTGGTGAGTTCGCCTGTTCTTACCCAAGAGCAAGATAGTTCACCGGTGGCAGACAGAAGGACATTCAAGCGTCACAACACTATCAATGCATCTACTCTAAGAAGAAATTCAGAATTTCATATTCAACCAAAACTTCAAAGAAACAGCATAAGTTCATACACACCTCACAATGAAAAGTCAAGTACAAAATATGGATCAGCGTCTAATAATGCGATCAATCCCAATTTCCCAAATGTCTCCGAAACCAAGGGTATGTCAATAACTTCTCTCGTTGGGCTATCGAACGTCAATAGATACTATGACCCTCAGAAACTAATTGATGATTTTGAAGAAGAAAGTAGTGCCACTCCAAACCCATTACATGGAAGATCCCAAATTTGTTATTCCTCTGATTTGAATTATAACTATGATGATGACCATGCTCTGGAGAGTCAAGAGTTTTTCTACCCTCCTACAAACAGCGAAACAGAAAATCAATATAATGGCTTGGGATTGAATGATAAAGATAGAACATCTGATACAGAAGGAGATTATAATCTCAAATATCAAGATAGATCCAAATCTTATCTACTTTCAAATTCCAATTTGCAATCTAACAAGGTTCGCAAGTCCAAAAGTTCTGGAAACTTTTATGTTGTGAGAAATGACAATAAGGACTTTGAAAATCAAATGTATGAACCGAAACAATTGAAGTATGAATCTGAAAGAATTCCTTATTACAAGGAAAATCCATATTTTGAATCTCCTACATCTGCTGGGTTTAATATGTCGACTTCTCCTATGAATACCCAAATGCCAACTCCTAGCCAATCTGGCATATCCTCATCCAATGGGTTAGTGGCTTCTAAAGCCAACCTTCCTTCGAGAGCGTCTACGAATACTTCATTGAAGAACTCGTATATTGGGTTGAATCGGTTGAAAGATAGGTCCAATAATAGTTCGTACTATAATTTGAAGGATATTGATATGGATAATGAATCATATCTGCAACAATTATTGAATTTAACTTCTCCTGACATTAGAAGGTCATATAGAGGAAATAATAGAGTGGCTTTAAGTCGTCATAATAGTGAAGGGGTGTCGCTTTTGATCAACAAACTCAAAAGTGAACAATTAGAACGAGAAAATAGCGAAAATAGCGAAAATGGTGAAATTGTTGAACATGTTGAGCATGTTGAGCAAGTTGAACATTTTGGAAATGGTGGGAATGAACAAAAAACCCTGACAGAAGAGGATATTGGTGAGCAAGAAGTGATTTTGAACAGTGATAATGCTGAAGATACCGATGTTGAGGCCGAACAGGAAATTGTTGGGAATACTCAAGGGCCGGAAATTAGTGGAAGTGAAGAAGACGATAATGAGAAAGCTATGAATGACATTGAAGATTCTAACTCTGCGGATGGAGATATACAGAGATACACTATCACAGATATTACGAAATATTGATCATAGAGCTTAAAAAGGTTTCGATTTTATATACTATAGTACAATAGGGATTTGCTAACATACTCACTTAAATGCATAGTCTTTTGGTTGCTTGGTTGCTTGCTTGCTTACTAATGAGATCCCAATAGACTAATAACAACAGGAATGATCATTCCAACTAATGAAGCAAGTAGCTCTTGGCTGTTCATCATCTCGGGCTCGGGCACGATTGTAAAGTCACTATCTTGAGAAATTGGCTGTTTATCATCTTTTTTGTTGATGTCCATCATTACGTGGATCACCACGTAAAGGAAAGTACCTCCACTGAACAACAAGAGATAACCCACTACAACACTATTGATGGATCCGACCGAAAGTATCAAATAGGTGATTATGGTAGTCACCGGTGACGAAAGTGCAAATAATAGGATATGGATCTTGATGAGTTTGAATGAATAATTTTCTCTAATCAATATTGTAGAAAGACTAAAACTTGTAGGGATCTTATGAATAATGATGCTGAAAAAGACTATCAATTGAAAGCCGGTGATTTTAGTAAACGAAGTACCCAATGAGATTCCATCGACCATAGCGTGTATGATAAGACCGAACGTGGTAGATGAAGTCAAGATTGACTTTAGGATTCCCGAAATGCCAACAGAGTCATTACGGATATCCTGAAATTCGAGATCATCATTGCCATTGACAAACTTAATAAAAGATTGTCTCAAAAAGGTTATGCTTCTAATGTGATCCAATATATACATAAAGACGAACCCAGTTAGGAGAAATACCCCAATTGCTCTCACGTGTGAATCGGTCACTCCTCCGGATTCAAACACTGTTTCCACTCCTTCTGGTATCACCACAATTAGAGAAGTGGATAACAAGATTCCCATACTGAGAAGTGACGCAAGGGACACTTTCTTGGGTGATAGGGTTACAAGTAGCGGTAATAGACCAGATAGGTAGGACGTGATGCCCATAATCACCGATAAGATGAGGACTTGAAATATATTTGACATAGTTTCGTAGTTAGCTAAGGACTCTGTGTCTAGGTAAAATTATAAATAGTATTAGTTTGTAGTTGTTTACGGGTGTCTGTCTGTCTCTCTGTCTCTTTCTGAGTATGTCTCCCGCAATCGATTGGACCAATTGTAAGATGCTCGTTATAGGGTAGCCCTGAGATTGAGCGGCTGGGGTTCAGGGACAGGGTATTCTGATTTGGTTACTCTGAACACTTCAACTGTTCAATTTGTTAGGTGCCAAATAGATGTTTTCATTCCATAGTAACAAATCAGATTCAATTGTTTCCAAATGTGGTGCTAGCAGTTACGTTCTTTGGTGCTTTGGTGCTTCAACTTTGGCTCGTCTCTGGTCTGTATATAAGCTGCAGCCGATGTTCTAGGCAAAGGGTTCCTTTCCTGTATATAGCTCCTGGTAAGTGACAGATAGTTGTTATGCTGATAGATGAAGTGGTGTATACTAACGTCGAATACTGGTTGTGTATACTGATAGATGAATAATGATAGTGAGTACTGATACTCGAATGCTGATAGTCCAATAAAGTCAGTCAAATGCTGATAGTCCAATGCTGATAGTGTTACCAATAGTTACCAGTAGTATTACTGGTAGTGCTACTGGTAGTATTACTGGTACTGTATACAGTTGAGTACAGGTGAGTTACAACCCGGAATGGCCTGTACGGGCCTTTATGGGAATGCAAGGCCCTGTTGTACTACGGAACTCTAGAGGATACCACCATCATGGGGTACATTAAGAAAAAGAGATCTCACTATATAATAGATTCAAAATAGTTGAAATACTACTCTAGATTCATTCAATTTCTCAATTTCCATTGTCCGCAATTCAAAGTGTTTTCTTGCAAAAAAGTGCTATGACACACGATCTCAGTGTACCTGTTAACCTATTCTCTATCTATCTAAAAATTTCAATCTTGCTTCTCAATGTAGTCTAACCTAATATAACATTTGAATCTCGAACTTTGTCATGTAACCCATTTCAATTAACCCATTGCATGTACCCTCCGCCAGCAGCCCCATACCCATATTTAAGATTCTAGAACTTACTATCTATTGTCATACTCTCCCCCTAATCACTCGTATCTACATTTATCTTGATTGGGATAAAACCATTGAAAACTATTGTCTTCCAGGTTTGGTTCATAACTATGTATCACGTGCTTTTGTCCCCGCTCTGGGAGTTCGAACCCAACATTTCATTTTTCCGGCACACAGCCCAGATTCTAATTCTTTTTCTGGTTTGCGCACGGTAATCCAACAGATGATGTAACAAACTCAATTCGAAACTGCTTAACCCATCAAGGGTAAATCAAAAGATTAACCGAGCTAATTTGGGACAGCACAAGCAATTTTAAGTGCGTTAAAGGACAGTTTCTTTTATTTTACAAGCGAGAACGGCCCCCCAACACAAAGAAAAACAAGAATCAAACTATTGTTTTCCAAAAATATCACAGAATCCTCCAACAAAATTTCAACACTAACCGATTATTGACAGACCGAAACACATAACTTGCAGAAGTAAACACCATCAAAAGAGAACATTAATAATCAGGAAGTTATTGATAAATAATTGACAAAAAGGAATAAAGAACATAGTATAGTTGGTCTCTTTCCCCCTCCATAATATGTCATTCCATAAGATAGCACATCAACCCGATCGTGGTGTTCCATTAGATCACGACCCACTAGAGTTCCCCATGGAAGATCAAGACATACTCGATGAATTTCTTGATCAGAGAGTCTATGAAGCCACTGAAGGGTCGACTCCAGGTAACAATATCAAAATAGAAGATCCATTTGAAATGAAATTGGAGTCTACCATGTCTAATTATAATTTGAATGCATTGGATAATTTGGATATTGGATCCTTTTACCAGCCTTCTCCTGATTATATGGGACTGAATCTCCAAAGTAATGAAAATTCGACTTTTCATAGTCCTGAAAGTAAATCTCCAACTTCGACTGTGCCCTTTCCAGGAGCTGAAATTTCAAACGCATCATTCATAGGAATCGATGATAATGTGGATTTAAATGTAATGTCAAGATCGTCCGATTATAATATCAGCAACAGCAACAGCAACAGTAACAATACCAGTAACAATACCAGTAACAACACGAGCAACGTTAACGGTAAATACAATAGTGTCAATTCTAGTATCAATCGCAATGCTAACAACCTCATTCATAATAACAACAATGAAACATTCAATCCAATGTCAATAATTTCGGGACTGGTGAATGGTGGTTCCAACCGTTTCAATTCTACTGACAAGTCCACTCTTTCCGCATACGATTACGCCCGTTCTGAACTCGCCAAATTGAAATTTGGTAACCTTAATATGATTCCAAGTCCTCCAACGGTAGCTATACCTGATCCTTCCTCATACTTAGATTTTTCACCAGAGGCAATGGCAAAACTTCCATACAAATTGGATTTATCAAACCTTCCATCTTATTCAAGAGTCGAAACCCAAATCAAATTGAAATTTTCACTTTCTCCTCCTCCTCCTTCATTTCTTTTACATATTCCGCAAGATCTCATATCCAAAAATAAGTTTTGCCTAAAGGACCCCATCGAGAGCTTACCGACCGAATTCAGAAAGAACATCTTGTTCATGGATACTTATGTCTTAACCTCGGATCTCAAGAAATCATGTACCATTTGCTCCAGATGTATCAAGCGTGAACAAAAGAGAGCCTCCAGAAGGAAATCAGGGATATATGGAGATTCTGACATGGTTTCGTCTACTACTATTCAAGAAGATTCTGCCACTTCTCCAAAGAACAATAACTCATGGTCAGATGAAAATATGTCCAAGAAGGCAATCATATATAATTGCAAAGAAATTGTGTCATTCCCTTCACCCAATGGATTAGATAATGATATTAGTAAGTCCTTGGAGTTACTGGTGAGAATAGTGTGCTATTGTAGACATCATAAAGAAGCCAAAGGGTTCAAACTTTTATTTGTTGTCAAGAACCACAATGATGAGATTGTTGCCAAGAGCATATCTTCTCCTATTATGATTATGGATAGAAAGAAAACTTCTGGAGGAAATTCTATACTTTCTTCAAGTAACATTCATTCTAAATCATTATCGAATTCATTGGCTGGTTCATCTACAAATTTAATGAAAATGAAACAAGAACAAGAACAAGAAGAAGGAATCCAAGATTCTAGAATGGAATCCAATAATATGGAAGATCTCATGGGAACAACCACCCCTGTACCTTCAGTATCGTTGCATCCTCTTTCTCCAAACTCTATCGATGAATCCAATTCAGATCCTACTAATACCGACACTTATAACGAAGATCGAAATTTGAAGCGAAAGAAACTTTCGGTTGATGATTCGTTCAACGCTTCAACAAACCCGATGTTCAATGGAAGTTCCAATAATTTTTCTCCTATTAGTAATAGTGATACAAATACAAACACTTCAACCCATAACTACTTTATGAAACCATCTTCTAATATGTTGAATCCCTTGAGTCTGCTAAATGCCCATCCTCAACTGCAAGTTCCATCTATTCAAAGAATTATTCCGGCACAAGGTCCTATACGTGGAGGTATAGAAGTGACTCTTTTGGGATTCAATTTCCGTCCTGGTTTGATGGTAAAGTTTGGATCGAATCAAGCGTTAGCAACACATTGTTGGTCTGAGACTACCATCGTGACATATTTACCGCCTGCTTCTCAACCCGGTCAAGTCTTGGTAAGTTTTGAAAATGAGAGCTTAATGGTTGGGTCTCTCCAACAACAGCAAGTATTTACTTATACCGATGATACAGATCGTCAACTTATTGAATTGGCATTACAAATAGTTGGATTGAAGATGAACGGTAAGTTGGAAGATGCAAAGAATATTGCTAGACGAATTGTAGGAACAGATAATGATAAGAGTGGTTCTTCTTCTAATTCTGGTTCTGGTTCTGTTGCTACCAGTGATCAAAAGATAAACAATGCTTCTGTTACCAACGATGTTAATATCCAAGCTACTGAATGGTTCGATAACGCTCATAAAGCAGTGGAACAATTGACCAAATCTGATTTATCAACAGAAGATATATTGATCAATTTCCTCTCTTTGGTTGATTTACCCAATTGTCCTATAATCTTGTTGAATTGGCAACTTTGTAATAATCAAGGTCAGACTTTACTTCACCTTGCAACATTGAAGAATTATTCCAATTTAATCCGGTTTTTAATCACCCATGGATGTAAAATTGACATAAAGGATAACCAAGGTTTAACTCCATTGTTCTTTGCTTCACTCTGTGGTTACAGAGAGATGATGTCCGTTTTCCTTGAATGTAAATCCAACTACAATTTGAAATTATCAAATGATAAGCATCTTATAGATTATTGTGATTTGAATGTATTGGATATATTTAATGATTTGAGTGATTCAACTTCCGATGGTGATTTTGCTAAAAATGTTGTTGAAAAAAGCGACAATGGGAATTCATTAAACAAATCAATTAGTATGGATTCATTAAATTCCATGTTTACCATGAATTATGGGCACCATATTTCCAAAATGATTATTGAAGAATCAAGTGAAATCTCTACTAGTAAGAAATTAGAAAGTGGTGATAGACATATAGTCAGAAGTGAGTTCAAACCTTCGGATATTTCCGATACTTATGAAGATAGTAATTATTCGTCTGAGTTTGCTGATTCAGAGTTTGAATCTAATGATGAAGAAGAAGGCTATGAAGATAATGATTCAATAATATTCCATGGTGACAGGAATATCCAGAACTTGGGTGAAGGGAATTCTGGAGCTACATTAGATGATGTAGAACCGAACAACTCGTTATGGCAAAGAGTAATCAATGTATTCAATAATGATGATGAAAATGAACTTCCTTCTTATGATGATTTATTCCCATTTGGAGGAATGAGTGGAGAACTTCCTCCATCTAAAACAATGCTTGAAGTTGAGTCTGATTTCCATCAAACTTCAAACTCTGCATCTAATTCCAAACTTGAATCTCATGAAGATTCTGGTATCACATCTGATTCGTCTGATGATTTAATGATTTCTTACAAACTCAAATCGAATAGGAAAACGGTCAAGAACGATAAAATGTTGTTATTTTTCTGGTTCCCAGCATTGATTACTATTGCTGCATTTTTCTTTTCCGTTTCAGTGATGGGTTACAAATTTGATTTCATAGAACTGTTGAAGAACTACGTGAGATCCTTAATTGGAAATCTCATGCTTGGGAATGAGAGAGTGGTAAGGGTGTTTCAGACTGAAAACAATGGGTTCAGAAGATTAATAAACACATGAGAAATAGGCAAATATTCAAAGTTTGACCACTACTTCATGGTGGTTCCTTTCAAGATATCAATTCGTTTGCTTTCAAGTACTTTCATATTTTTTTTATTTAGCGATACCTTATTAAGTACTGAATTATCGATTTAAACCGGTTGATGAGTTGTAGATGATCTATTTCGGAAGAACTAGATGAGTATCATTGGAATATATTATACAAAGAAGTAGTTGCGAAGCGTCACTGACAGAAGCCAGTCTCTAAGGTATACCAAGGCTTGCGCAGGGGATGGTTGTCCGCACCGCTAGGGCCACTTCGTGGGGATTCCTGCGGAGAGCTGCTCTAGGCGGGAGAGATGCTTTAGTGGGCTAACACCATACGAATGAGTTTTATTAGATATGTTGGGGCATATGATAGGGATAATTGGAATACTCTCTAATTAAATAGCTGATTATAGTGTAAGACTTATGAAAATATGTATTTACAATACTAAACATTCATTCACTTCTGTAGTTGTAGTTCCTTTCAGCGTCTCAACTGTAGCCAGAACCTACGAGCCATATTCTGTTCAATTCCAGTGGTGAAGTTACGCACGTGAATAGTTGCCCTGGATCAGTTCTGAAGGTTTGTGAGATCTCAAGAGTTGACTTAATCTTCAGTTGACTTGATCTTCACTATTCATCTCTTTTATTGGTATTTGTCACTTTTCAATGAAGTCCAACATTATTCTACTAAAGAATAAGACCACTCCACATGACACATACGACCAGTTAATATCGTCTCACGGACATGTGCCAATATTTATACCATTGCTTGAGCACATTCATTTGGATAAGCGAGAGATTGTAAGCTACTTAATTGACAGTAGCTTTCTACAGGCCGATGCTTTCGTTATTACAAGTCACAGAGCGGTAGAGTGTTTCAATGAATGTATGAAACTTATTCAGGAGCCAGAAATAAAACATATAATATATAATAAGCCGGGGTATACTGTGGGGCCCACCACCGCATCTATCTTGAGTAAATCTGGATTTGTTAACGTCAGAGGTGGAATAAATGCCGGCAATGGATCATTGCTAGCTGACATTATAATAGATGAACTCACTCCAGACAAAAAGATTGTCTTCTTTACTGGAGAAATTAGAAAAGACATTATACCAAAGAAGCTCATGTCTGCCAACTACAGTTTAAGTGAAAAGGTTCTTTATAAGACATCTCTGAGAGAAGACATCTTGGAAAATTTTGAAAGATGTTGTGAACAGTTGGAGTCAGAGGGAAATAACTGGTTGGTTTTCTTTAGTCCTCAGGGTACAGAAAGGTTTGTTGAATATTTGGTGACTGAAAAGAATCAACTCAACTTCAAAGTAGCTTCAATCGGTCCTACAACAGAGCAATATTTGAAAGAAAAGAGAGTTATACCTCATGCAGTTGCTCCAAAGCCTACGGCAAGTGATCTTCTTGAGCAAATACTGAGGCATAAAAGCTAGCCCTGTGATGGGTTCAGCTTGTTCGTGGTGCCAGCAGTAAAACCAACAAGCAACCATTAATAGAAGAGACCCTCTAAATCTACAATATGTCATAATCTGTTAATAATAATATCACATTCAATTTTAATAAATACGTAGTAGTATATTTTTTATTCAAACCTACTTACGGGAGGATTTCTTGACGACTTCAATAATATGAGCAACAACTGATGGGTTGGATAAGGTTGAAATATCTCCTAACTGATCTTCTTCACCGGCTAAAATCTTTCTTAAGATTCTTCTCATAATCTTACCAGATCTGGTCTTTGGTAAATCATCAACTAAAAGAATCAACTTTGGTGCAGCAAATGGACCAATTTCTTTACGAACTGTCAAGATCAATTCCTTCTTAATAGTATCCAAATCATCAGTAGCATTAGATTTTAATGATACATAAGCAGCCACCGCTTGACCAGTTAATTCATCAGAATATCCAACAACAGCACTTTCACCGACTAATTCATGTTCAATCAAAGCGGCTTCAATTTCTGCCGTAGATAATCTATGTCCAGAAACATTGACCACATCATCGACTCTACCAAGAATCCAGAAGAACCCGTCCTTATCTCTAGCGGCACCATCTCCAGAGAAGTAATAACCTGGATATGGCTTTAAGTAAGTATCAATGTATCTGCTGTAATCATTGAATATACCTCTTGTAATCGATGGCCATGCGTTCTTAATTGCTAAGACACCTTCAACATCATCTTCATGTAATTCTTCTCCAGTTACAGGGTCTAAAATTCTAGCATCAATACCAAAGAATGGTAATGAAGCACTACCTGGCTTAGTTGGAGTAATACCAGCCAAGGGTGATAAAAGATGCGAACCTGATTCAGTTTGCCAATAAGTATCAACAACATGAGCTTTTCCTCTACCAATGTTGTCACTGTACCAATGCCAAACTTCAGCAGCAATTGGCTCACCGACAGATCCTAAAACTCTAAGAGTAGATAACTTATGTTTTTCGATGAATTTGGTACCAGCTCTCTTCAACAATCTTAAAGCAGTTGGGGCAACATAGAACTGATTGACCTTATATTTATCAACAATTTCCCAATATCTGGAATAATTTGGATAAGCTGGAGTACCTTCAAAGACAACGGTAGTAGCACCATTCAAAAGTGGTCCATAAACAACATATGTATGACCAGTAATCCAACCGATATCACCTGCGGTGAATATAACATCTTCTTCATGGACATCGAAAACGTACTTGGTAGTCAAAAGAGCACCAAGTAAATAACCAGCAGTATTATGTTGAACACCCTTTGGCTTACCAGTTGAACCGGAAGTATATAATAAGAATAATGGATCTTCAGAGTTCACTGGTACTGGTGGGAAATATGGACCATATTTGTCCAATTCTTCATGCCACCATAAATCTCTACCTTTATTGAATGGAACATGAGAATTACCAGTTCTTTCAAAAACAATGACATTACGGACATTTGGACAGCCTTTCAAAGCATCATCAACAATTTTTTTGGTTTCAATGGTCTTACCACCTCTCTTTGATTCATCAGCAGTAATAACAATTCTTGAATCAGCATCCAAGATTCTATCTTTTAATGAAGTTGAAGAGAAACCGGCAAAAACAACTGAATGAACAGCACCAATACGAACAATTGCTAAAAGAGTAACTAATGCTTCAGGAATCATTGGTAAGTATACCGCAACAGAATCTCCTTTTTTGACTCCCAACTTAGTTAAAGCTTGAGCAAGTTTGGACACTTGTTTCAATAATTCTCCATAAGTAACAATTCTACCGGAATCAACCTCGTCACCTTCGTAGATAATAGCTGGTTTATTTGGGTTTTTGATGGCCCAACGATCAACTGCATTGTAAGAAGCATTCAATTCACCATTGATGAACCATGATGGAATATCACCATGTTCAAAATCATGCTTTGGAGATTCTGGATATCTAGTGTAGTCAAATTTCTTTGACCAATCAAGGTATTTCAAAGCTTGATCTCCAAAGAATTTTGAAGGGTCTTCAATTGACTGTTTGTAAAGCTTTTCATATGTTTTAAAATCAGGAAGGTTTGGTTTGGAAAGCGATCTTTCAGTGAATCCTGCTGGAGGAGGTTGTTTGACTTCGTGGTCAAGTGTAAGATGAGGATTAGCAGAAGAAGCCATAATAAATAAGAGATAATAATCTGTCTTTTTTCAATTCAAAATTCAAAATCCCAAATAAATACTTGACAGAATTGACTGGTCAATTGATTCAGGTGAGATGATACGAAGTGGTTTAAGTCTTGTAATCAATACAAAAATGTGATGCAGTTCAGTCTAGACAATAATATCAAATTATTAACTGAGAGTGATCAATGTTTTTTATTGTTGCTTGTATCTTATATTCAAGTAATAGCTAGTTTTAAAAAGCAATAACTGTTTTGGCTTACAAGGAAATCGGTCCTTTTATATTATAAAATACGGCGTTTAGTGTTACTCCACACCACTTCATCTACAGAATGGGGTTTGGCCAAAACAATATACACCACCCCCACTTGAAACTCGGAAATCGACGATTAAGGTTTTGGAAACTGTTAGATTTAAGATGAATTCCGACTGCTAACAAATGTTGAGTTTTCTCCTCAGGATTGACTTGGCTCATATTTTTCTCCCGCATCTCAAATATCAGCCCCACTAGCCCCACAGTCCGTCACGTTTATTTGCACAGTCAAGCAGTGAATGTGGTACTTAAACAAATTACTATGTTGACTTTGAGGGGGTGGGGTCCACTGAATCTGGGGAAATATATTTATTTTAAAGAAATTGGAGGTAATATGAAAACTTGTGTTGTAATTGAATTGTACAGAGAATATTACGCTACTGTAGGAGAATAGTATGTGTAAGTGCAAGTTACACTTACCTGAAATCTATTTCTGAAAGAGAATAAAAAGTCATCAATCCTACTATTAGTTTGATCACAAAAGTTATCTTTTGTTTTATGATTCACTTTTCCTAATCCTAATTTAAACACCTCCTATTTGCTATCATATATGGCTTTGTTGGATGAATGTTGAAAAATAGGCTAGCCCTTCTTCCCCCGGTTTATCAAGAATTTCCTGGGCATAAAGATAGTGCGCCTCACAAAATCTGGGGTAACCCATTAAAATAATATAAAGAGAATAGAAACAATAGGGGAATAATTTGTACCTTCAGTGGTCAATTGTCAGTGGTCAGTGGTCAGCGGTCATTGGGCCACTTCTATAGAATAGTTTAAAAGTCACTTTTAATTCGAATCGAAATTTATACATTTGATGCCATTACCTTCCCAAAAAATCCCATATCTGTAATCAGCATTCCCTGTAATCACCCATTTGTCCTGATTCGATCCATTGTAAGGAATGCTCAGGTTTGTGGTGCAACTGGTTTTCGGAGCGGAGGCAGTAGTGTCGTAAAGCTCTTGGGAAATGAATTCCGGGCATTAGTTATCTTATGAACTGATTTTTTATCTCTCTTTAAAGTTTCTCGCTTCATGTGCTGTTTAGCCCGGTTCTAAAAGAGTCCAATTAATTGCACCTTTACCTCTTTCAGGTGTGCAACACAAGGCACCAATAATCTTTCAGTATTCAAATTCTTAAAATACAACCATAAAAACCAGACTTCTAGACTACTCTAAGTCTGCTCTCTCAACCGTGTATCCTGCATCTTGGATCTTAACTGATGGTAGTATGAATTTTCTGTTGGATGGATCTGAGTCTGCCGTTTTCTCACTCAATATTATGCAATGAACCTTAAGGACATGTGCCTAAAGGATGTGATTAATACTGACTTTTGATGCTTTCTTCCACCAAAGAATCTCAATTCAATATTCAAAATTGCAAGTACAATCTTCAACCTTGTCTTACTGGATTGACATCCCAGAGCCTGGGACTATGATCAATCGAATCGTTCATTTGAGTCGGAGATATAGAACAATACCCGCTAAGAATGAGGGGGTAGAAAGTGAAAATCCAAATGACCTCCTGTGCCTTTGCAGACTCACCATGCAGGAGACTCAAATTTCCAATGAAAGAATATTACATAATCGTCAGTCCTGTATGTAGTGTGAGTTGAAGTACCAAAACTTTTGAGGAGCGAAAAGATAAGAGAAGCTCAGACGGTTTTGCCACAAGACTAGGTCTCCCACATATCCAGCGAAGGGCTTAAACTGGTCAAAATATTCATGGTAATATGAGCGGAATAGCTCTTAAACTCACATCACTTCTTGTCAGAACCATAGCAAAACCATTTGCCAATACCATCAAGGCCCAAGCTAAAGATCATGAAACATTCAGAAATATTTGTATACGAATAGCACAAACAATTCATTCAACCGATCTTAGATTGAGAATGAAGCTCTTAGGTGAGTCTAAAATCAAAATCAGACCGTTGAATGATACAAAGGCAATTGAAAATGGGGCCAACTTTCTTTCTGAGACTTTTATATTTAGTGTAGCTGGAGGCTTAATCTTTTATGAAAGTTATAGATCAAGAAAGAAGGCAAGCGATGAAAAGGATGCCTTGGCAGATGACATTGCAACTTTACAAGATGAAATTGATTATATTAAGAAAAAATTAAACGAATACAACTTAAAATTAGATGATTATAAACCTCCAGATGGAATGAAACCAAAAATATTGAAGTTGAACGGAGTCAATAATGAGGTTGTTTCAACTACAGCGTCTGACTCTGCTACACCAAGTTCAAAATCTACCATTGAAGCTTCTAAACCAGCAGCTTCAATTCCCGTTGCCACTAGTAGTTGATACAATTTAGTTTGAAATCATGTACATAGATATAGATTTAGTAATAGAAATATAGAAATAGAAATTATCAGAAAAGAGACAATGTCACTAATGATCCATCTTATTCATTCTCATCAAAATCTTGAAACTTCTATAACTGGCATTTTAGATGTCAGTTTAGTGCGAATACACTCAACACTTAAAGGCTGTTGACATTATCTCCGTTTTTGAATCAAGCAGTTGATCTCTTAGACTGGTAACCTCGAATCATATGTAAACGTAAACCCATTCCGAGATGTGTAGAATAAGAATTCTCGGAATGGGGTGGAGGTTTTTGAGATATCCCATAACCAAGAATTGTACTGAGAGGAGCGCGTGATTGTTGTTTGCGTGGCGGCAATACCGCCTATTGAGTGGTGGAAATCTAGAACATTTAGGGGTGAAGCAAGAAAAAATCACTACATTGTGCCCAAGAGTCTTTCCGGTAATATGTCGTATATTTTTTCCCCACCAAATTGTTGCTCCAAGTAAATAATACATTTAGAAGTATAACTTACAAATCCCTCTATCTACAAATTCAGATGAAACCATAATTTGATCTACTGGATATCCTCCTCAGTTATACATTCTAGTTCTCTTTGAAGCATTGTGGCTCAAGCGAGTTGGTTTCATTGGCTCCATTGGATCCATTTTCTTCACATGGATATTTCCTCTACATTCATTATCAAAACATCCTTCTTCAAAAAAACTATTATCAGACAAATATATATTACACTACTTCTGCTTCTTCTTCTCCACCTTCAATAAAAGAGCCTTGTTAATATGTGGCAAAACACCACCATAAGCAATAGTTGCTTTAATTAAATTATCTAATTCTTCATCACCTCTGATTGCCAATTGTAAATGTCTTGGGGTGATTCTCTTAACTTTCAAATCTTTAGCAGCATTACCAGCCAACTCCAATACTTCTGCAGTTAAATATTCCAATACTGCTGTAAGATAGATAGCTGACTTAGATCCAACTCTGATTTTATTTTGTGCCGTTCTTTTAAGATAACGCTTAATTCTTCCAACTGGGAATTGTAATCCTGCTCTTGCAGAATGCGAAGTAGAAGACTTCGAAGATTCGGAAGATTTTCCTTTACCACCGTGAACTTTTCCTTTCCCAGACATCTTTCAGTTGGTCAGGAGAACTTGAATTATCAAAGTGTTGTATATTTTCAATAAAATTAAAATTTTATAAGACAGTTATTAATTCAAGAAGAGGAGGAAAGTAACAATTGAAAAAGGAAGTGGGAAAGTAAACAAACAAAACAAACAAAACAAAAATATCGCGATAAAATGTTAAACATATGTTACACAAAACCACGTCAAGTTATATGCAGGTTTCAAACCTCAATTTTTCTGGGTGTCGATCGTTCTAAGCTTGCCTGCTTTGGGGGGGGCCATGATTAGTAAATATGCAATCGGTAAGATAAGCAGCCATCCTCAACGTAGTTCTTTAGTATATGGGTGAAGGGTTTGGTTTGGTTTTAGTATTCTTGAATAACTGGACAGCTGAATTCGCGCTTAAGAATATTAACTTCAAAGAGCTCTTATATTTTTTCTCTTCCACTACTTCTCTTCATGTATTGCAGTTCATATTGAGAATAGCTCAACCGTTGATAATGCTGAACGAGCCCAAATTTTCAAGCATGCTCTCAATTTCGACCCTAGGCTTTTGAAGCTCTGAGCAAATACTATCAAAGTTCTGATACCCTTTAAGGAGCTTCAATAGTATTATATAATCCTTCTGCTGTCCTCTGTAATATTCAATTTCATCACCTTTGCCTTTGCTTTTGCCTTTAGCGATATCATTATTCTTCTCGTTAACTTTATCGTTCTCCTTGTGCTCCAAACCATTTGTTAACACATCTTCAGATTCTGAATCTGAGTCGCTATCATCAGATTCCATTATATCATTTAATGTGTATTTTGGCTTTTCAACATTATAGTTGAAACTGACTTTTCTTCTCGTCTTTCCAGTTTTCAAGTTCGTTTCATTAACCGTATTCTTCATATATTTAGATTCTTCGTGGAATGACAGTAACGAAGAAACTCTTTCTCCTTTAAAACTTTCGATTATCTCATTCAATTCATTCGATGATGTTTCAATAGACTTGTTGAGTATAGGATACGAGTGAACTCGATAAATAATACCATGGAGCACTCCAAAATTAATAAATCTTCGTACATCTACATTCACAAGTAGTTTTCGATGTTGGGTATACCATTCTTTGACCCTTTGCCCTTGATTGAGCGATCTGTAAAGATAAAATAAGGTAGTCTTTGATGGCACAGTAATAGATCTTTGAGGTGTCTTCGGAGTTCCTGGAGTTCCTGGGGTAAAAGTCTCTGGTCTTCTAAGACTAGTTATGTAGGACCGAGAGAGTGGTGAAACTGATAACCCCATTTTACTAGATGCTGGAGAATTGCTAAAACTTGTACCAGGTTTAGCAGAACTAGAGTTGCTATAAGTTTCTTTGTTACTCACTCCTGAGACGCTGGTAGTTCCAACTCCGATTGAACCTTCATATAATGTTCTACCCATTGGTAATCGACTGAATTGGTCAGAATCGGTAATCACGTACGATTGACACTCAGCCGCCAATCCAGCCAATCTTAAAAAATTTCCAATGTGGTTTGTTGGAGCATAGATGTTTCCAAATTGGAAAATATCCACCATTTCAATACATTTATAATGCATAAGATGTTGTATACATTGTTTAGTTAGCAAATACTCTGCATCTGCTAGTTCACTGATTTTTTTAATTGAGTTAAGTCCATTGATGTATGGAAGTATCTTCAACATAGTGGGATCCCAATTTACATCAACTAACTGTTCCAAGTTAACAGTAGCCAAAGGGACTTGAAATGCTTTAATATTGATAGGTGGAGGGAGAATTGGAAACAATTTAATATCCACCGAATTAGCACTATCTAATGGGATACAACATTCAGAATAGTTATTTAGATCCTGATAAATCTGTTGTATTAGTGATTCAATTGAAGAAAGAGTAATTTTTTTCGTCCTAGTATGACCTGGGGTATTTACGAATGAGTCCAGTCCATCTAAGGGCGATTTATTTCTAACCATTGGATCTTGAGTATCGTCTGTTGGTGGTGTGAGTGTTGGTTTCTCTTTGAAATATGACCATTCTTTATCAAGCTTTGATAGCATGTAACTTTGTTCTTCCAACACTCGGAACATCTTCCCAGTACGTCGTATGCATAATTCGTAAGGAGTGGTATCACTATCATAAGGAAATACAAAGCAAAAATTAAAATTGAACGAATTACGGGCATATACGGAGTTCTTAATATTCACCGGGTACCCTAACACTCTATATCTATGGATTTTAAACGAAAACAAACGGTCACAAAGTTGAGGTTTAGGGATAACATAGTTCTTGACCGTATCAAAGTTGAAAAGGGCAGATGGTGACGAAGAATTCTGGGAAGATATTGACCCTTCAGGAACTTGATGAAGAATCTTGGTTCCTTCGGTAGGATGAAACACAGCATAAAAGATCGCTAGTATAGGCACAAATCCATCTGAAGATTCCATGTTTAGCTGTTGGTCTTAAATAAATTAGTGTAAGATGATTCTTGCAAGGTACTGAGCATGTGTCGTCTGCAAGGTGCTCTGGTAGCTAGATGATCTGATGGCTGAGTAATCTTGATCAGTATCAATGTATAAGAAGAGATTCAATTCTAATGAGCGCAAATATTCCAGATATAAAGTGCACTTTCCATTCACTTGTCTAGACGTTGCTTGTATAATCTACTCAGTTGATATCTGACTACTTTCCAAGCATACAAATGTTAGGCTAGAGACGTACTGCATACTGCAACTCCAGCAAAGAAAGCTGCTTATGGGATTATATGCCTGATCGTGGTTAGTACTTATTCTTGTAAGCTTAAGCACGGTTGGTTGGTGTAAAGGTTTTACTATCTTTAAAGTTGAAGCCCATTCAAATGAACAATTGCCGAGTACAGTAGCCGATGCATTTCAGCTCGGCGTATTCGCCGATACCTACCAAAAAAAAGATGGTCTTCTAAGCCTCATACTCAGAAGGTGTCAAGATTTCGGGAATAATGAGAAAAAGAGTTACCACCGAAAAATATGTCTATTCCATTCGATTACTGACTGGTTGGTGGTTGGGTATTAAAATTAAATCTAAATTGATATAAAATTAGTTGGATTGGTTCTAACCCAATTTTGTGCAGCTCGTGGTTACCACACGGTACCACCTATGGTTTCTTGAGCCAGAAACTTTTTTTTTTTTTTTAAGAGCAATTACTAATCATGGTTGGAATCAAAAAAAAAAAATTTGGGAGAGTTCAACATTGTGCGACAGTCAGCAATGCACACCCAAAACAAAGTTAACATCGAGATAAGTAGCACAGCTACATGGAATTGAATTGTTTGGAAACTTTTTCAGGAACCAAATTTGAGAGGTGCAACCAAATAATTTATAAAAATATTTTTGTAACCAGATATTGGGTTTTAAAATAAATGCTACAAAATACATCTATTTGTTGAAATCAAAATAGAGGGAATGAGTGGTGTTGAGAGTTTGGGTAAACTATATCTCATACAAACAAAATTCGTTGCGTAAATTCGCATCAACCTATGAAACAAGTAACCATTTGCAAGAAACGTATAATTGTTATTGCCTTAATTTAGTTAAACTACTAGCAACAATTAACAAGTTCGAAACATAAAGCTTGATATCATAGCGTTCTGACTATTTATAAAATGTGATCCATTCACAATTACTAATAGTCCCCGGCTACAAACTTTGGGAACCTCAAGCTCAAGATTCTCCCTCGGGGTTATTCCTAATACGGACAGATAGATGAAGAGCTGTAGCCGCTCACTCAAGAAAATTTTGCTTCAACCAGACATTTGTGGGTGTGTTCCTGTACATAGAGACCCATTTTCTCCTAAATGGGGTTTAAACTTACTTTGTAATTCGGAATTAACAACCTTTCGGCATACCTAACTGCCGTCTGTTCTACTTTCACTTCAAACAGCGAATGACTATTAGATGTATATATAAACAGCCTTGCGGAGCCAGGTTTTGTTTTTCATTTTGATATATTTGTTATGTTCAGGTAATTCATATTCATATCTATTTTTGAGAATTTTAGATTTTTGATTTGATTGCTAATTTCGAATTGTTCATCTTACTCTGAGACACTAACATTGGCAATTCTTATTATTTAATTTCCATATTTATTTCGGTAAAAGCATAAAGTTTCCGTTGCAACAATAGTTATATAAGGAAGCTTGAGATTATTCATTCACTATCTTTTTTTTACTGCATTATAGATTTTGTTTGAGGAAAATAATTTCTCTTTGAATAGCATCTACCCAATCCTGTTAATAAGAATCCCTAGGGAAATCTTTTTTTTTCAATACCCACTTATTTATTCTATTCTTCTGCAAAAGACAAATCAAAATTCTTCACAATGACTGCACCTGGGTTAGACTCAGAATCTTCTTCTACTCAAAATTCTCCAAATGTCTTAAAAAAATCCGAATCAATTGATGAAGAAAATCCAAGATCATTTCTTGGAGAAGATTTGGAAAATGGAGAAAAGGATGTAGATCACACAATGTCCGATGCCGATGTCGATCGTTATGAGCTGAATGCTGAAACTTCGAGAAAACTTTCAAGAAGGATAACTGGAGCCGATAATTTGATTGCAGAAGCTAATGATACTGAGGAACCATTGCCTGTTATGGGAGGTGGAAGAGATCTTCCACCCCCAATTGGTGACAGTGATCTCTACTGTGTAGCATATGATGGACCAGATGATCCAATTCATCCTCATAATTGGCCAGCTAAACAAAAGGTTACCATTTGTGCCATTGTTGGATTATTAGCACTTTCAATTACCATAGGTTCTGCCATTTTCGCTGAAGGTGGACCAATGATTCAAGAAAAATTTCATGTTGGTTCAGTTGTTGCTACTTTAGGTACCTCACTTTATGTGTTTGGATTTGCTTCGGGTCCAATAATTTGGGGTCCTTTATCAGAATTATTTGGACGTCAACTCGTTATCATCCCCTCGTGTATTGGATTCATCTGTTTTTCATTTGCGGTTGCTACCGCTAAAGACATTCAAACAATTATGCTTTGTAGATTTTTTGCAGGTATGGTTGGTGCTGCTCCATTAGTTGTTGCTCCAGCATCTTTGGCTGATCTTTACGGTGCTGAAAGCAGAGGTCAAGTTATGGCCATTTTTGCAATGATCTTGTTTGGTGGTCCAATGTTGGCACCAATTTTTGGTGGGTTCATTGTTAAGAATCCTCATTTAGGGTGGAGATGGTGTTCTTATTTTTCTGGTATTGTTGGGGTTATAGCATTAGTAGCTGCTGCACTCTTTTACAGAGAAACACATCATCCATTAATTCTTGTTCAAAAAGCTGAAGTATTAAGAAGAAGAACCGGAAATTGGGGAATTCATGCTCCTCATGAAGAATTCAAACTTTCTGTTAAGGAAATTGTAGAAAAGAATCTCACAAGACCAATCATAATGTTGTTTACAGAACCAATTTTGTTTTTAATCACGGTTTATAATTCATTTATTTATGGTTTGCTTTATCTTATGTTGACGGCCGTTCCGTTAGTTTTTGCAGGTGAATATGGCTGGTCTTCAGGGGTTGCTCAATTACCATATTTATCTATGTTAATTGGGGTTTTCTTAGGAGGAGCGGTGGTTGTTTATTTCGAAAGAAGACTGAATAGATTATTGAAAGAAAGTGGAGGTAAAAGGGTCCCAGAAGGAAGATTACTCTCAATGATGTTGGGAGGACCTTTCTTTACTATTGGTCTCTTTTGGCTTGGATGGGCAGGAGATTTCCCTGATAAAGTACACTGGATTGTTCCAACTATTGGTGTTTCATTCATTGGATTTGGATTAATTACTATTTTTTTGCCTTCCTTGTCTTATATTATTGAATGTTATTTGTTTTTTGCTGCTTCGGCATTAGCAGGTAATACATTTATGAGATCTATGTTTGGGGGAGTATTCCCATTGTTTGCAAAACAAATGTTCGAAGGTATGCAGATTAAGTGGGCTGGTACTTTATTGGGATTAGTGTCACTTATCTTATCTCCAGTTCCATTTCTCTTCTACAAGTTTGGAGCACAATTAAGACGTAAGTCTAAATACGCGTTTGATCTTTAATCTTGTCACCAAGATTTTGGTCCAACAGTATGAATACAATATGAATATAATATGCATATATGTATATATAAGGTTTTTCATCATAGACATTGTGGAGAAAAAGTACAAAAATTACATTTCTCGAGCATGGAAGAAGCCAGATTTTATTGAACACTGGTTTAGGATTCAACTTATAATATATAACTTAATAGATAAGATATAAGAAGATTTGTGTTTTTGTAGTTGAGGTGCAAGCAATTGAGATTTACGAGAAATATTTCCAGCTCAATTAATCAGCAGCTGAGGTCTCTCAGGTCTAGCTGTGTGGCACTAACTTGCACTGCAACAAGTCAAGTCCTGTAGGATATTTTTCGAGATAGGATAAGTAAAAGTTGCATCCCAATGCGATTGAGAGCAGGAATGAAAAGAGAAAACTAAGATTGAGAAATGGCTCTGTCAGCTAACAGATATTGTGCTGTGGCTCTGGCTGTGACTGAAGAATTATTTTACTTTAAAGCTGTAATAATATCATCAGCAATGAATCTGAGCACTGAACGTTGCAATAAAAGTTGAAAGAAGTTGAAGGAAGTTGATATATTTTCTATTATTCTTAAAAAGTTGCAAACTCTACTCTTCTCACTGCCTCAGCTTACTAATTTTTCTGTAGTTTCTCAAATTTTACCTTGAAAATAGTTTAAATCCGAAATGCTTCTATAACTTCTCCATAAGGCAATCCTCTCCAACACATAAAACCATAAAACCCAATCACTGGTTAGCGCTCAGTAACAAAATATACATTCCGAAATTTGTGTTACATTGAAACAATCTCTACCACAATTATAGAGTCCATAACCCACACAACCATCTAGTCCATTCTACCTCTGGATCAATTATTCTTCTACAGTGCTCGTTCAGTGCGTTCTCTTCTCCCCACAATTCTCCCCAAAAAGTCTCAAAAATAATCAGAAATGAAAAAAAAACTCCGGTCCACCACCGAAAACGCTCATACCTGCACAGAATCGAACATTCTGGAAAAATTTCCTCGTCCGTGGATCTCCAAACGTCCATCCACTCATTAAATGGATTTCTCCAGATAAGTTTTTTCTTTCTTTTATGTTAAAGTTGTTAGTTTGTGTGTTTAAATCATATCATTAAATTGCTAATTTGACCCCATTAGATTATAATACTACTGAGCAATGTTAAGATCAACTACTCCTATTACCAGAAGAACAACTCTTGGACTTGTTCGTCACTATTCTCACAAGGAATTAAAATTTGGAGTTGAAGGTAGAGCTGCTTTACTTAAGGGTGTTAACACTCTTGCCGATGCGGTCTCAGTTACTTTAGGCCCAAAGGGTAGAAATGTCTTAATTGAACAACAATTTGGCTCTCCAAAGATCACCAAGGATGGGGTCACTGTTGCCAAATCTATCACTCTTCAAGACAAATTTGAAGATATGGGAGCTAAATTATTACAAGAAGTTGCTTCTAAAACTAATGAATCTGCTGGTGATGGTACCACTTCTGCCACTATTCTTGGCCGTTCCATCTTCACTGAATCAGTTAAGAATGTCGCTGCTGGTTGTAACCCAATGGATTTGAGAAGAGGTTCTCAAGCTGCCGTTGAAGCAGTTGTTGAATTCTTACAACAAAACAAAAAAGAAATCACCACTTCCTCTGAAATAGCTCAAGTTGCTACTATTTCTGCCAATGGTGATCAACACATCGGTAACCTTTTAGCTTCTGCTATGGAAAAAGTTGGTAAAGAAGGTGTTATTACCGTTAGAGAAGGTAAGACTCTTGAAGATGAATTGGAAGTTACTGAAGGTATGAAATTCGACAGAGGTTTCATTTCTCCTTATTTCATTACCAATGCTAAGTCTGGTAAGGTTGAATTTGAAAATCCTTTAATTTTACTTTCTGAGAAGAAAATTTCTTCCATTCAGGACATTTTACCTTCTTTAGAACTTTCAAACCAACAAAGAAGACCATTATTGATCTTGGCTGAAGATGTTGACGGTGAAGCTTTAGCTGCTTGTATCTTAAATAAGTTAAGAGGTCAAGTTCAAGTTTGTGCTGTTAAGGCTCCAGGTTTCGGTGACAACAGAAAGAACACTTTAGGTGATATTGCTATTCTCTCTGGTGGTACTGTCTTCACTGAAGAATTAGACTTAAAACCAGAAAATGCCACTGTTGACCTTTTAGGTTCATGTGGTTCAATCACCATCACCAAGGAAGATACCGTTATCTTAAATGGTGAAGGTTCAAAGGAAAACATTCAATTAAGATGTGAACAAATCAGAAACTCTGTCGATGACACCCAAACTTCAGAATATGAAAAGGAAAAATTACAAGAAAGATTAGCTAAATTATCTGGAGGTGTTGCTGTGATTAGAGTTGGTGGTACTTCAGAAGTTGAAGTTGGTGAAAAGAAAGATCGTTATGACGATGCTTTAAATGCCACCAGAGCTGCAGTTCAAGAAGGTATCTTACCAGGTGGTGGTACTGCTTTAATCAAGGCATCAAGAATTTTAGATGAAGTTAAGGCTAAGGCTAGCAATTTTGACCAAAAATTAGGAGTTGAAATTATTAAATCTGCTATTACCAAACCAGCCAAGAGAATTATTGAAAATGCTGGTGAAGAAGGTTCTGTCATTGTTGGTAAGATTTATGACAATGAAAGCTTCAACTACGGTTATGATTCTTCAAAGGGTGAATTCACTGATATGATCAGTGCTGGTATTATCGATCCTTTTAAAGTTGTTAAGAATGGATTAGTTGATGCTAGCGGAGTTGCTTCCTTATTAGCTACCACCGAATGTGCTATTGTTGATGCACCAGAACCAAAGGGTCCAGCTGCTGCTCCACCTGCTGGTGGTATGGGAGGAATGCCAGGAATGTTCTAATTAAATTCCCCCCCTGGTTATTTGTCTCTGAAAGAAACAATTCTTCTGCAAAGAAGGATCACTTTGTACTTAGTCTCTCTACAATGTAAATAGCGTCAATAAAGAGGATTTATGAAAGAAAAGTGTGAATATTTAAATATACATAATCTGATAATATAGCGTAAGTTATAATGTAATCTGTAATTCAATCTGATACTATAGTGTAAGTAGCCTCTATATGGATATATGTATATTGGTAACTCCAACGTTCTAAGCTTGGGTTTTAACCTGAAGCTTAACATAGTAGATGCTCATCGCGATTACATAACAATCGGATACATATTACGTAAGAATCAGCAGCTTAGTGGGTTTGGGATTGCCTGAAGTAATGCTCTACATCGATAACAACAACCAAGTAATGGTCAGATGAAAACACGGTAGGTCATGTTTGAGTCATTCTACAATGACCCTAGCACGTCTTCTGCTAATAATAAACAACAGAAACTCAAACAGCTTCTTGTAAAATATGTTGAACAACGGAAGCTCGCAGATCTCCGAACAAGTGGAAAGCTTACGATTGACCAGAAGAGACGACTAAAACAAGAGAAAACTACAAAACGACTAATGAAAGGGATCCAGAGGAAGCTTTTAAAGCCAGCTAGACCCGAGGAGACCTATGAGATATGGCATCCATACAAGAATCTCAATAAGAATTTGAAATTGCGTAATGCAACCCAAGATTTGGATCTGGTGATTGAAGATGTGATACGATGGGATGACAACAGCGACAATAACATCAGCGACTCTTCGGAATCCGAAGCTGAGCACACCGAAGTCTTGGAAGAAGAACTCAATCTGTACCTAAAGTCTTTTGATCGAAGAACCGGTTGGGTTAAGGCCAATCTTTTTGCGTTGACCAGAGGACTTGAAGTACTACCAGACGACTCTTTCCAAGACGATGACACTGGTAAAGGCTCAATTGGGTATACCAAATATCACATCAATAACCTCAATAATCTATTGCATGTCAATATTCTTCGTCGCAATTGGGCCCTTGCCTACAAGGTGTTTTGCCTTGTGATAAGACTTCCAAATGTCGATATTAGATCAATATGGCCATTGGGTATCGAGATTCTTAGCCAACAAGCGGCCAGCAACAGCCTGACTGGAGACTCTGGAGATAATCGAATGCATATTTTCAAAGATGAAAAGTTCTTTGAATGGCTCACTTCTTTCTACAACGTGTCAGGTGTATCGAATCCTTCTCGGTTGATATCTGCTCCTGTGTGGAGAGCAGGCTCCAAAACTCATTCTCCGTTATACTTCATTACGTCCTTGTGGGGACTTTTGGTGAAGAAGAACTACTCCAAGTTGAATGAGAGATTGGAAGAATTGTTTCTAGAGCCTCCTTTCAACACCGACGGAGTATTTTATTTTCTTATGGCATTGTCAAAGATAGGAGAATGTTACGAGTCAACTGCCGAACGGGATTTGGTAATTGCCAATTGCCAAATAGCAGAGAAGAATCTAGATAAGTGTAGAGAACTTGAATTCAATTACCCAAGGTCCACTATGTCTGCCCATATCCGAAGGTTACTAAATAAAGTAAACGTTGAGTCGATAGCTGGGAATGGGTCAGATTCCGACAGTTCCTCTTCATCAGCAACCAGTGATGATGAAGAGGATGACAGTGACGACGCCAGACAACCACAATCCAGACCATTGGGGTCTCTTCTGGCAGCCCTGAACGATAGAGAGAGAACACCATTTGGTGAGGAGTTGCACATTGCCAATATGGTTGTCGATCAAGAAAATGGAACGCAATCCGAACCCGGACCTGCTCAAATTGATTTCGATTTCGATTTTGATTTTGGTTCTGATTCTGACACCAATTAAGAACTACGAAGAAGGCTGTACGAAGCAGACTGTATATCCTACACAATGTTATATTCCTACACAATGTTATATTGCTACACAATGTTATATTGCTACACAATGTTATATTAAATCCCTAGCTACCTATCCCATTCCATTCATAAATTATTTTATTTGATATAGTTGCATCCAAATCAATTGTCGTGATTGATTCTGAGTCTTGCATTATGAGTCATAGACAAACGAACTACATACTCTTGTCCATTCTTTTTAATTGGTAGAACTGTCCAATTTGGGGGTATCAACGATGTACGGGGAAGCTCTAGGATTTGGTAGGTTGGTTCAGAGTTTGGACCAGAGAACTGTGAACTAAAAGACTGTGAACTAAAAGACTGTGAACCAGAAGAATGAGGACCCACTTGTTGGTGATTATACTGTGGTTGCGCTATGTTGCTGTCTTGCACCAGCGAGTTCTGTTCTGGTTGTTCCACACTTTGTGACCGTTCCACTTCCAGTTCTGATACTTGACCGCCTTGCAATTCATTTGATGCTGGCACCAATTCATTGACCATCCTGGGGAATCTGCGACGAAGTTCAGCTTGTAGATCGGTCGGTTGATGTTCTTGTTCTTGTACCTGTACTTGCTGTATGTGATGAACTTCTTGTCCGATTTGTGGAACAATTTGTTCAGCTCCTCTTGCTCTCTCCTGCAGTTCCAACTCTCTTGCATGTTGCTCTCTAAGCAATTCTTCAGGAGTTGCAAACACTTTCCGTCTACACAAAGGACAGATTTCTGATCTTTCTAACCAGTCCTTCAAACAACCCATATGGATAATATGTCCACAAGATAGCTTTTTGGGATACTTTCTGCAATGAAGAGATTTTCCATGATTATGGTCTTCATCATCAGCAGCGTACATGTCTTCACGACAAATGATACACAAATTATCGGAACTTTCCAATTCCTCTTTGGTAGCATTTGGTAGTAAGGAATCCAACTTCTTCGACGATTCTATAAACACGAGTAGCTGGACAATCTCTTTATAAGTCTGAACAAGAGAAGAATAAGTTCCTTGAAGCATTGAGATTGGCAATGATAAATTTGAAGCAACTGTTAAAAGATATATGAAGCCAAGATGAGAAATGGCCTTAAGTGACGAAGACAAGATATCGATACCCTTGATCAAATAAGGCTTGGAATCCCAATTGAGTTCATCATCGTCATCTTCAAATTCTGCTTCAGCGTCAACGTCAGCGTCAACTTCCCCAGATTGATCGTCTTTATCATGACCGTTATGGGTTCTATAAGCAGCTAGTTCGTATACATTCACTAATAATTTTGAATAGTAAGTCATCAATTCTACTCCTTGAACTGCAAATTGGAAGCCAAATAATAAACAGGTGACGGAATTGATTCCTTTAAACACATCGTAAACCAAGAACTTGGCAATAGCTAGATCACATGCGATGAATATGGGAATCAACCAAAAATATCCACTTTTGGAGTATTTCCACAATAATTTCTTGGTTGAGATTGGCTCCACGCTTGCACCGTTGGAGATGACCATATGAATGAAATCGAACCGATCGGTCAAGATGATGTGGAAAGCCTTGGAAGTAACCGAAATCCCTAGCAATATAAAATTCATTATTAAATTGTTGTCATTTGTAGTGAGATTGAATAGTAAGTTAATGAAGAATATGGGAAGCTTCTCAACAAGATGTTCTATCTCGATGATTCGGAGCTCTCCAAATATTAATAGGAGTAATAGCGAGCCTATCCCAATAAAAATCAATAGTAATAAGTTGATTAATACTCCCAATTTGTAACCATCTGTAAGTTCAATAATAAGGGTGAAATATTCAGTGGAGTTCTGAAGCGAATCAAATAAGGCCCAGGAAAAGAGCAACACCGACCCCAATGCGTACGCTAGAAAGTACAAGCTGCTTTGTTTCATGGCTGATGTTAAATAGGGTTCGCTAACAGGTTCAGATGAATGGAGTTGGTGGCAAGCGATGAGTGTAGAATCCTCTTGGAATAACATCACTGATATTGTTTGGCTTGTATGGAGTGGCCTATGTGGTGTGTATGAAGGTTGAGATTGCGGTTGCGTACAGGAACAGATTGGTGGTGCTGGAACCGTCTTGCGACTGGCTAGCTGTGCTTGAGGCTGATGGAGATGAAAATGTCTGTGGGGAAGACGGAGGACGGTAGACGGAGGATGGAAGATGGAGGATGACAGACTGAAGACATAGGGGCAGTATGTGGCGGCGTCCATGTAGATCCAGCACTTTTTTATCGGTGTAATCTTTCATCCAGTCATACAAAACTTAGTGCTCTACTGCCACTTCTGCTTACTACTTTTAGCGCTCCCTACTGTTAGTGCTCTCTGCGGTTAGTACTCTCTATAGTTAGTACTCTCTATAGTTAGAGCGTACTCCCTAAATGCAGCACCACCTGGACCAATTCACTCCGAATGCTGGTTGAGATAACAGTTGGCCAGCGGTGTTCCTGGAACTCCATTTTTTGTTCCGCTCGGGCCATTTCATGGAGAACCCTGCGGGGAGCTGTTCCCTACGGGAAATAGTCGCCATCCATCCATTTGTCACTAATTGTAAGACAATCTCGAGCGCAGCGAGCAGCAGCCAGCAAGGTGTCACAACCATCGCCCAGTCGCGAGCCGCGCACTTTACCGATCACTTCGCAACGCTTCAAGCATCACCAATCACCATCTCCACAAGCTAGCTTAACCAGTTACTTTAGTGCATACTAAAACTGTTAGTGCTTACTGATACTTCAGCTTACTTCTTCTTACAACTTCTTCTTACTACTACTTCTTACTACTTCTTCTTACTACTTCTTCTTACTATTTCATTTTACTACTCTTCTCACTACTTCTGTTTGCAAAATCCACATTAGTAATTACTCTAACTTTATAATACATTTGTATACATCTATACTACAATACAAAGGATCGATTCACTAATGTAATCAGCTTCATTTGCATCTTATTCTTCTTCTCTTATTCGTTGACGTTTGTACGAGTTCTCCTGATCCCAACTAGCAGTTCTGGAGAGTTGAGGAATTCTCGATTTCAACTTGAGTTGCGGAATCTGCTTATTTGGCGTTGCTTCTTTAATCGGCGATAAAGAATATTTGCGACCCGTTTTATATTTGTCAGAGCTGGTAGGTATTGGTTTTGTGGGAGACTTTGTGGGAGACTTTGTAGGTATTGTGGATTCACCTTTATAGCTTGGTTTCTTGTGCGGACTGGAATTCAGCCTTGTACTATCTCCCAGTATTATGCTCCTCCCATTGGCCCGTACCTGTGAAAGATCATTATATACATTTCTCAATCTCACAAGATTCTTCTCGTCTCGCAGAATTACATGTCCGTTTAACTCATTGATTTGGATAGGCAAATCTTTACTCTCTATGACTTGAGATACTGTTTGTAGCTCTGATTCCAAGGTGGTTTTGATTAGATTCGATATTTTCTTGGTTGTGGTATTAATTAGAGTCGAATTTTTATTCGAAAATTTATTATATTTGCCCTTAAGTGATTCGACTTCCTCTATAATGTTGTCATTCAGTTTCAACACTTCGCTTTGCCAAAGATCACAATGCTTGTTTAGTTTCTCACGCTCAGATTTCACAATTTCATTAGAAACGTCTTTTATTGACTCTTGCAAAAGAATCTGCTGTTGTTTATGTGACTCCTGCGCTAACTTTTGTAGTTTCGCTGCAAATGCATTATTTGCAATTTGTAATTTCTTTTCAACTTTTTGTTCAATCAATTTTTGGATCTCTTGTTCTATAGCAGCAGGATTAAGAACCCGATTCAATAAGTCGGTGGTCAAAGCTTCATTACTCTGTTTCGATTCACTAATTTTCAGCTTGATATTTGAATCCATGTTCTGGATACTCAAGCTGAATTCTGATGATCCTTCTTGAAATTCATTCAATACCAATGGAATATCTTTAAAAGATTTCAGAATATGATCCTCGAGGGTGTGTGTCGCTGAGCGTAACTGCTCCAAATGACTCAATAATGCATTTTTCAATTTTTCAAGCTGTTTATTAGTCGAGTTTTCTTTCAAATTTCCTACCACTTTGTTAATGGATTCAACTGACTCGACAATATGCGTATTGAGAATTTGTTCAAAGTACTCTTTCCACTGATGTTGCATTTTCATCAACTGCGACAATTTCTGCGATGCTTCAGATATTTGAGCTTCATACTGAGTTACCTGTTTCATAAGATTGCCCTCAGATTCCTTAATGTTGGTAAATTTGGATTCGAATGCATCAACAAGACCTTTCATTTCTTTGATTTCTTCCTCTTGATGTTTTCTTGTTTGTTGGAGCTCTTCTACTTTTAGATTCAAACCATTAACAACAACTCTATTTTCCGCTAAATCCGTTTTCATCGATTCATTGGTGCTAAGTAGCTCCTTGTAATTATTCTCCTCAAGCCATATACCGTTTTTGTTTCTTGTAGCCATGAGATCGTTGTTAAGCTTGAAAATTTCTTTAGCCATATCCTTAAGAAGGATTCTCTTTAGCACCAATTCAGAATCCTGACCAAGTTGAGGCTTATTTTGAATATTTTTGGCTCTTGAAGCATATTCAAGGGTTGAAGTTGTTTCTTCAGCATTGATTTTAGCAGGAGATATGGTGGCGATCAACGCAGTCTTTGTCTTCCCGCCAAGAGAGTCCTGAAGGAGTCTTGTGAGCTTTGATTCCCGGTAGGGAATATGATTATTACTACCCGAATTGTCATTATTGGTTGCTGTGCTTATTTCTCTATCACTCAAACAGTTTATGACTCTTCCCAACGTTAGTAAACTTTGGTTTATAGAACCTGCCTCTTTGGCTCGTTGGTTTATAGACCCTGATCGATTGATATTCTCGGACCCTGCTAGATCAACTAGATTCATTTTAGATATTCTGAAAAGTTCTGAGCTGGCAGAGTCCTTCCTGTATAGATTTATGGTAAATATGGTATGAGATCTTGACGATACATCGTTAAGTTTAGTGCTGGCAGTTTTTCTCTTGGAGATCCCTCTTTTCAATGCCAGAAGTCCAACTTTGGCGTCTCCTATATATAATTCCAGAAGGTTTTGAATGAAAATGGAGCTTGCCTGATTATCTTTCTTTTTCGATTCAAATATTCGAAGTTTAGAATTGGACGACCCACTAGTCGGTGTTTCTGGCCCATCGTCTCCGAGTAGATCCTTAAGTTCTTCATTGTAGAGTTCAATAAATGAACATTTCACGATATAATCCTGAGAATTTCCCTCTTTTGCGTTCAAAACTCTGAATAATTGGTCTAGTACTCGAGGAATAATTCCAGCATTATCTCCAAGCCTTATTGAAGTGGCAGACCCCACTTCGAAATTGCAGTCCCCACACATAGTGTAGGTTTTCCCAGTACCAGTTTGTCCATAAGCAAGAATGGTGACGTTGAATCCGTCAAGGAAGTCGTTGAACAATGGCAGCACCACCTGGGCATGCAAAATCAATTGATCTGCACTAGCCCCATACACCTGATCCAAAGTATAAGTCTTGGAATTCATCGAGGTTATAAAATCGGTCTTGTGCTGTTCAGGATTTATCGTCACTGATGTATTGATGGGGCCATTACTTGGAGGTAACTCCACAACTATGGGGGACTTAGACGCCACCTCCCGGGAATTTCGTCCTCTACATCTGACTACTACCTGAATATTAGACATCTTTTAAGAAAAGGGGGAAACTGTATGGATCAGAACAATTCAAAACAAGTATTAGGATGATTATGTTTATTATGGTTGTTACTGTTAAGTTGTGCTTGTTTACACAAGAAAGAGTTCAAAGGTTGTATGCAGTCCGTAAAGATGACTTGCGAGGTGGGACTGAAAATAGTTTGGCGCGTCTTGAGAGCATAGATGGTAGAGGGAGAGAGTACAGCGTAGGGCGTAGCAAGCATCGAGCTAGTAAAGAGTCTTCCCGTCACGTGACAGAAGCATTCGCGGATCATTTGTGCTATACCCTGGGCAGTTTAGCGGTAATTTCAGCCTCTGAAGGCAGATTTTGTCGGCAGAAGTGCTAATAGCTTTGGGATAGTGCCAGATAAAAGGAAACACTAACGACCTACAAGGATGAATATTATACATTATCTATTATTAATACTGAGTATTCATTATCTATTAGTAATACCGAGCTAATAGTGACCCTCCTTTATGTTCGCAGTTTTTTTTTTGCATTTGGTAACACTTAATCAAAGAAATCATCATCATCATCGTCAATGGTATTCTTTCTGTCAAATACAATCTTGGATTGTGTTTGTTTCTTCTCATCTCTAGACAAACTGTCAAGAATATCTACTAGTTCACTCTCGGATATTTTGCGTTGAAGCGATCCAGAAGAAGCTAGTCTTATAAGATATTGCTCCACTGCCTCTGCTCTGTCAGCTCTCACTATTCTGACTCTTGAAAGTCTTTCTCTTGCGTCTGGCTCTAATATTTGTACAAGCATGGAAGATTTTATTTGATCCTTTTGAGAATCAGGAGAAGCGCTCTGGCCCGAGTTTTTTTGGAGCTCTGCCAAACGAGCTGATCTGATTGCATTTAATTCCGTTTCGTCCATGGTGTATAGCAACGATCTTGTAGGTGAAGTGGCGCTATGGTGTTGTAATGCTCTTTTAATTTGGATCTTCTCTGTTGGTTTCAAATTGAGTGTGCTCACAGTATCTGATCTAATTGTCACATGACACTGCTGGTCCCTGATGACTGGTGAAATTTAGCAATCGAGAGTTGTTAAGGGAAAGTTCAACCTTTTTCCATGCTGCACGCAAAGCAACTTAGGCGTAAATACAAGCGAATGTAGGACATTGTCGTTGCTTTTCCACCAAAGTTAGCGCGTCAGACCTGTTTTTCTAGGGACCCCCTTCCAACTTAAACTCAAGGAACACTGCGGATTGCACCTTGAAATAGATCATTGAAATTTAAAAATGTAAACTTCGCATGCCTTTAACCCTTGGTAACAATACTCTTTTATAATCATCAGTCATGAGTTCTAACGACAAGTCAAGCATCTTGCGAAAGTATAAGATTGTTTTTCTTGGAGACCAGAGTGGTACGTATGACCCTGTTGAAAGTTTAGTGAAATGTGGTTTGGGATGGCGTGGTTACTGGCCTTAGTTGGACCTCATTTTATGGTTCAACTTGACAGAATTTCATGTCTTTGGGGTGAATTGCTTTGTTTCAGCTTCCCAATTCTGTTTTATGAAATGTTTGAATACTTATATATTGTGCGGGAGGATTACTGCAATCAGGTAGTTGTATTAGAGTACATTTGATGGCTGAACACTATTTTGTCTATGACCCTCTATAGTTGGGCACGCGATGCTACAGCAAGAATGATGGAAAATGACCACAAAGAATCAACGATAGCTCTAATTCTTACTTGGACACCTTCCATTGCATGGTTTATTGCTTTTTGAGGCTCAGAATGTATGCTGTGGCTTGTCATAATAGAGAAGTAGAGATTTTTTTAGAAGAGCCATGGCTATTGAGAATTGCTACAACTAGAGATATGAACCATCCGAAGTTAAAGGTTTTATACAGGAGATCAGTAGCTGCAATCTATGAAGCAGATGGACCCTCTTTCTGCTATGTTAGTGGAATGCTCATATTGGATTCCCGTGTGAACTACATCTTGAAGTGTTTGTTTTCACTGATTGTTGCTGAGATCGTTCCCTTCAAAAACTCTACTAGCCTAGAAATTTTTTTTGGACAGTTAGATAAAGATTCACGATTGCTATTGTTTTAGGAGCTGTTGCCTGTAAATGGAGGCATATTTTCTATCAGTCGCAAGTTTAGACAATTGATGATAGCGAATGCCTTAAGTCGATTATTTGAATTGTTTTTCAATTATAGACAAGATCGAACTTTTGATCGCCCCTACGAACTGATCCAGAACTCTTTTGTTGCTGGTTCACATTCCAAATGTGCCATTATTTTGTCTTTTGACGAAGTGCTTTGTCCAGAGCTTTGTCCAGAGCTTTGTTCAGGGCCCTTATACTTCTTCCTCAAGAAATTACCACATCGCTAAATCAAATGCTGCAACCTCAAATCCACACCTAAACTTATCTTACTAAATGTTTTTTTTCATTCTCTACTCTATCTTCAATGTACTAACAATCACTTTAGTCGGGAAAACTTCGCTTATTACTCGATTTATGTATGATACCTTTGATGATCAATATGCAGCAACAATAGGAATTGATTTCCTCTCCAAGACAATGTACTTGGAAGATAATAAGACTATTAGATTACAATTATGGGATACTGCTGGCCAAGAAAGATTCCGATCTTTGATTCCTTCGTATATCCGTGATCTGCATGTTGCCGTGATCTGTTACGATATTACGCTTAAGAAATCTTTTGAAAACTTGACCAACTGGATCAATGACGTCAAGTTAGAAAGAGGAGATGATGTCATTATTGTGATAGTTGGGAATAAGTCTGATTTGAGTAATAAAAGACAAGTAACTCAAGAAGAAAGTGAAGCATTGGTCCAGAAAGTGGGAGCCAAATTTGCATTAGAAACATCTACTAAAGCCAATCATAACGTTAAACTATTGTTCAAGAAGATTGCCCAATGTTTACCAGATTTTGCTGAAGAAACTGAAAATGGAAAAAATCAACTTGAAACGGTCGATGTAAATATTGAAACCACTACTGAAAATTCGACATCTTGTTGTTGAGAGGAGAATAATGAATGAGCAAAAGGGAAAAGTAATGAGTGGCTGTGGTTGGATAGTATTCAAGATCATTTAAAGAATGCTATATAAGACACAAACAACTAGATCGTATATGTAAGAGATAGCACAAGTAGATGGAGATGTATTATGTAATCAGAATGTTTTAAAATAAAAATTGTAACTTAAAAGTCCCCAAACTGTATTAAAAAGTGCTGAGGCGATGGGGATGGTTGTCATGCCAGCCAGAATGATGTCAGCAGGTTTATTGGCTTATGAGGTTTGGAAGGTCATCAGACAGAAAAGAAGTATGAACAATTCGCTCAAGGTGGGGTAGAAATGAATCTTTTTTTCCAAATTTGAGAAGTGGTCAGGGCAAAAACTTCACGATATGTATGCAGATGAGTTATTCGTGATGCTCTCCACAATATACAAGAACTGCCTAGATCAGATTCAAAAATCAGTTCAGGTGGCAGCAAGGACTGAACATAAGCTCTGCAAAAATGGCTAAAGTTACTATGTAAAAAAAAGGGGATGGTTGAGAGCTTGGAGAGAGGGGGGAGGAGGGAGACCTCAATGCTTATAGTACAACATAAAAAAAGAAGCAAATTGCATATTATCATACGATTGGAATGCGTTATGACGCGTTAGAACCTGATTGACAAGGTGAACAATTTTAGCGAAACCAAAAATGATAACTCTTCATGCTCTCAAACACAAAAATGGAAATAATACATCGGTTTTGGAAAACGCTTGCATTACAAAATCCCGAACAAAAGGGTGCATAATACGTTATGTTGTGGGTGTTTAAAGTTTTACTCGACATGCCGATGCAGTGGCATTAGACATTCCCCCTTACAAACATACTCAATAAAGAGGAGAAGAATAGAATATCTTGCTTGAGGCATTAAAAAGAAGAAACTTAGATTCTGAAATTGAAATAATAGCTGATAGGCTGTCAAACATGGGTAATTCAAAAACAAATTCATAAAAATAGAAAAAAAAAAATAAAGAAAATAAAATCAAATGACACGAATATTTCAACAAGTTTTTGAAGGTGGCCAGATCATTACAAAAAAAATAAAATTTTGTAATAAATGAAACCAAATTTAATAATAGAATTCGAGCGAAATAATTCGTAACTGATAAGACAATAACACTTATCAAGAAGAACACATAGGTGACATCTAAAAAGGAGTGTGATATATGTATGTAATCTAACTGAGAAAATATGCATAATATATATATATATATATGAGAGAGAGAGAGAGAGAGAGAGAGAGTGTGTGTGTGTGCAATTAAAGTAACCTCTAATCATACGTATGCGAATAAGAGATATGGAGTGGCTGCAATATAGTGTTTGGAACACACCTCCAGACAAATTATTACTGCGTGTATAGAGTAGCGTAGATAAATAACGTAGATATATGTATAAGACTGCATGTTCGTATTTCTTCTGGCCCTTATGTAGGTACCAATAGTACCTGATGTATTATCATGGGCCATGTAAAAATTTTCAATCATCAATTAATTTGCATTAAATATACAAATAAATGAATTTCATTTGAAGGTACATTTTAAAACAAGAACAGAAGTAGTTAGATAAAAGTCATAACTTCAGCACCCCAAAATATTCAGTATCTTCCGTAAAGGAAACAAAATTGAAAATTTAAAAGTTAGCTCATAACTGAATTGTCACTTAAATGTTAATATACAGAGCCAGTGATAATACCAAAAATTCTTGCTGCAGTAACAGCGGCAAATCCGAAGTGTTTATATTTTAACCGCTTTCGGAAAATAAATTTCTACTAAGGTTGAGGGTCGGGGTTATACCCGACTCTCTTTTTCTTACTTCGTACATGTGCAAACAGAATGAAAACTTTCCTAGCACTAGATATTCCGAGAGAAACATTGCTTACTAACCAGGACACAGGCACTAGCTTTTTTCATTTTTCAAATCTACGTTGAACTTTAAAGTTAAGGTATAGTCATGGAAGATTCAGAAATAAAAAATGTTGATGTATGAAGCGTATTTCTCACGTTTCGGACTTGTTGAATAAATGCAAAGAAAGGCAAAACAAAAACAAATTACTTATAGCAAATGAAAGTATATCCGAGCATAAATTGACAGGCCAAATCCAAGTACAAGTAAGTAAACTGTAAAACTGATATTTAGATCTTCAGGAGAATGGACAAGGACATAAAGTAAGGAGTACTGATTGTAATGATCGTTGCCGCTTTCTTGCATGCCATCAGATAGGTCATCGCTTTGTGGCAGTCAAATGATCACAATATAATCCTTCCTAAACCGAACACCTCAAACAAAGAATTTTATAAATTAAAAATAAATAGTGCGTCCAAGATCAATTGTCTACACTTTAGAGTGACTGATATAACAAAAATTATCAACACATAAACTTCGTTTCGTGCATGTTCTAGCATCGTGCACTTAAAAAATGTTTCCTCACAACATCCTCAAATAAAAATATTAATTTGTTTAATAATTTCTGACCTGATACTTCCTTTTTCAGTTCTGTTACTACGGTAAAAATATCTTAGAATTAGGGTACAATTAGCTCATAATTTGTTCAATTTAGCCGCAGTCAATATTTGTAACTCATAAGCAGACTAGGTTTGAACGCAACGCAGAACAGACTTTTGTTTTGATTCTAATAATAATTTAAGTATGTACCACTTCTTCCCGTATTGAGATCTTCAATCGAAAGGTGATTATTGCTATTGGGCCAGAACAGGTGATTTTGGTTACCAAACATGGAAAATACGGAAAACGTGGTTCACTTCCTAGAAGAAGAATTCTTATTTCGAATCATGGTTTTCGTATAACTCTATTTATTGCGTTGCGTAGAAGCGCCTGCTCATGGAAGCTGAATCCATTCCTTATCAATACTTCGGTTAAGGATAAGAAGACATCTACCCACAATTAAATAGAACGTAATATCATTACAGGTGGCGTTCACTTACGAAGTAAACTATGTACAGATGTGTACAAGTTGGACTTTACCAGTAGTACTTCTAACATTAATTCCAGAATTCCAGAAGTATGCCAAAATACACCAAGTGAGATTCCATATCAATTTACGTTTTCATTACCCTATCGCAAGGGTGAAAATTAAGCTATAACACTTTCAAATACATACTTACAAGAGTCAACGATGACAACAAAGTTCGTCACTGTATTATCTATGTAGTAATATTTTTTAGGCATTGTGGTAAAATAATCCCACCATAAAATTTTCCGGAACAAAGAATCCCCTTCTTACCAAGACAACCATCGATATGTCCATCGACTAAATGTCATTTTCTCAAATTACACAAACTCAAAACTTATGGCAAAAGTAAATATTGCCAATGTGCATAACATTTACGCATATGCCCCTTATACTACGTGTCAACACGCCTCCTATATCAAATTATGAATAAATTTGTCTCAAAAATACTGTGTTCAAAATAAACCATGAGACTATTTTATCAAAAAGTACCCATTAAGTAATAAAATCTCCCAGAGTGGGATTAATGGTTAGTGACTATCGAAAATTCAATCAAAAAGAGGTGGAACAGAGCATACATCTGGTATTGTCAAAAGTACGTCTCTTTTTTCGAATAAACTGCAATAAAGTACCATAATTTGATTTTCTTTCTCTTTATTTTCCCCAGGTAATTTAAAAGCTTGAGGAGTTAATCGAGAAAGTCCTTATTTGAGGTCAACTGATTCGAATATTTTTTGTTTCAATAATTTGAATTCATTGCACGATCAAATTGGTAATCAATTAGAACAGAACTGCAAAAAATAATTAAAAAAATATCTGTGGTAAAAATAATAATTTAATAAACAAGAAAAACATAAACTCACTCAAAAGCTTAATAAAAAATAACTGAAGGAACTGTATACAAATGCAATCACGTATAAAGTTAGTTAATACATTCTTTGTTCATTGTTCATACACAAGGCTTGTTCATACGCAAATTGAATTTTCCTGTATTGATAAAAAACAACAAAGAAAACTATTACGAATAAAGATTGAAATATCTAGATGAAGAGATTCGTTTCAATATCGCTGTCAAACTAATTGCTTGGATAAAGGTTATGTAGTCATGAATAAGTGAAATGTTTCATCGTTCATTCTCTCCCCTCTTCTTGAGTACATCATTCTTAAATCAAAAAAAAAAAAAAATTTGTTTTGATTTTTGACATCTACCTCCTTTGAATTTCATATAAAAAGTACTTATCTTTACGTGGCTCTTGTTAAGTTACTACTTATACTCAACATTCCTTTCACTTTCTGAAATATTTTTTCAAACAGAGAATTTAACTACTTCACCTCGCATTTTTTTTATTTTATGTGCAACTGAGCGTCCCCAGAAAATATTATTTTATTCTTAAGGTTCAGGCACAAGGTCACATTTATATTTTTTAGATCTCAAGGAACGATACCCAAGCAAAAAAAAAGAAACGCATTCTTATTGCACGGTGAGAGCACTTGATTATGACATTTTTGAACTTTTTTTGCTTTTAATGTTTTCATTTTTCTTAAATTAAACGCTGTCAGTTGCAGCTTTTCTATTTAGTGATTCTTTATTTGTTTTCGTCTTTTGTACCTTCGTTGTTAACTTAAAGACTATCATTTCTGCTTCAACTTTTCTCGGTGAATTTCAGTGAGGTTTTTGCTTGTGATTAACTTGGAACTTAAAAGAAAAAGAGAGTGGTGAACTACAACTACAACTACAACTACAACTACGACTTCAATTATAAACTATTTTTACATTAATTTACAAGTCTATTGCTAACAAAGATTGGCAAATCGCTCAAGATACTCAAATTTACAATAATACATCACGTCCAGATTCTAACACAACAACAAGTGCTATCAAATTACCTTTGACCATGTCTACCGAAACTCAATCATTAAATGAAAATCTGCAATCGTTAGTAAAATCTGAAAAGGATTTGTCTCTGTCAGAGGTTCCCTTGTACTCCAACGAAGACTTAAATACTGATCGATCAGGCTCTGCGTCATCTAAAGATAATGCTACTGTTAAAAAGACAGCCAAGTGTAGAGTCTTCCAATGCACAGGCTATCCTGGTTGTAACATGTCCTTTGCAAGATCAGAACATTTAGCACGTCATAAGCGTAAACACACTGGTGAAAGACCGTTTACTTGTCCTCATTGTTCCAAGAATTTCTCTCGTTTGGATAATCTTCGTCAACATAAACAAACGGTCCATGCGTACGAAATTTATGGGGTGAATGAACATAGACTACAGCAGCAACAGCAACAGCAACAACAACTTCAGCAGAATGTGCAGATTCATGTTGCTCAACTTCAACATCCAAACTCCATTCAAGCCTTTGCATTGAACCAGCAACATCTTATTCATCTTCAACAACAACAGCAACAACAACAGCAACAACAACAGCAACAACAACAGCAACAACAGCATCAACAACAACAACAGCAACAACAACAACATGTACATCTCCAACAACCTCAGCAGGCTCCAAAAATGATGCATTTAGATCATCAGCAGAATTCAGAAACACCCAATACAACCACTTTTTCTTCAAGCATTGGACTTTCAAGCTGTTCGAGTATAAGTAGCAATGGAAGTCATCTTCTTTCGTCCCTCAAGTCTACTCCGGTGTCTAGCTCTCCAATTTCATACTACAGCACTTATATCCTGAATCCTCCAGCATATGAACATTTAAAAAATAACGGCAACTCGAGCAGTAATAATGAAAATTCTAGACACTCTATTACTAAACCGCTATCAGATCTCAGAGGAGCTCCAGGGTCACACTCGCAAAGGAATAAACGTAGGCCAAGGCCACTTACATTACTGCATTCGTTTTATGGATCTTCCAGCACAAATACAAATTCTACAACACATGCTCCATATATTCAGGAGGCTCTTAAATCTGCCCCATTGTTACCGCACAGAAATAAAGCATTCATCTATGGTTCAGGTCCAAAATCTGCATCTCTTACTCCTTATATGGTATCACCATTGTCACCATTGTTTCATCAGTCATTCAATCAAGCCATTCGACTTTCTAACAATCCATCACCGTACTCTTCCAATACTTACCCAACATCTCAAACCAATTGGAATGGATCCAATTACCCATCGGTCCAATTACCACAGATTTTGCCATTAGGTTCGTCATCGAATGTCTCATCTAATCCGATTCCAATCAGAGAACAGCCTTCTGAAAACATTGACAAAGGTGACAATTCGCAATTTTCTTCTGGTTCATCGTCATCGCCATCATCATTTCCATCACCTTCGATAACATTACCACTTCCTTCAGCAAAAAATGTGATACCCAGTCTTAAATCAGAACTGGTTCAAGATATTGGAACTGATAGTACTGTAACTACAAACTCGGCTGCCGCCTCCATCAACAGTGCACCTTCTACTACATTTGCTAATTCAAAAATCTGGATCCACGATGTCCTCAATGATAAAGACTCCAGTTCGATAGAGGTATCTAATACTGTTCAGGATACAGAATCTAGAAAGCAAACCATTAATATGCTACTCTCACTTAATTAGGGCGTTTTGATAATGCAAAGTTAGGACTATTCACTTTCCTTCAGGCTTTCTATTGTATATAATGACTATATACATGAACTAAAGGTTCACATGTATGTGAATCACTGCAAGGGTATTTGATATTGTAGGAAGTAAGTTTGTAGGTTTGAATTAATGAATGATTGTATATGGATATGGAAAAGAGTAAATGAGATGCACAACACGAAGTCAGCGATTGGGCGTCTTTTTGGGAAAATTTTTCATGACATTCATGTTCAGCTTGTTGCGATGCATCTTGTGTATAAATATCCAAATACATTTAAATAAATTGTATTCAAATATATTCACATATACCAAGAATTTCTATGCTAATTCTTGTGTCTCTGATTCCGAACCTTAAAGTGCCTCTCCAATACTTGCACTTTGCATTGTCTGCTCAATGTTCACAAGAGCTGGGCTAATTCAACTGTACTGCTGATATCACCGATACAGTTGTCTACTGTTACTGCCGATTCTGTTGATACTAGCGATACTAGCGATTCTGTTTGGCTACTGATACAGCTATACGTTGAGTTAGTTTGAATCTCGGTACTAGTTGTTAAGTTCCGATGTCGAAATAAGGTTACCCAAACTACAGACGAAACACTTCTGCTGAACTAGAAAACTAGCAAATTCCCATTATGTGATAGTTGGGATTCTCTTGGACTACCCTTTCTTCAATCACCCCTGAAATCGTTCAAAGATATCACACATATGGCTATCTTTTCCAACTCTGTCTGAGATCAACACTTTGCATAACTGAATTGCGGAACGGGCTTCAAGTTCGTACTTTTCTCCGTCGTAAATGATTAAATCCGTCGTACACATCCATCTAGAAATGGCGGCTGCTAAAAAAAAAATAGAATCCAGAAAATGGCGTTGCATACAGGAACTCATTTCTCCACTCCTATTCCCACGCGAAGAATGTTAATTCCTCCCAAATCCACGTTTGTAGCTCCCCATATCATCGTTTGCAAATACCTCGAATCTAACTTGACGTAGATACGAACATCGTTTACCCCTAAACCATCGAAGCAGCAAACATGGAACGATGTTTTAGCCATCGGTACACCCGTGCCTCAAAACCAATTTGCCACTGAACTATCGTTATCGTCGTTCTCCTTAATCTATGAAGCATAGCCAATATGAGCGATATAGCATTGCGCCGCTTATTGTCAGGCATTATGGTGGTGGCAAAAAAAAAAATTCAATCTTGCATCTATAAAGCTGCTAAGTCTGTTACCAATCTGTCACCCATTGGCTGCCTCGTTAAGGAAATGTCTATCACTTGCATCTAGTGTTATTGAGAACTTACATCTACTAAGAACTGCATCTACTAAGAACTTGCATCTGCTAAGGATATAGTCAGTTGCCCTCTATAACCTGCAACACTCTTATAAAGAATTCTCTATTACAATTTTTTTTGTTTCTCTTCTACTGTCATCTGCAAACCTTAGCTCGGACTAGTTTGACTTAAAAGATCATTTGTTGCTTGTGTTGAGTACCTGGTAATTGTATCTATTGGGTCGTCTTCACGTCAATTGCTTACTGTTGTTGACACTTTCTAGTTCTAGCATCTCTTTGCTTGACATTCATTGTATCTCTGCATTCTTTTCGCTTTTCATTTTGTTGTTGTTGTTGTCCTGGCTGGATTTAAAGATATAAACATCTAACTGAACATTTATTAGAACTTTTCCACTCTCGAAAAGCAGAAAAAAACTGAAATTCATACTCGGTAGTTATGGATGACGATATATACACGATAGAGTCTGGAAAAGAACTACAGCCTCAAAAGAGGTTACTCTCTAGATTCTTCAGAGGCACCTACCCTATACCTACAAAAGAAGAAAGAGTATATTGTCCTGCTAAAACGACTAATATCTTCAGTAAAATATTCTTCTTTTGGGTGTTGCCTATCTTGAGAGTTGGTTACAGCCGTACCATAAGACCTGCGGATCTTTTTAAACTTACCGAAGATTTTGAAGTTGAAACTCTAGTTGCAAAGTTCAATTTTAATCTTGAAAATTCACTTGCACTGGCTCAAGAGAAGCAAAATTTGCAGTCGAATTCTACTTCAAATGATACCGTGAAAGACCCTGAGGAAACATTTAGGTGGCCAAAATATACCATAGCCAAAGTTCTTATAAAGACATTCCAATATGAATTTCTATTATCTGCAGTTCTAGCTATTTTAACTCTTACTCTATCATCTTTATTGCCATTGCTTATGAAACAGCTTATTCGTTACGTTGAAGATGACATCTTATTCAATCACAATGGTATGCACCTTGGCAGAGGAATTGGTTATGCCTTTGGTTGCAGTTTTGGGTTATTAGTAATAGGTTTCTTATTAAATCATTATTTTCAAGTTTCGATCATGATCGGTGTGAAAATTAAATCTATTTTGATAACTGCTGTGCTAGATAAGTCGTTCAAATTGAGTGCAAAATCAAGAAAAATTTATACTTCTGGTAAAATTACCTCTTTAATGGGTACTGATCTTTCAAGAGTGGAAATGGGGGTAATGCTTCAACCAATTTTATTTGCTTTACCAATTTCATTAGCTATTGCCATTGTTATATTGGTTATCAATATAGGAGTATCCGCTGTAGTTGGTTTAGCAGTATTTATATTTTCAATTGGGCTAATTGGAACGGCTGCTTCTAAAATGTTCAAATACAGAGACGAGATTACTAAGCTCACCGATATCAGAGTTGATATTATTAAAGAAGTTCTTCATAATTTGAAAATGATCAAGTTTTATTCGTGGGAAATACCTTATTTGAGTAAAATTATTAGGGCAAGATCAAATGAAATCAACCTTGTTTTGAAAATGCAAGCAGTTCGTAACGTGATATATTCATTCGCTATAAGTTTAACTGGTATAACTTCCATGGTGTCTTTTCTTGTATTATATGCTATAGAAGGTAAGACTAAAGATCCAGCAAGTATATTTTCATCTGTTTCTCTGTTTGAAGTATTGTCTACGTCTGTCTTCTTGTTACCTATATGTTTATCTACAGGGGTTGATTTGTTGAATGCATTTAAAAGAGTTGAACGGTTATTAAGTGCCGAAGAAATACAACTTAATGCAGGTTTTATTAACACATTTAACAATTCTCATGCTGCTGTCGAAATTGTCAGTGGTGATTTTTCTTGGGAAAGTTCTGTAGTTGAAGAAGATGAAGATTTCGATGATGCAGAAACAAAGGCAAAGAAAAAGAAAGAGAAAAAATTACAGGAAAAATTAGCCAAAAAGAAAAAGAAAAGTAAAAGCAGAGCATATCTGCAAGGTAAAGGCGACGAAATCGAGTTGAAAGTAGAATCTGAAAAGATTGGTGATTCAGCAAGTTTCAAAGGTTTAAAGGATATTAATCTTTCCATTGGGAAGGGAGAATTTGTTGTTATTACTGGGTTAATTGGATCTGGGAAATCTTCTTTACTACATGCGATTTCTGGTACAATGAAGCTTGATACGGGAAATGTTACTGTAGATGGTACATATTTAATGTGTGGAGAACCTTGGGTCCAGAATGAAACCATTAAAGAGAATATTTTATTTGGAGAAGAATATAATCAGGAATTATATGATAGAGTGATATATTCTTGTGGTTTACAGCAAGATCTCAATATTCTTGAGGCAGGAGATTATACTGAAGTCGGAGAAAGAGGTATAACTCTTTCCGGGGGCCAAAAGGCGAGAATTAATTTAGCAAGAGCTGTTTATTCCCTTCCTGATGTCATATTATTAGACGATGTTTTGAGTGCTGTGGACGCTAGAGTCGGTAAACATATCATGAATAATTGTTTATTGGGTGTTTTAAAGAATAAAACAAGAATTTTGGCAACTCATCAATTATCTCTTATTGCAGATGCAGACAGAATAATCTTCTTAAATGGGGACGGTTCGATTGATGTTGGAACTCACGAGGAATTGAAACTTAGAAACCAAGGATTCAATTCATTAATGAGTTTTAGTACCACCAATAGTGCTAGTATCAAGTTAGAAGAAGAAATCGAAGAGGATGTTAAAGATTTTGAAATTAAATCGTCTACGAAAAAAGATCACATCAATTACTCTACTTTAGAGAAATCACACAAGTTTTCTTCTACCCTTAAGGAAATAAATTCAAATAATTCATCAGATGTTGATGAATCCAACTACATAGATTTAGACAAACACAAGGATATAACTAAAGGTAAAATCACTGAGCTGGAGGAACGCGCTACTAACAGACTCAAACTTGATGTCTATATTCAATACCTTAGAAGTGGAGTTGAAAAATTGACTTTACCAGGATTTCTTATATTGTTTCCAATAATCCTTAGTTTAGCAACATTTTTCAGTCTTTTCACCAACACTTGGTTATCATTTTGGATTGAAAACAAATTTGAAGGAAGAGGGCATGGATTTTACATAGGTATTTATGTAATGTTAACCATGTGTTCAGTTATATTTTTATGTCTTGAGCTTTTCATGTTGATTACTGTAACAACAAAAGCCTCCAAGAATCTTAACATCAAAGCAGTTGAAAGATTGTTGCATGCCCCAATGTCATTTATTGATACTACACCAAGTGGTAGAATATTGAACAGATTTACCAAAGATACTGATGCATTAGACAATGAGATTTCTGAACAATTAAGATCCATTTTCTTTGCCTTTGGAAATATGATAGGAATTATTATATTATGTATAATTTATCTTCCTTGGATAGCAATTGCAGTTCCTCCTCTTTTCCTTGTGATATTTTGTTTGGCTGATTATTTACAAGCATCCACAAGAGAAGTCAAGAGGATTGAAGCAGTTCAAAGATCCTTTGTTCATAACAATTTTTCTGAATCGTTGAACGGATTTGATACCATAAAATCTTTTAATGCTGAAACCAGATTCTTAGCCAAAAACAATAAAGCTATGAATCTCACCAATGAGGCAACAATAGTTGTCTTTGCAAATCAAAGATGGTTAGCAATCAACTTAGAAATTATTGCTTTCTTTTTTGCCTTATTGGTATCATTATTATGTGTTAATAGAGTGTTCCATATTTCAGCAGCATCCACTGGTTTAGTGTTAAGTTACACTTTTAACATTGGTAGTCAGTTGTCAGAATTCATTAGATTTTATACTCAATTTGAAAATGATATGAATTCAGCAGAAAGAATTTGTCATTATGCATTCAAGATGGAACAAGAAGCAGACTTTACAATAGAAAGTACAAAGCCAGATTCATCTTGGCCTTCAAAAGGTGAAATAGAATTTAACAACGTTTCTTTGTCCTACAGAGAGGGATTACCGTTCATCTTGAAAGATTTAACTTTTATTGTTAAACCGAAGGAAAAGATTGGTCTTTGTGGTAGAACTGGAGCAGGAAAATCTAGTATAATGATTGCATTATATAGAATAGCTGAACTTCAAAAGGGTAAAATTGTGATTGATGGAATTGATATTAGTAAAATTGGTGTAAATGATTTGAGAACTCAAATATCTATTATTCCTCAAGATCCGGTATTATTCAATGGGACGATAAGAATCAATCTTGATCCATTTAATCAATACAGTGATGAAGAAATTTGGGACGTTTTGCGAAGATCAAAAGTTATTGAAGCCGACGAAATAGAATCAGTGAAGAAGCAAACAACCGATACACATACTAATTTACATAAGTTCCATTTAAATTCCATTGTTGAAGAACAAGGTAGAAATTTTTCCCTTGGAGAAAGGCAACTTATTTCGTTTGCTAGAGCATTATTAAGAGATACTAAAATATTGATACTTGATGAGGCGACTTCGTCTGTTGATTATGAAACTGACGACAAAATTCAAAAGACTATTATAAGAGAGTTTAGCGAATGTACCATTCTTTGCATTGCCCACCGTTTAAAGACGATTATTAACTATGATAGAATTATTACTCTCGAAAGAGGGACATTGGTAGAATTTGATACGCCATGGAATCTTTTCAATGGTGATGGAATTTTCAGCCAAATCTGTGAAAAGTCTTCAATTACTGCTGATGACTTTTCGAGAAAATCATAAACTATGACACGAGTTAGTTCGTGTTCTTGTACATAGATCCATTATGAAACTATATTTATATTTAATATGACCAAAGTATGTATATAAGAATTATTTATACGATATTTATAAGAATTTAGCTCCAGCTGAAAGTTAAGACTAATTGCAACGTAAAAATGCAGCTATAAGCTACAACGTAAAGATGTACCAAAAGAACTCAAAGTTGTAACCAAAAGAACTCAAAGTTGCAACCAAATAGAACTCAGAGCCATAACTCAGAGCCGCAACTCAAAGATGCAATCCAAAATACAACGTAAAGCTGCAACTAACTACAACGCAGAGCTAAAGTTCAACGCTCCAATTGAAAGCTTCAGTTCAAAGCTGCGACCACCTACAAAGCAAAGCCACAACTACAACCAACTACTGCAAGGGTTTGAGCAAGCAGCTTGCCCAGTTCCCAAGTTTGCGTGCGCAGCAGAAACTTTGGATCTTAATGGCATCGAGCTTAACTAATTCAAGTCGTATACCAGCGAACAATAGCGTTTGGGAGAGTGCAAGTTTGTGTTTGCAAGATCAGACAAGATGAGACTTTAAAACATGAAACTAGAAAGGGCATTGCTATGGATTGAACATTGATTTATTCTAGAGCAACATCTACTAGCAATGCCACACATATCACCGATATGTAGTTTGAACGAGTTTTTAATGACCTCGTGAAGCCAAGTAAAACTTATTATCTAATCCATTTACACCTCATCACCGTTTAAGCTAGCTTATCCTTTTTTAGTACCGCTAATTCCTTTTTCTTGACTGGACCCTTCTTGCTCGTGCAGAGATTGACTTAATTCTTTTTTTCTCATCCTTATTGTATGCGCACTGATTCGATCGAATTTATGGTTTTAGATTATTCTCTTATAGCTTAAACCACACCTTATCAATAGCTATTCACCCACTATTGACAAGGGGGATATTTTTTGCGGGAGTTAGTATTGGATCCTGGAGTTGCTGAGTTACATAAAATTTGGAACATTTCTTCAGCAGTTAGTTCTTATTTCTTTTTTTGGATTTTTCCACTTAGAGATTGTTATTCATTGATGCATATTTGAGTTACATCTCATAAAGTGATAACTGTTTCATATCTCAATACTGCCAAACTGAACAGTTTTTGGGAAATTTTTGCCTGGATTAATAGACTTCAACTCATTACAACTTTTTGTCAACTTTTTTGTCAACTTTTTGTCAGCTTATTACCGGCCATCGACTGAAAATTTGAAACTTGAAACTCGCCAGATTTTACAGCCATTCAATCATACAACCATACAACCATACAACTGTACAACTACACAACTATACATACACTTACACATATACATACACATACACATACAATCATAAGTCATGGATACCTCAAAAGAAGACGATTTTCACAGTTCTCTAGAACTATCAGAGTCCCATAAAGATTACCTCCTAGAAAAACACGGAAGAATCGATTTAGACCCAATACCAGGTACAGAAGACCTGGATCCTTTGAATTGGAGCATTTGGCTCAAATCTATCGAACTAGCAATGGTTGGATTCCATGCATTTTCTTCTACTTTTATGGCAGCAGGGATAATTCCTTTATTTGCAATCATGTCTGAAAAATACAACGTTTCCATTACTGCTTGTTCATATTTGACGTCGGGCCAAATCATCATATTGGGGGTCTTTCCATACTTATGGATCCCTCTAATGAACAAATATGGAAGACGTCAATTATTAATCATATCAACCTTGGGTTCCATGGCTTTCAACCTCGGTTGTATGTTTTCAGACACTTATAAGAGTGTAATGGTTTGTCGGTTATTTGGAGCATTAATGATATCTCCAGCAGTGGCAGCTGGGGGTCCGGTTGTACGAGATCTTACTTTTAAACATCAAAGAGGTTCCAGAACCGGATGGTGGGCAGTAATGATTAATTTGGGGACTCATTTCGGTCCCTTTCTTATGGGGTTTGTTGCTTATCAGACCGGTAATGTTAGAAATGTGTTTATGATATTTGCAATAATGAATTTCGTTCAATTTTTGGGATATTTGATCTTTGGAAGAGAGACTTTATATGAAAAATCAATATGGTACCCCGGAATCAATTCAATTTTCAAATTGACCACGAAATCAAGAATCACTTTGAACTGGAAAGTGTTTTTGCTGCCGTTGAACTGTTTTTGGAATCCAAAGATTTGTTTACCAACGTTTGCATTTTCAATATGTTTTTCCTATGCTAATGTAGCATTGGGGGTTGAGTTGACGTCTTTATATCATTCAAAGTACAAATTCAATTCCCAACAGATCGGCTTACAATTCATTGGACTCATTGTGGGTACTTTTCTTGGAGAATTAGTTGGTGGATGGATGTCCGACTTATGGGTCAATGTGGTCTACAATAAGGAGAAGGATAAGAATAGAGCTCCTGAGTTCCGTCTTTGGCTTAGTTATATTGGCTTTGCAGGGGTTGTAACTGGATTGGTTGTTTATGGGGTCTATTTAGAAAGAGATGACCATTGGACCGTTGTACCAGTTATTGGACTTGCTATAGCTGCTTTTGGTTTACAAGCACTAACTACTGTATTGATCACATACGCTATTGATTCCTTCCCTGCAAGAGCCTCTGATACCACTCTTTTCATTACCTTAGTAAGACAAGTTCTTGGATTTGTTGGTCCATTCTATTTTCCTCCGATGCTTGAAAATCCAACTTTAGGGATTAAGGGAACTTATAGTGTGTTAGCGGGAATAGTGGTTGCACTTGCTTGGATTCCAACTATTGGAATTCATATTTGGGGGGTCTCTAGAGCACGTCAAGGATCACTTCAAGGATCCAAAAAATGACATGAATGTTGCAACCATTGGTTAGTATTGACTACCATTGGCCAGCATTGCATTAAGCCTGAACTTATATTCAGTACAAATTTGTTTATACATATATATGTATCTTAGAAGAACGGAATCTTCTGCAATCTTAACCTCAAGTATATAAAAACACATATATAGATCCATATAAATAGTCATTTACTAGATTGTAATACAGTTTATTTCAAAGAGTATGGTTGAAGAAACGCTTAGTCGTGATGGCTCAACCAATCACTGCTGACTTTGCAGCAGAGTCTACCTTTCTCACCCATGATCACTGTTTGGTCAAGTACTTCTTTATCTCATTTATGATTGACAATTTCTGCTCGGTCGCCAGGACTTGGTTTTGTTCAATCACTTCGTTCATTGTAGAAAGCTTCTCGCACGCAATAATCAACTTATCCAAATAAGTCACATACTCCAAATAGTTGTCCCAAAGTCTGGTCTCGCCGGAAAACTTCTGGTCCATCTGGCTCCCCTTTATGTCACGGGTGGCCTGTTCTCGATGGTTTTCGATATCCAAACGCATTCGAGGAAGAACGTCTTTCAAAATGAACATCTCGTAATCTTGTATAATCTGATACAATTCCTTATTCTTTTTAGTATTGGAAGTTCGTAGTAACTTGAGTCTTTGTACATCCTCAAGAAGCTGCTGGACTCTATGGTTATCATGTTTCACGTCTACTTTGATTTGATGAAAATTGTATTTTTCATTTAAAAACTTGGATAAGATATCTGGTTTATCATCTTCAGATGGTTTGAGATTCAGGTTTGTCACTTGTGTTTTTGGATCCACTATACTGTTATCTTCCACCAATCTTCCCTTGTCCTCGTCCCGGTCCAATTCAATATCGGGGAACTCGAAATCGGTGTCAAACACCGAAGTAAGATGATCAATAACAACTTGATTCTCCTCTATTTTCGAGCATAACTGGTCAATTAGTGCAATAAGAGGTTCGTAGTTCTCGGTCTGCAAAAGGAAAAAACTGTTTCCATTTTCATAAACAGACATCTTTCTCCATCCAGTCCCTGACCTACTTGCTCATTAAAAATATGTAATAATCTTGTATTGAATTTGGTTATCTGAAACTGCACTACAAACTAACAAGAAGCTTCAAACGGCCCTACAGCCTGAGCCGGCGGGAGTTTGCTCACTCATATTGACTTATATACAGGACATATAAAGTACTGGCTTGGGGAGAACAGTCGATGAGCGATCTCGAAGAGTTATAACTCTAGCTCTGCTAAAACAAAGAGACGACCAAGGGTATTATTCAGCTCTACTGAAACAATACTCTTAACTCAACAACTACATATTCCCTTGCTGATTTTTGGAATTGTTTTTTTTTTGGAATTTCATTACACCTTTACTGTCTCGTCATCTGAGAAAGTTTGAGATTCTGGCATGGTTTGGTTCACATTGGTGGTTGTCATTATCATTATTGGTATCAATATTAATATCATGGAAACATTGTTTTTAGTTATCATTAGTTAGAGAACGAGTATTGATTGAAGGCTCGATTGCACCTGAACTTGAAGATTTTATGATGTTTTCACCGAGTTGCAACTCTTCCAATTCAGATCAGGCTATGAAAACTTATTAGGCGTATGTTTGTATGCCAGACCTTTGTTAAACATTGCTAGACGCTGCTGGACATATGCTTGACTTACACTAGAAATTTGCTAGACATTGCTTGACGTTTCTAGACATTCACTAGACGTATACTAGATGTATACTAGACATTGCTTAACGCTACTATCTTATTCACTTCCCCAATCCGATTGATCATATTATCACTCTCTAATCAAGCATTCAAGGTCGCCTATTTATTTCGCCAACTGCTGCTGCTGCTGCTGCAATTGAGCTGATTTTCTTTCCTGTTTTCCCTTCTTCATAACTTGTTTCAATGCAATACTATCCAAAGGATCTAATAATTCAAACAGACACAACAATTCATCACTAACACTCATTACTGCGCCCCAGTTGTCGAATTCTCCACAATAATTGGGGGCAGAAAACACAGTAACCAAAGTTCTATCATTGAAAAATTCATATCCGTCCTCAACAACCATATGAGCTCGGCAAACCAAATCAAATTCGAATTTTTGTAAGAATTTATTTATAGCAACTTTGGAAAACACGTACGAAACCCCTCTTTCATTATCTTCCCATTCATTCATAGTATCAGCAGGATCAGACCATAATAAATCATTCAATAAGCCAAAATCAGGCACATCAGTTGGTCTAGCAATGTTACGAATTTCATCCATTGAGTTCAATACAGGCGACAATCCTCCATGAACACAGAAAATCTTACCTGCAACGATGGCAGAAATTGGTAACGTGTTAAATGTATCAATAAACAATTTCCATGTTTTAATGTTACATCTTCTTTTACATTCGTCATAAAATCCGTACACTCTAGTAACATTAGCACATTCATGATTACCTCTCAACAAGAAGAAATTTTCCGGGTATTTGATTTTGTAACAAAGTAATAATAATATAGTTTCTAAGGATTGTTTTCCTCTATCAACGTAGTCTCCCAAGAATAAATAATTCGTCAGAGGAGGAAATCCACATTTGGTGAAAATACGAATCAAATCTCCATATTGTCCATGAACATCTCCAACCACTTTAACCGGTGGAGAAAGTTCCAATAATGAAGGTTGTTGTAAGAATATCTCTCTTGATTTGGAACAAATCAATTGAATTTCGGAATTCTTCAAACAAACGTTTTTGGTTCTCTTGCCAGAATATCCAGCGTCAAGTAACCTTTGAATCAAATCTTCTATATCGATGGTTTTCGATGGGGGAGCGATTAATGTATCTGATCTTGAATCGGATCTAGAAATTTGTCTAGAAGTAGGTCCACCTATATCTAAAACTGAAAGTGCTCCAACATTAATAGGATCATCTTCAATCAACCCATCTATTCGAGAATTGCTATGTATTGATGCACCACTGGATTCTAGGTGAGGGTCTTTGAAAGATCCACTAGTTGGCTGTGGGGATAATGCATTATTTGAAAATGAACCTCTGGTTGAAGTTCTACTAATATTGTTAGGAGTGTTGTTACCTCCACTAAGATTTGAAGTTGAGTTGGTATTATCGTTAAACGAACTTTTCTTGGGAGTTCCAGGATACTCTGAATCTCCGGTATTACGTCTAAGTAAAATGGGCTCCTTTGGCTCAACTTGAAGCATTGAAGGTGGTAGATGTTCATTTGAAACTTTTGAACTATGCAGATGTGAGTTATTGTGCTGGTGTGATTGTTGGTGGTGTCCATTTGAATCTCCAATTCCTATATTCAAGTTAGAAAAAGACGACGACAAATTCGGTACGTCTCCTACTTCTTGTACACTGGTCGAAGAGTTCTTTCTGGAAATAGATTTCGGTCTGGATCCAAGATGAGTTGAGTCTGATGAAGCGGCAGTTTTAAAAGATGCAGCATCGTCCCTGGACATTCTAGATCTGATGGACCTTGAAGATTTGGCTGAACCAGAGGTATCAGTACGAGTCAAGGGAGGAGCCCTTGAACTTTTAGAAGAACTGTTACCCATATTTGCAGTTCAATTTAGGTTAATTTAGGTTACTTTGAATAAATAATCAAAATAAAGACGGGTGGGTGGTAGTATTTAATTGTTAATCAGTAGTAATTCGCAGGTTTTGATTGTTTTGTTTTATTCTAGGAATTCAGCAATTAAAGTAGTTGAGGATTGTGCCAACTCTCTTTATTGTTTGATGGATTAGTAATATTTGAAATTTTTTATGTTGTTCTTTTCACTTGCTTTGCTTGTGTTTGGAACTTTGTTAACTTTTGACTTTCTGATAAAAAGATACTCACTCAGCAGTTGCCCCTGGAATATATGAAATATCGGTTGTATGAGTTGTGACTTTGATAGAACTGAAAGTAATATAAAATAAAAAGAAAAAACAAAACAAGGAAAACAGATTAGTAGGATTGTGATTATTACAAATAGTCCTGCGATTAATTAAATTTCACTCAAAGTATTGAAATTCAATTATAAATGCAGAGTCAAAAGTAACTAAAAACAAAAAACTCGTGACGGGTTGTTCAATTCAATTTATTGATTAATCTCTACCGGACGTTATTCTAGATTTTCCTTGTTGGTATTGGTATTGCACTGCAAACTGTTCTTTCACTAAAATGGATGGACAATATTCAACGTGGCATTAACTAGTAGAAGGTATAACTGAGATATCAATCTTCAAACTATAATGAGACTAAAGAAAGAAAGAAAAAACAAAAAGTTATAAGAAGTACTGGATAAATCTGTAATATCAATAATGAGTACGGCTAATGGATAAAGGATTATAATTTTCTTTGTTTTCAAGATCCTCACTTCCGATGGGTGTTTTCCTGTTAACGTTGATGATGCTTTTTTGAGAACAAGTAGAAAGAGAAATGGTCTATTTAAGATTGTGTTTATCAATTGCGAAGTAATGAGGTTGAACAGTTCCGAACTAAAACGCCTTAGAGCACAAGAAAATTAAATTCAAGAAAAAAAAAATAAAAACGAAAACAAATATCAACCTGAATTGCTGATAGAAGGTATGGTCAGTATATTTTTTAGCGAGCGGGCGAAACTGACAACCAGGCTTGGCTGGGAATGATATTTTGCACAGAACGGGTATGAGAGTGAAGAATTGCTACTTGAGTTGACCGGAACACCAATGTGAAATAAAGATAATGGAATGAATTAAAGCTTAAAAGATGGCGGGAACAACTGCTACAGAGGGAGTGTTGTTTAAGATGAAATAATTGGCGAGGTGAATGAAATAAATTGGTAATTGGGGGGGGAGGACTAACTAAGTTCAGGGGTTGGGTAGGGATAGGAGAGTGGTGCGTAGTGGATCGTGGTCTGCCGGCAATGGTCAGTGGAAAATGGTCAGCGGGCAACAACAGACAGTCTGCAGTTTGCTGGTAGATCATTCCTACTGCTCATTAGACATCGGGCGATTTCAGAAACACTTTCACCAAATACAATCATTACTATCAATGACGCAGGTATAATTAATATTACCGAAACTATCTTCTTACATTATTAATACACTACTAAAATTCTTATTGTCATTAAACTTATTAGTATTGTTATTAATGGTATTATTAGCCAGGTTTCAACAGTGGTTCATTATCAAACGAGTCATTATGTGTTGTAGAATGCAGTGTCCTTCCAGAACACCTGCTCGCCCCTGAGAAAAGCTGGAGAGACACTCCAGCTCGGAAGCTGAAACAAATTAATTGACTCAATGCGACGTATAAATCTACAAGTCCATAATCATATAATCATGTAATCATACAGGAATATATATATATATTCCTGTATAGGTCAATTCGCCAACAGTAATATCAGATCTACGACCGTTAATCGTCACTGCTGTCATCTACTGCCACCTACTGCCACCTACTGCCACCTACTGCCACTCTCTGCACTGGATTCTCTGCCTCCATTCACTGCTCTGGACTCACCACTCACCACTCACACTCTTTTTGCTGCATTGTCCAAGTACACCAGAGATTTGCTCCGTCTGTATGCAGGCCAATTATCTCTATCGTAGGTGGTAGCAAAGATTCTGAACACTACCTTAGATGAAGTTACATGTTTTCCTGGTATGCTAGATCTCTACTCGTCACCAAATTGACGTTCAGATTTGGAATAAGCCCATGTTTAAAACCATAGATACATTGCCATTGTCGTAATGTCGGAGACAAGCCAGTCGGAGACAAGCCAGTTGACTCCACGTTAAAAACGCGTTAAGAGCTCAGGCTCTTACTGATCAAACTATGGTATCATATGCAGTACAAATCAAGAGTGAATCCTGAAACCTTTTCAGCTAAGAGCCTTTTGTTGAAGAAGAACGACCAAGTGTAACATTTTCATATGAAAGTAAGAGCTATGAAAATGATAGGACATGGTTTTCATCTGCTGGTGGTACGATCGTCTTGCTCCATATCCAACGTATCGTCTATCACGCACCAATCATGCTTCAGGTCTCTTATTTTCCATCGTTTACTCTCTAAATCCATTTATTTGCATCAGAAAGAAAAGGAATCTGAAGAATTACATTTTGGGGGTAGATTTACACAGCAGGAGTATGACGAAGCTGCAGCAATTGTTAAAGAGCAGATGTCCAAGTTAGAGAACCAAATCAAAGGTGCTCACAATCTAAGATCTAACCTTGGACAAATTCCGACTATTCCAGCAGCACCAGAAGCAAGAAAGCCTGGAACTTCTTCAACCACATCATTCTCAACTGCAAACATAAAATCTTTGGTGGATATTCTTATCCAGTCCATCAAGACTACTGGACCTATGTCTTTATCTGCATATATGAGACAATGTTTGACCCATCCTGAATTTGGTTACTATACTACTAGAAATCCGTTGGACTCATCTACCGGAGATTTCATCACTTCCCCAGAAATATCTCTGGTCTTTGGAGAAATGATCGGAGTATGGCTTTTCTCCATTTGGTTATTTCAGAAGAAGCCTTCTCAAGTTAGGATCATAGAATTTGGTCCTGGAATGGGTACTTTGATGCATGATGTGATGAAATGTTTCAACAGGCTCTACAAGGGCACCGAAGCTATGGTTGGGTCTAGAGCCGGTGATGGCAAGCAACCTTTAGATATCACCATTGTGATGATTGAAGCCTCACCTGTTCTTCGTAGGGAACAATTCAATCTCCTTTGTGACAAAGAATCAATTCCCACATTAGACAAGGACGGAATACTTTCTGCAGCAACTACTAAATGGAACAACTCTATTGAATGGGCTGATACCGAGAAAGACATAGAAAATGATCCAAATTACACCAATTACATCCTTGCCCATGAGTTCTTTGATGCATTACCAATCAAATCGTTCCAAAAGAAACAAGATGGTACTTGGAGAGAATTGTTGGTGGAACATTCATCTAGTGTCAATAATACCCAACCCAAACTTGAGGGAAGCGTTCCAACCAATGGTTCAAAGGACATGCTCGAACATCTTAATACAGAGTTTCATCTTACTGAAAGTCCAAAAGAAACCCCAATTGCACATATTCCAAAGGTCAATCCGAGATTCAAAGATCTACCAGTCGGTTCAAGAGTTGAAATATGTCCGGATGCCGATGTGTACATCACGAAGATGGCCCAGCTTGTAAATAATAAAGGTGACGGTAATAACAGCACCAGTGGCACCAACAGCAACCCAAATAAAACCGGGGCTGTCTTGGTTATAGATTATGGTCTTTCTGAAGGCATACCCGATAATACTCTTAGAGGAATATATAAACACAAATTTGTTTCCCCATTTTATAAGCCAGGAGAGGTTGATTTGTCCATTGATGTTGATTTCCAAAACCTTCAGCAGATATCTAGCAATATCTGTCAAACCTATGGACCAGTTGATCAAGGAGATTGGTTGCACGAACTAGGCATAGGATATCGAGTGGATCATTTAATTAAAACTACAAAGAATTATGAACAACAGGAGAAGATATACAACTCGTACCTCAGACTTACCGGGAAAGATGAAAAGTCCATGGGTAAGATCTACAAGTTCTTGGCATTACTTCCACAAGATTCGGAAACTCCAGTTGGCTTTATAGGAAGTTGAATTGAGTTATAGAAACTACCACCCGTTACTACAACATTTCTACAACATTTGGACTGCCAGATATTATTTGGGTTCTTGCTGTGATAGCACATGTAGGAACTGGTGTTGGAACTCATTTGTCAATAAATAATCACTATGTACATAATATACATAATATACATAATATACACAATATATATAATACCATACATACATATAATATCATATATACATATCCATTTCTGCTTCCTACCATCTATCAGACGGTACTGATTCTCCTATTGAAGCGTATTCCAAACAGTAATGTTTCAACAATAGTCTGATCTCTTCGATCTCATCTATAATCTCCAACTGATTAATCCTAACCAATTCTTCTTGTGTTATCCATTGTTGCTTATCAACTCCACTGTACCCACTTATATCACTCAAATCAATAATCTTAACCGTCGAGAAGCCTCTATCTTTCAAAAATTGGGTCCTTGTAGGTATATCCGGCAACTTTTCAAATGTAGGTAGATTTATGCCCCGACCATTCAAATTTGAAGACATCGTCGTCCCAAATGAATCATTGAGAGACATCGGTTCGTATATAAGAAACGATAACGACCCTGATTTGAACAATTCCTTCCAGAATTCAATAATTTGAATATTGTCTTCAATTGAAAGATAGCAAAGCACACATTCACTGATAATTATAGTGGGCAAAGAACAGTCGATGTGTTTAAATGTTTCTATTTCTTGATTAGGATGTAGTTTACGAAGATCTATTCCATAAAGATGATAATTGGAAGTGTGTAAGTCTGAATCAAATTGTTCAAATTCGGTCTTTGAGCTAAATCGAGCATGGCCATGGGCGGGGGCTTGTTCTGGGGCTTGTTTATGTCCTTGAACACTCTGTTCGTCATCTGTCAACCCAATTATATCTGATAACTTTGAACTATTGAGGATGCTGGCTTTCTTGATCTTACAGGACTCAGGAAAATCCATCTCATGGTATATAACATTGGTTGGGTGGGATTCAAGTACTCGGAAACTTCTGGTGTCGGAACCACTACCAATAGATACAATTTGACATTTTTCATTTTTATTCTGGTAATGATCGATAAACTCTGCTATCACCAAATCTATACATATGGTTCGAAAATAGGTTCCTCTATTGATCAAGGGAAACTTATCGTCTTGAAAGACTCCCTTAAGAGTCCTATTAGCCAGAAAATTGGAATATCCTTGACAAAACGCAAGATTCTGGTAGTACGATTCAATAAGTTCTTGTATGTGATTATCTGGAGGTATAAAGTACCCTTTCTTGTTGGTACTGAATCGGCAACTAAGAGCATCTAAATCGGTGGCCCTGATTAGCTTATCTCTTCTTTCAAAGGGTGATATCATTTTTACTGGATCAACCTAAGATACAAAACTCAAGTAGATGTCGTCAAGGGTTCGTGTTTAATTACAGAGATGGCTAGTCCAGGCAACAATCAATCAAATGGCTGATTGTTCCTGGCGCTCAAATCAATGAAAAGGCTAATTGGAACTTCCGGTTACAATTTTAATTCCGGCTGTAACTCAAACTTCCGGGCCTTAACTGTCACACGAGTTCAGATATGTAGAGATGTGGAGATATGGAGAGGTTGATCGATGAGATGGATAATGGAGTGGAATGGTTGGGATTTCTTTGTAGATTGGGATGGTTGTGACCAATAGGTTGATCTGAACTCGTAGTGGGATTTTGGGGATATTTACTTACAGTTGGAGACACTTTTGTTTTTTTTTTCTCGTTTTGTTCTCTCTCGTTTTGTTCTCTTTCTCGTTTTGTTCTCTTTCTTCTCTTTTGCTTGAATTCAACTCTGCTACGATTATGGAATTTATTCCAATGCTTACAAGATAACATCCATAACTTAACATGTAGAATATTTGGATCTATATTTTGATTGTTTATTAGTTATTTTCCCAATATTCCTTAAGTGCCATCTTCACCGTGGTCTATGTCTAACCTGGGCGAAGCACATGGTCCAAGTAGTAAGATATCTTCATCATGCCGCTTGAAAGCAAACTTAAACCTCTGCATCCTTTCTAATCACAACCCACCAATTGTCCTTCTCGTAACCCTCTCTCACAACAGTACCCCCTGCTTTAACAGCATTGTCGTGAAGTTCTCCTTTCTTATAAAGATGATAATATCTGTATTTTGTGTCCTTTTTCTCAGATTCATCTGCTGTTTCAGATGCATTAGACTCAGTGGGTTCGGTGGGCTTGGTAGGCTCCTTTGTAGCATTGCTTTGAGCAGAGCTATCAATGTTTTCACTGTTATCTGATGGTGTGCTATTTCCATTTCCATTTTCGTTGCTGGCTTTCGATTGCTTCTTTCTATTTCCTTTAACCTTAACTTTCTTCTCTTGCTTCTTTTGCAACACCCATGGAATCAATATATCTTGTTCGTCTCCTTCTTTGTATCCTCTCCGAGAATTCTCTTGCTCTAAAGCCCAGCAATATACCAACAATTCACCTCCGATTCTCAACTTGGAGAGAATATGCCTTATGGCTTCAATTCTTCTTTCTTCATTAGCAAAATGGTGTATCACTGCTATAGAAATAGCAAAATCAAATCTCCCATCCGAGTGTGGTAAATTCAACCCATCAGCAACTCCCAAATTATACACTCCATGAGAGACTTGATGACCACATTCTATCAAGCCATCTGATCTATCAGTACCAATCATGAATAGTTTCTTATTCACTGCGAGATACTTCCCATTACCACATCCCACATCAATTCCAATTGAATAATCGGTACGGGAGTTCAAAAACCCTTCAACTATGGGCCATGGCTTGTATCTGGTCTGAGAAAAATGTGAGGCTATTTCATTATACACCGTGTGAACAAACTCCTGTTCTTGAAACGAAGGATCGAGTTTCTTCTCGATTGCAACTGAAGGTACTGACATGGCGTTAGGGATCACTTCTTATAAATTGGAGCTTTCCTGTCCAAATTCAAATCCAAAAACTTATCAGCGTCTTGTTTCAAATACCCTCAAATCGATAGTGTCTTCAGAAGCAACAGTGGTCTGTTAAGTTAAAGGGTTACACCAAGTATGAAACATCTTGTTCAAGAAGAGCAGTCAATTCTTGCATGAGAAGAGGACCAGAAAAGCAGTCGTATGCAGTCCATCATATTTCTATATGCACAACCACCTGATAAAGATAATTCTCAAATTGCAATGGCCCTGCAACCCCAGAACTACCGCAGCTAACCGGAACCAGCTACTCATTGAGCCTGGGTTACGATTGTTAGATTGACTGGGGAGATACTTTATTGTATTTATAGGTTGATAGATAATTGTGGATTTTTTCCAAGATCAAATTCTAAATGCTGGCCTTCCTAATTCGAGGGATTCTCTACATCACACTATTGACGTCATTATCACTTATACTAGTATCGAATACATTACAATCATCAGTATTAACTACTGACCAGATTCCTCCGTTTATATTGCCGGTTCATATTTGCTTTGGGGATGAGGGTTACACTTTCCCGGATTTAGTTAGAGCAGCACAGCTCCAAGTAGATGCAGAATTGGAATCTTTGAATGTCATGAACTGGAAATTACTTTTGGTGGACAATTTGGAAAACAGTCGAAATATCAACCTGTTTAGCAATTCTCTCGTACGGAGCATGACCAATTCACAGCTTGGTTCTAGTATAATGAAAGATAATCTTCTGCTGGAGCACTTGGAACAAACCATCTCCATCGACGAAGTGTATTCATTGTGGTTGATGCGTTCTGGTGACAACACAATTGGAGTTGATTCTGAATTATTCAGATCGTATTTGTTCTATACCTCAGACGCAGTCTATTCGAATGATCTTCCCTTCTATGTTGCCCAGACGCTTATATATCATTTTTTAGAGTCGGAAATTGCTTTATTCAGAGATAATTGTGAATATTTGACTATTCCTGACAAGATATCCATAAAATTTGATACTGCTACCGCGAGTGACTCGGCTAGGTTACTAGATTGGCAAAGTTCTATCACAGAAATATTTAATCCGTTCCAGAAAACAATGCTTGAAAATGCCAATATCAGTATTGAGGTCTCGACTTACGAGTTGGAAGATGATGGAAATAAGCACTACAACTATACTTTTATATGCACCCAGAATTCATCACTCCCAGAGCCATACGTTGGACTGAATCCTGAGTTGATGAAGTTTATTGCTGATTCTATCACTAAAGTTGAATCAGATCTTGGAATTCCATTGAACCCTGATAACAATCTTTCACTTAAACTTCAAATGATCAAAAGAATGTTAACTAAGAAGAATATAGAGGACGCTATAACTAAATCTCAAGGCCGTGATTATAAGTACATAAAAGCTATTTTGCCAGCTGTATCAACGTTGCTTAAAGCTATTCAACCTACAATTCCGGTTGCATCTTCATACTGGGATCAATTATACGAAGATAGTTGCAAATTAATGAGAGAAATCGATGATATACGACCGGAAAATGTGCTGTCAACCCATAATGTGACCAATTTGAAGTTTCAAGACTTGAATTGGGACTATTTTATTGAAATTATTTTCCCATATATCATTAGCTACTCTAATAGTCGTTGTCTATGGACTATAGCCATTATAAGTGTCACTGTGTTGGTGTGCATATAACCCGATCATTTAAACGATTCGAAATGAATACTTGACCGGAAATCATCAGTTCCGGTTATGGCATTTAGATAATGCTTGTCATTGAGAATGGCTCAAGAAACAAAAGCTGGTCTCAGCAAGAAATTAAGATAATTAATGTAATAATAATGTTTGCCATTGAATAATTCAATTAAGCAGATAATCAAATAATCAAATATGCAATATATGTAAATTAGGTACGATAAGCAATATCTGTACTTTCTCTTATAATCCGAGATGTTAGTTGAAAATGAATATTCGATCATACTACAGGACTTATTTATTCACCAGAAGGATTACACTTTTCATCTTCTAGATTAGGTTGTATACTGCTAAAATAGATGTGTGTATGTCATTATAATTCATTTAATAGTAAATCTATGCTTTTTGTTTTATTGTCTCTTTACCAGAGTTCTGAATCTCCTCCACCTACTGCAACCTTGATGACCGGAAGTACTGTCCAGGTTGTAATTATGTGCAGGCAAATGGATTGATATTTGATTGCACTCCAAACTCAACTCTACTACTGTTCTTATCAGATACACCAGCAGATACACCAGCAGATACACCAGCAGATACACCCCTTTAAAACCAGTGTGGAGTCGTTTTAAAATTTGATCTGGTAGTGTTTTTTTTTTGATTAGAGCTACCAATATGTCAGATAGTGAAGAGAGCTTGAGTGATATTAGTTTGGATGAAGAAGACGAGGAACTCATTTGGAGAGTCTTCTATGGAGATATAGAGAAGAAACAACATTCCAATAATCACTCAGAATACCCGTCTGAGAGTGAAGATGAAGTAATACACAGTGGTGACATAGATGGCGGTACCAAGAAGAGGAAGTTTGACGGTGAAAATCTAGATGAAGACGAAATGTCTGATTTATCGGATATTGATGATCTTGACCTTGTTGCAAGATATGAAGAGTTACAGAGTATTAAAAGGCATGGGAGACCTGCATTGAATGAAGAAGAAAAGAAAAGAGTGATAATAGGATCCTTTAATGAAGAGCAAATGGATCAATTTGAATCATACCGAAGAATGACCGTTAACAAGCCCGGGGTCAAAAAAGTTTGTAATGGGGTACTTGGCCATTCTATACCTCAGAATATTGCCGTTATATTAGCAGGTATTTCGAAGCTGTTTTTAGGTGAGATTGTCACCAGGGCGTTTGAGATTCAAGAAAGAGACTATAAGGCAAGATTGATAGTTGACATAGATAATAAGAAAAGACGTAAATTGGATATCTTGAAGAATTTGGATAGGGACAAAGACGTTGAGATTAATAATAAGAAATTGCACTATTTTGGGGATAGACAAATACCTCTTCAACCAGAGCATATACGAGAAGCATGGAGAATGTATAAGTTGGAAAATAGTGGAGTCTTGAATGCTGCTTGGAGAACTCAGGGAGATTCAGATGGTAAGATGTTCAGGTGAACGAAGGGAGCTAGGCAACCAGGCAGCCCTTTGGTTGTTTTCCGTTCCTATTTTTGTTCATATTTGCTTTCAGCATATTGATGGTGTGGAAAGACGTATGGACCATCTTGTAAAATAGTATTCAAGCTGACTGGTGTGGCTAGTGTTGGCAGGTCTTTCATTTACTCGAGGTTATCGTTATCATTACCTTTCTATGAACAAGTGGAGAGAAATTCTAATTGTATTCTGAAGTCTTATATACTTCTTAAATGGGTAGCTGTCTTATGTAACCTTTTCTATGGCGAGCTTCTCTACAAAATTATAATTCATGACACATTCATATCTAATATTATTACTATTACTATTGGATTCAGTATCAACTATAAAGCATACTCCTTTTTATTAACATCGACTATAATGCATTGTGACTACCTATTAATATAATCCATTAATTCCCTAAGAATGTTCTCAAGCGAAGAATAGAATGCACAGTAGTCATTAATATCAACAAAATTGTTCCTTAAGTCGTAATAAATTTTCTCGTTCAATTGCATTAATTCAGCTTCCCTAACTTGATTATTATTCTCGTGAATTTGTTGCATCGATACAATTGTATTGTTAAAAAAGGATTGTTGATTATTCTTGTTTCTTTTCAATTTTTCTTCATTCTTAAGTAGTTCTGCCTTGGCAGCAATTTCAGCAATTGAACCTTTTCTTTTCATTGAGATTGGTTGTGGAACATTCATCACGTTGAATAATTCATTCATATTCAAGTACCCAGTCACTTGATAATCAAAAAACTCTACTCTTGTTATAGGTTTGGATTCACTTGACAGTTGCTGTTGTTCCAATTGATTGTACTGATTAATGATATTAATGATATTGAATTTCTTTAAGATAAATTCCCAAGTTAGATTGGCAAGTGAAAGCATTCTCTTATATTTTTCGTTTTTGAACCATTTCCTATTCAAAATAAACAATGCTTTGTTAATAAGTTTCACGTAAACTCCAAGTTCACTGATTGTCATGAACTCATATTTGAATTTAACGGTGATAATAATGTACATTAAGATGATCAGATCAAGTGGGATTGTTCTCTTGACATACCAATTATATTTCCCAAACTTGATGAAATCGTTATACTTCAAGAAATCATTAAGATTATGCAATATAGATGGGATTAAATTATTATGCAAATTTTCATAAGTGAAGCTGTCATTTTGATTAAATTTGAGTTGTGAAATGGTCGAATGATCAAAATTGGACACAATATTGGCTTCCTGAATAAATCCAAATGTATCCTCGTATTCTCCAAGTGATAAACCATGATGAAAAGATGTTGAGGAAGATGCTGAGCCTGTCATAGAATTTTTGTTTAAAAGAGAGGCCACAGCTTCGATTTTTATATTGTAGTTTTCATTAATGGAAGAATATTTCAAAGTCGAATTCGAATTCGATGTGTTAGAGTTATTGGAATTGTTGCCTTTGATGCCATTACCTATATTATTGATATCTGAGTTGCCATTGCCAATGTTACCAGAATTTGATTTTGTATTGGAGTCCGAATGTCCATTATACCCGTTTTTGGATCCGTTTCCATTATTTCTCTGTTTCCCATTTGGATTTCCTAACAAGATTTTCTTGTGCAATAACATTAATGCTCTGTCGACATAACTCCATGAATGATTCTTTATAAAATTGATCAAGTTCATTTCCTGAACTGAACTTGGAGGATTCATTCTATAGAAATCAGCCATCATTGCCATACATTCATGAATGTATTCGAACAAATCAACAATCATATCTTTCATCAATTCTGTATCTTCAGGAGTAATATCGGTTGAAAGTCCATGTAACCTATACACTAACTCACTTAAGATTCTATCATATTTGAATTTAATTTTCAATGACAAAACTCCAACATTAAGAGTTCTTTTGGTACAGCCAGGATCATCATTGATTGGCTCGTGTTCCAGGGGCATTAACACATTAAAATCATCAAACTTACAAACAGGCGGTAAACAAAAATTATGACTTGTAAGTGAATCTAAGCCAAATATGACCCACCAGAGCATTCTCCTAAATTTCACAACTTTCCAATCGGTGATTCTAAGACTTATAGTTGGATCCTTATGAATATGCAAGAATTTAGCATATCTGATAATTTGAGACATTTCCATAGTGGAAGGATTTGGTGATGTAGATTGAATAATAACGTTACCTAAAAGTAATGGAATAGTTTTCAACCCATGAGGATAATTGTGATATTGACAAATCTTATTGAAGGCTTTAAGATAACTATTGATATCTTGATTCAACAAAAGGTTGTCATACTCTTCAAATTCTGATATCGTTGCAGCGTATAAAATTGGGAAATATAATGTGTAGAATTGAAGAATATCTAAATCAGAATTAGAACTACCACCTGGTCCGCTACTAGAAGAGATAACATTGCTATGGTTACTATTGCCGCCAACTGAACTGGATGTAGAAGAGTTTGGACTCCTTGGGCTGTTGCTCTTAGCCATTCTATGTTCAAAATGATCCCAAAATTTCTCATGCTCTGTGAAAAATACTGGGAGATTGATCATTAATGGCAATAATATATGGACTGAGTTAACATATCGGTCAATAAGTTCATGAGATCTCTCCTTATTGGCAGGTAAATATTGAAGTAATTCATCAAGAAGCTGTTCATTATTATAATTCATATTAGTTCCATAAAGGTAATTGATGGTTGTTTCAGGGTTGGAAGGATATGCAGTCAACGAATTGTGAAGTCCAGGGTTGTTAGTTGATATTGATTTTGTCTTCACGGTACTACTAAGAGTAGTAGTACTGTTACCATTGTTACCAGCAAGGGTTGTGCTTGAAGCACTAGAAAATCCGCCTCCGATATTTGAATTTGGAGCATTGTTGGCGGTAAAACTGTTGGTACTCGAAGTAGTATTGGAAGTATTAGTATTTCCATTGCTAGTGATCCCATTATCTATAAAATTAGTGAAGTTTGGTGTATAGATATTACATGCTTGAGAAGTAGTTTGCTGATGAACGGTTTGAACTGAAGCTTGTTGCTGGCTCTGACCATGATTTTGATTTAGATTTTGATTTTGATTCTGATTTGGCAGATGATTAGCAAATGCAAAAGAACTCAAATTGAAAGGATACAGTTCATCTTGAGGAGTCTGGTTGGAATAATTGGTATTAAAGAAATTGTTAGTAATGTTATTACTAACAGTATTCATCACCGGAGTTTGAAGAACTGAATTAATATTTGATTTTTTTAATGGATTCAAGAAGTTTCCAGCGGAATCTTGGCTGTTTAGATTTTGATTATTATTTTGAAATTGCTGTTGATTTGAGCTATCAACCATATAGTTAAATGACATGTCCTGATGTTGTAAGATTGTAAAAAACTGAGAATTGTCGAGTTCTTTGGTTCCATTGGGGGAATTTGAAGTTTCGTCTGTTTCCTTTTCTTCTGCTGAAGTTGGAGAACTCAACCGATCTGACAAAGAAGACATTGAGTGCTTACGTTCTCTCTTTACTGATTCTCTGCTTTGACGGTGTTGCTGTTGGTTGTAGTGCTGGTGGTGGTGCTGATGGTGTTGTTGTTGTTGTGCATGTGATTCTTGTTGACCGTTCTCTTCAGGGGAGTTTTTCTTTCCACCTCGAGAAACTCTTTCATTAGCGAAATACTTGCAGGTTATCCCGAGTTTATCACAATTATTGCAAACTGGCTGAACTCTGGAGCATTTGATCTTTTTCGAATGGCAATAAATACAGCTCAAGATCTTCCTTTGTCTTGTTCTTTGAACCTTCATTACTTTACCATCCGCCAAATACTTAACATGAGACTTTTTGGTAGGAGGCAACGAGTCCTTCAACTTGAGATCGGAAATGGGAGATGGATCTCTTGAAGGTATCATACTGAGGGGTTGATTAATCAAGTCTGTCATTGAAAGTAATAAATTCTCCCGATAAGGTTAATCAAATATAGAATTCACAGAACTCTGACTTTGATGAGAGAATATGATTGAAAGTAACAGCAGCAAAAATCCTCGGGAAGTTTCAAATTCTCCTGCTGTTGTTGATTATACAAATCTAATTCAATCAGATTTACTTTCCTTCGGTGTGAAATAATTTTTTTTTTTTGATGTATGTCTTCCTTTGGGATCAATCTTTAAACAGAAAAATGTTTCGGCGATGTCCTTGTAGAAAAAAAAAATTTTGTGCTATCCCCTCCGAAAAAATGATTATAAGAATGCCGTGGTTTACTATGCTAAGATGTAGAAGCAAAAGACGTTGATCAAGGATTGCCAGCAAATAGTTTGATCTAAATACGAAGAACAGTCAAATGTAACTAAAATGAAAACGTTGGAAAGAATGTAGTAGATAAAATTAAAGGAACCAAAATTAAGTCAGTGCCAAAAAATGAAAATAGACAGAACCGAGACGGAGTTTAAGACTTTCTCAGAGTTCTGATTTAGCTTTTCTCGTAAAAGCCAACACGTTATTTCCGGGGAAGTTGAAATGAGATATAGTGGGGAAGGAATGACTACATCTGCGTCAAAAGGAATGGAGTGACAATTTCTTTTTTGTCACCGTAACGTAAGGTTCTACGGGGCATATGCTAGCATAGTTGTAGTAGTGAATAGGAGAAGAGATTGCAGTGAACCATTTATCAGTGTGAGGTAGCTTAAAAATTGTTGGGGAAAGATGAAAACAAACAATTGGTAGAAGATTGGATGCGGCTTTCAAACTGAAGTTTAAGCTTTATAAGTAAGCCATTTTCGAGCTCTGCGATCTAAATTTTTTTTTTTTTGTTTTTATTGTCCTGCTGTGGGAGTTTATTTTCAATGAGCTGGATTACAAGGAACTTTGTGGAACTTTGTTGCTAACGTGTGAATATCTCACAGCAATAGGAATATGGTGGTTAACAGGGTGATCCTCTTCAATATTATTGAAACAAGATTCTGCTAGAAAGCTTTACAAGTATATCAGAAAGGCATTGAGAAAGTGTTAAGTTACCTTCTCACCGTAGCAATGAATGGCAAAACATTTTCGCGTACCCCCTACGCTACCCCATCCCACTCAGAATCAAATTAAGCTGATTAGTTATGGAGCCGTCCCATGAAAGAAGCAATGCAACGATAAAATCACAATTTAGCCTCCACATCCTAAAAACATAAAAATACTGTCTAGATTAAGACTGATATTTTTCAAATAGCTCCGTTTCTGTCGGTTCTGGAATTGTCCGTTGGCAAATCAGCTTCTATTAGAATTTTTGCCTATTTTTGGAGACAGTGAGTACTGTCGAAAGCAACGATTTCCTCGAAATGCTGCTAAGAATGTGAAAAAGAAAGTCGAGATAATTTATAATAGACCGACAAATTAAATTTACAGCTAAACACATAAATAGATAAATACGTATCGATGCAAATAAGCTCGTTCATTTCATCTAGTTGATGTATTTTATCCAAGTTTCATTCGCTTAATTATGTGATCGAATTTACCTTTTGCACTAACTCCTCTAGGGGCATCTAAATTCTCATCCATAAACCTATCTCCTCGGCCTATTTCCCTTCTAGGCATTGTAATCAGTTTAATCTCCTTCGGCGGTTAACCCCGCGTTCATTTGCCTCACAAAGAGATATTTCGTGGAGTGCAAGAATTAAAAACGAAATGAAGAAAAATTTTGATTGTCTGCAGTCTTTCACTCTTATGTCCAGCTAATTACGGCTCTCCTGAATGCCATGTGTTTGGATCTGGAATCAATTTCTCTAACATTCAACTGATGTGGATTCAGCTCGATTGACCTTGTCGATGCACCGTAAAGTTTCCTGTTCAAATTCCCAATTCAGAAGTCCAGTTTTAACATATTTCGGACTTACATAATATAGACACTTAAACGTTTTGAGTCCCTTTCTTCGCATTTGCTGGCCCTAAACCCATGCTTGATGTGGTTCGCTAATTTGTTGTCTTATCTGCGAATGATCAACTTACCCCACATCGATGTTTAATTTATTAGCTTAAATTGGTAAAGTTCCCTTCATCCTTCAGATTATGTCCTATGGTAGATCTAATGGAACTCCGTGATCTCTCCTATTATCTGTATCAACTCTGGGTCACAATACTCACCTATCTAGACTTCTGTTCAGAGCACAAGATTTTTAATACGAGGGCCTCTGTGAAAAAACAAGAGGTTTCATTCATGACTAAATGGTAATATATTCCTGTGTACTACTCGCAAATAAACACACCAAGCAGCAATAAGTCGATTAGTGAATGAATGACGATGGGGAAAGATTACTACTAAGCTTCACATTTTACCGTTGATCAGAGAATTTGATTAAAAAACATCTGGCATGAGATGGTGTAGAGAAATTGTTTATCATGGAAACTTTTGTACTATCAGATTTAGCTTGCTTTTCTTGTAATGCCTCATTGGATCAAATGAAGCGTGTGTTCTCTAAAATGTTGATTTCTATGGGTGCAAAATACTGGAACTCTGCAATTACATAATCGTTTATTCAGATAAAGATAAACCCCATTCGATACAAACATTCTACAAATTGGGTCAGCAAACACACTTGACTTTGACCTTTTGGCTACTTTAATAACATCTCATAATGCAACCTTCTAAAAGAGTCTTGCAACACAGTACTGGGGCCCAACTCCAAGTTACTCTATGTGTACTAGTTATTACTCTGAGCATATCAGATATTCGCAATTGTAAGTACAGCATACCATATTAACTAATCCTCTATCAATATATCAACTTTCCATCAAGTGGGCATCTACTTTTATCTCTTTTTGAATTACCAATTCAGTATTGAAATAGACACATTTCTTGTAAACTTTAAAGAAATGAGGTCTTCGCTTTATTATTTATCCACAACTATTTTGTTGATTTCAACATTAACTAGCTGCTCCAACAGTTTTTTCAAGGATAGCATTAGCTTTGAGCCGGTTCGTGCTCTAGACGGTCTCCAAGAAATTGAGCTTAACCTGATTAATGATATTACTATTGATATACTTAAAAAACGAGATCAAATCATTAGGTTGAAGAGTCTGGATACAACTATAATCAACAGATTAGCTCTTAACACTGCAGCGAGAGTTTCTTCTCCGTCTTTTGAGATTCAAACTCAACTTTTGGAAGACGAAGAGTTGAAAGTTTACAAGAATTACTGGTATGAATTTAAAATAGAAAATACTTATGAATATTTAGGGGTAAGAAAGCCAATTACTGGGTGTTTAAATTCAATTAGAGGAGATGGCGGTCAGATTTCTGGTTCGTTTTCCAAAGTTTTTGGCAAAACAAGTACTTTTGATTTAGGATATGCTTATCACTTGAATAATGATATTCAAATTCTGATCAGTTACTCTCACGCCGTTGCCTCTGCGATGACTCTAACTTCATCGTATTATTGCAACGTACCAACAAACACCACAGGCCAAATGTTTATTCAACCGTATTATTTGAAATATGACCAACCTCAATTTAGACAGATTCGAATTAAAGAAGGATACAATTGGTTTTTCCAAAAACAGCCAAAAGAAGTTGTGGTTGCCGAAAATTGGCAGCAATTGCAAGATATGGTTATAGTTTCGTTCAAATCCAAGCCAATACTCAGTTGTGTAACCGAAGCATCTTTATTGGATTGCGATGCAAACGTTTCTGGGAATTCGTGGGTTACTTAGAAAGATGGTAGAGGTTGAATTGTTTGATTAATGAGAATATTTTGTTACATATCTATACCTATGGGTGAGTGGATGTGAGAATGGTTTTGAATGGTGGCAAGAGAGGCAAAGTTTACTTTCATTATTTGGGGCTGGGAGCTGGACTGGGATGTTAGTTGACGACGGCAGCAAAGGGTTGAGAAAAGGGCTGGACCTAGAGGTTATTTAAGGGCTGGGGTTTGAGAGCTAGGGGCTGGGAGCTGTTGAAAACAAGAGAATGCGAAAGAAATCAAACACAAGATGCAGCCCCATGTATTTCCACAACATTACAGTCTGACTGTTAGCACTGGTCAATTGGTTTGGTTAAAAACATACCGCTTCGTCAGAACCTCTACGTAAGTTTGTATCTAAATTGCTTTAAAGCTACTAAATTTTAATTACTACAAAGTGAATGCACCTTGTCCATAATAGAAGGACAGTAGCAGTGTAATACTGTAATAGAGTTAGCAGTGTAACAGTAAGGCAGTAGCAAAGAATTGCGTATAATAACATGATTACGCAATCGAGATGAAGATGAGCTCATGAAGTGGAACCAGAACTTTCCTCTCGCATTCACTGTGGGAGATGCGGCGATACCAAACTGACAATATTACCTAATAGTAGATTGACGGTCTTAAGGAGCGTGAAATACGGGCTGAGTAAGGTTATTATCAATTAGATTAGAATTTTTGGTACCAAAATTGCACATTTATGAGTGATTTTATAAATGAGAGGCCCGGACGAAACCCAATCTGTCATTCCCGAACCGTCTCCTACTCAAGCTGAAGAGAACTTCGGAAGATAAATGGAACTTATGGGGACCTTTCGTTCCGTAACTGTTAGACTTATCTTGCATAGGATATATAAGAGGGAGTTGATAGTTCAATTATGTACCATCATGTGTTAACTTTCTTCAATTATAGAAACCAAATAAGGAATTAAAGATTCACATTTCAATATTGATAGTAATTATTAATCTAATTTTACAAAAACAATGTCTGATATTGTCTTAGTTACTGGTGGTACCGGATTCGTTGGTACCTACACTGTTGCGAAAGCACTTGATAGTGGTTATACAGTTCGTGCAACCCTAAGAAACATTAAAAGAGAAAAAGAATTGAGAAAATCACTTTCATTAATTAACCCCAAATTTACAAGTGAATTCCTTGATGAAAAGTTCTCTGTTTATGCTGCCGATTTAACATCTGATAAAGGTTGGGCCGAAGCAATTGCTGGTTCTAAGTACGTTATTCACGTTGCTTCTCCATTCTACTTGGAGCCACCAAAGGATGAAAATGAATTGATCAAACCTGCTAGAGAAGGTACTCTCAGAGTTCTTAAAGCTTCTCTTAATGAAGGAGGAATTGCCAAAGTCGTGATTACTTCTTCAACTGCTGCTATCGCATATGGCCATGAAAATGGCACCAAAGTTGATGAAACCGTTTGGACTAAAGTTGAAAATGTCGATGGAGCCTACGTTAAATCAAAAACACTTGCCGAAAAAGCTGCATGGGACTTCATAAATTCTCCTGAAAACAAACAGGCCAAAAATCCTCTCAAACTTGTGGCTGTTAATCCTGCTGGTATTTTCGGTCCTGCTGTTCCTGCTTCTACTTCTGAATCTGCTTCAATTGAAATATTTAAACAAGTCATTAGTGGTGAATTAAAGATGGGAGCTCCAAAGTTAAACATGGGTGTTGTTGATGTGAGAGATGTTGCTGAAATTCAAGTGGAAGCGTTGACAAATGATAAGGCTGATAACGAAAGATTTTTATTGATTGAAGGCCAAGAACATCGTCTTTTAGAAATTTCTAACATAATCAAAAAGTACTTGAAGAATGACCCAAGAGTTCATTCGTTACCTTCAAGGGAATTACCAACTTGGTTAATAAAACTTGTTGCTATATTTTCTCCTTCAGTAAGGGGAGTTGTTCCATTCCTTGATAAAGAAGCTATTTTTGATTCTCTGAAAGTCAGAAGAGTTTTCAATTGGGTGCCTATTGACTTGGAAAAGACTGTTTTTGATACCGTTGCAAGTATTGATAAACCTGTTAAAGATTGAAGCTGGACTCGAACACTTAATACGAAAAATGTGAGGACTATATAGATGTATGTGGTCACCCAATAATGGATACCTTAATGAATATAGTTGAGAAAGAGTAGCCAAAAAGTAGCGAAAGTTGTAAATGTTCTTCCTTTGAATGCAAGTCGTTTACTTAAATATTCTTAGGTAATATATTGTAGAAAAAATATGTATTATTTAAACTTATGTTCACTAAACTCGAAAGTTATGTCTTCTCATGTTAACGATAAGGTCATTAATCTACGAGCATTGTTTAAAACTCACTATTTATCTATTATAAAACATAAAAGTTCTTGAACCTATCTAACTATATCACTAATTTCCATATAACGTTATAATTATTCACACTCTCCTTCGATTAACATTTACAAGTTTTGTTTGCAACAAGCCTTGGTTTCGTTACCTTCAACTAAAACAGATTTGTTGAAAACATTGTTAGCTTGAGGAAGATCAAGAGCAGGATTCTTATCAAAGAAATTGAAAGGTTGAAGAATAATGTTATGGGTTTCAACAGGCATAACTGGGAAATCTTCAACACGAGGAATATGGGTGAAACCTAAAGTAGCCCAAACAACAACATCATCATTTCTGACATTATCAACACCGTTAGCCCATACCCCTAAACCAGTATCCTTTTGAGATTGGTTAGTGAATTCACCAGCAGCGAAAAGTTGGTTATCGTTATATTTGGTAACCCAAACAGCTTCAGTTGCAAACTTAGCTCTCTTAACGTTGAAAGATTGTTCATCAGCAATAATCATTTGTCTTGGAGGGATAGTAACCTTATAACCAACTGGAGTCTTTGAAATAGGATTAATGACATTTTCATTGATAATCTTATAAGATCTATTGGTAAATGGAGATTGTGAAACTGAACCTGCCTTCTCAACAAACTTTCTTTCAGTAATAAATCCAACTCCGTAAGGGTTAAGTTTACTTCTTGGTAATTTAACCACATCATCATATATAACCGAATTTTTGTGACCATCAATTGCTGGATCAATACGGAAAGATAAAACATGTTGATGGTAAGCAGCCATAACATTTGGTCCAACAATTGTACCCCATGGAACTTTAACGTTTTCATCAATTGGCATGGTTGATAAAATACCAGTGGCACGAGTTTCAATATCAATAGTACCATCAGTACAGAACTTAAGGTTAATGATATATTCATAATTAGCAACGGTAGCAATTGTTTGAACAATAAATTCTCTCTTTCTGGCTACAACAGCATTATTAGTTCTGTAATTGACATGTTTATATAATAAACCATTGTCCTGTTCGTGCATGCAGATAGTGTTTGGGATAACATATGGTTCCCCATTACCGTGAATTCCTACCCCATCTAAGTATTTGATTACTCCTAAACAATCACATCCTAATGCTAAATGGTTACCATTAACTCCAAAACCACAGTCACCTAAATCAAAGGCTTGCTTTCTGTGGTATGGAGCTCTTGGATCACCATATGGAACTGTCATTTCAGATAAGGAGATTCTGTAGAATAATTGACGACCTTTGAAATTAACATCATAGACAGCAAAACCTTCTCTAGCTGTTGAACTGACTCTAAATTCCCATCCTTGCCATTTGACCTTAGAACCTTCAAAGCTGAAAGATGGGCCATCTGGTTGAGAAATCAATAATGGCTTAATGATTCTTTGGGAAGTGTCTTCACCATTCAAGTCTGGATGGTATTCGACACATGGAACTTGTTGCCATGGTTGAGTTGGTACGGTAGTTTCATCGTATCCACCTGGTAAGAAATCCATTCTAATGAATTTTTTAGTGAAAGCTTCAAAAACTGGAGAAAATTTCAATGGTAATGAATAATGGTTTGATTCTGAATGACCGTTACCAGCTAAAACGTACATGAAGAATTGTACTAATGGTCTTCTTTCATTAGCATCATCAGTAGCATAAATCCATGGATCGTTTCTAACCGAATAACCAGGAGGTAATTGCAATTTTTCAATTTCAGCTTTAACTGCTGGATGGGTAAGACAGTGTTCTTCCCAACCCTGAACATCATCTGGTAAGAAAGGACCAATTACTCCCTTTGGAAGTTGGACTTTGGTTATAACATGACCAACGGTGACATTAACTAAGGCTTTGTTGAAATCAAGAGTATTGGTATAATAGTAACAGTAAAGAACTCTTGGAATAGATGGTAAAGGTTCCCCGTGTTTTTCGGCATCCAAATACTTTTTCATATCCTGCTTAGGAGGATCGATCTTGTCAATTTGAACAAAATGGACATTGTCACTAGCAGGATGAGAATCCTTAACTAATTTAGCAGCAAGTCTGACTTCAAAGTCTCTAACGGTATCAAAAGGATGAATACTCATTATGTTTGCAGCTTATTAATTGTAAATTCTTATGGTTGTAAAACGAGAAAGAAAAATAAAAAAATTAATAGGAAATATCAATAATGTTATCTGTGGCAGCTAGTCTATGTATAATTGTAACTGACAATCAATGTAGGTAATATCAGTAATTATTCAATGATTGTCTACTGTCTCTTAAGAAAAAATAGCTATAGAATAAAGGAAAAAGAAATATCCTACTGAGCGGATTACCATTAGCTTAAATAATTTTCCTGTTCACTTAAGCAGTTGGATAACAATCTGATCGACTCTGGCGTTTAACGCTGATGAGGTCCACAATGATTGAAAGAACTGTTCCAACTTCCAAATTAAGCTATCCGACGATAAATAGAACAATGAATTGGAAGGCTGCCTCGCATTCAAGTTCTAGATCGGGTACCTTTACCCGATAGAACCAATCTTTGATATGGGTGTATGGGTGTAACATAACCTAGGCATTTTTTTAGTACAAAAGGTTGGAAATTGATCAGCAAGAAGGTGTCTCAATCCATAGGCCAAGGAACGGGGTCTACGCCGCAGCCAGAAATATGTTATCTCGTATCGTTCCATTGATTGGTTGTAGAATACAAATCAATTTTTAGATTTTCCAGCTATTTGAAAAAATCATTATTCCTATTTATCCAATAGATGTGTCAGATCGAGTGTGAGATTTTGACTCTGGTAGTTGTAGTTACTAATTTCTAATTCTTTAATGTTATCCTAATTTTCTTATTTGATAGTTTGGATGGAGAAATTTTTCGATTGGTGGGGGGGGCTATCGACTCCATATTAGCATTATCATTTGAAAGGGATTCCTTACTTTACCAAGAATGCATTTACATTCCTAATCTGTACTACCATCCAACCGCCGCATAAAATATTTCTTTAATAGAGATCTGGTTGTGGGAACTATACCCACACCCCACCAAATACAATTTATTATTCAGGGTAAATTAGTTACTCATCGCAATGACTTTCTTTGTAGCATATATTCGAAACCTTTCTCAATTCGTTATTTTTGAATCTTCCTGATAAAGAAATTTGTAATCTTTTTGGAATACTCAATATCGTAATTAGTCATAGAACTGGTATTTGACTCCCAAATTGGAGTATCAGAATACATCCGCTATATCATCCATTATGATAATGATTTTGTAATCTTTGTAATCTTTATCTTTTATATTACTCTTCGATTTTGTATTCTTTCTCATAAATTTTATTGGTGGTGCACCGTCTTTAGCCTTTACAAATTATCGAAATTTTCAACTAAATTAATATATTATTTTGATACAGATTTGAGATCAAATACTTATACGAAATGTATTCAAAATCATTACCTCATTCTGATGACTAAATAGTTGGCTTGGCAACAAATCTATTGATACTACATCATTGTACAGATGATTAAATTTACGTTATATTGATTTAATATACAATCTGTATGGTTACAGAAATCCCCAAATATTTAGTTACGTCTCAAACGGCACTAAAATACCAAAATACCAAGAGGTGGTATAACACTTCATTTACTTAATGGAGTAGATGAAACTCTTAATTTGGTCTGGGGATTAATAATCTCTAAAGGTTTTTTAATTCTTGGAGTACGCAGTCTAGGGGATTCTGGTCTATTCGTTGTTGGAGAACTTGGCAGTCCTTGATAAATGTCTCTTATTGATGTTGGCAGAAATACCGATGCAGTGTAAGGATTAAATTTTTTTGTAGGAGGACTACTCTCAAAATTTTCAGGAATATCAGGACAAAATTCCATATCATCTTCAATATCAAAAGACTTCGATAGGTAATATCTTAATCTTGGATTTTGAAATGAATAAAGTGAAGAATTACTGGTATAAGACAGACCTAAACTTGAACTAGTAGAACTGGTAGTACTTGAGCTATCAGATGCGTTTGGAAAATAGTTTCCATTAAAGGTTGGACTTGAGTTATATGCTGACAACATGTTGTTCTTATAACTATTGTTCATATTATTATTATTGTTGTTGATAATAGAGTTCATTTGAACTGTATTTCCCAGGGGGGGTGAATACTGTTGGTATCCGAAAAGGTATTGATTTGGCATTTTTATATTGTTTCCATAGATTCTAGTATATCAATAATTAAAAGTCTTATTCCTATATACTCTAAGAAATGGTGGCTTTTGAATTTAAAAATGAAATTTTGTAATGATAATATACAAGGAAACAATAATTGTGAAAGGTGTAGGTGGAGTTCTGATAAGGGATCATTTAATTCGGTTATGTAAGCCGATATTATGTAATATTTGTGTGGTGACTTATGTCATGATGGCTGGATTGTTATGTCAGCTGAGACGAAGCTGGTGGTGGTTTTGGGGTCACGGAAATGTTCGACAGGTATCCGGGCTTGTAACGGTAAAAAAACAAATGTCACGTTGACACCACAAGACATAATAGAAGCTGAAAATTCTTCTTATATCGTTGATCAAAACTTACCTTTAAGCAATTGTTGTGTATTTCAAAAATGGGATGGTCCTTTTTGTTTGGAGAAATCCTTCTCATTGTTGGAAAATTCGCTTGATTAAGTTTAAAATTCATGTTGTCATGACTTCGCTGCAACTTTAAGTTTTGTGGTTTTTCTGTGACTCCTATTTATACAGCATGGTGCATATTGGGTGCAAAAGTCTCATCAGCATCGAGGTTTGGTCTTTGTTTCCTTGTATGATGAATATTACCATATAGATTATTGTTGAAGTGTTGGACAACCAATACATTATACATATAGCTAGTATTAACATCGATCTAGGTAACAGAGGTTCAGTTTCTCACCTTGTTATTGTCTAATGAAATTCATTGTCAAGAGTTTTTATTTCGGTTCGTGCATAAATCTCTTTGACCTTTCAAAATTTAACTCCATCTGGCCACTTCACATTCTGCATGGAACTGTTCCAAGGTCACCGTTGCCAATGGTGGAATGCTTTTCATTTGCTTAGTATTACTCCTTCGAAATCCACCCATTGCTACTTTAGGTGCTTTTTTCAAAAGTTTAAGTCCTGCTCCTTTACACTTAAACAATTCGTACATCTTTGCAGGATTTGGATCACTGGCAATCACTTCATAATCATCTTCCGAAAGAATTCCTTCTAATCCTTTCTCTCTAACAAAATTTCTAATGAAATCCTTTGTCAGGTTTAATTGGCTCTTACTATGTAACATAATCGTTAGCGAAGCTCGTTGATTAGACAACGGCGATATCTTATCTCTGAAATACTTTAAAAACATTTCTTTGTTCATGTCTTGTACAATTGAAGCATCGATTTCCTCTTCGCCTTGAATACCTTGAAATCTATACGTTTTACTGAGAATTTTCTCCCATAGACTCTTATGGTTCAAATAGAACTTCCCACATGGCACAATTACACTGCTTTCATCTGGTTCAAACCCATACAATAAATTATCACAACTGGAACTCAAACTAGGCGCTTGATAGCAGTTTAGAAATGGTCTTAAAATTATCTTCTCAAAGTTGTGTTGCGAATACAATTCAATTGATTTTTCCAATTGAAATAGAAAATCTTCAATTTGTTCTGAAACATAGTTTGCATTATATCTACCGCTAATGGTGGTGATATATATTCCTAAAGTGGATCTCAAGATTCTTTGACCGCAAAACACAAGGTAACCTAGCTGTTTGTTGCTTCGAAGTACAATTGGAGCAGTGGTGTTCAAAATATAAGATATCAACTTGCAAAGAGTTCTAGTTGTACAGCTTTCTCTTGATCCCATTTGAATGTACGTAGTGACGGTATTGGTTTGATCATTAATTGAAGAACTTTCTTGAAATAAATATCTCTTGCCAGTTGGAATTACATAACTTGATGGTTGGTTGAAAGGTAAATGTCCTTCATGCTTCTGACCAACACGTAGTACAATAGTTTTTGAAAGTTCAATAGCAAGGTCTTGAGTTAGATTTCCTTGTAATAATATGCTGGTAAATCTGTTTGAATTATGGCTCATAAACTCATGGGCAAATGTGCTTAGGTCATCTAGCTCAAATTCTTCTAAAGTCTCTAGTCTTTCACCCAATGTCCAAACATTCTCCTCTAAAAGTAGTTGCGTACCAGCAATGATTTGTTTTATTCCGCTACTATTTTCTAAAGATTCATATTTTTTTCGAATTCTCACTCTGGCATTCATGAACTCTCTATATGAGATAAATTCAACATCATGCATTAAAAAGTTTTTAAAAACGTATAAAACTTCCTCGAGGACCAGATTGATGCCATTAACAAGTCCAGTAATTGTAAAAGCCATGGATGTGTTGCTATTAATACCCAGACATATGTTCCAACTGTAACCCAACAATTCGGAAGAATACATTATGGTTGATAGTCTATTTCCAATTAAACTAGTCAATAACTCTATTGCAATACAGGATTTCGGTGAAGGGTGCAATACACTGCTGGTAACATTGAAAGATATCATTGCACGATTCAACTCCTCGTTCTCTCTTTTATACCATGTTTCATTGGTAGTCGAAGAATCTAATAATATGGGGTCTTGGTCATTTGTGTTTGTCACTGAGTAATTTGATTTTGGGGAATCACAAGAATAGTTCGATAATGCTTCAAGCTTTAGTTTAATATCATCTAAACTGAGATGCAAAAATTTATTGGCCTTTGGAATGGAGAATTCTTGCACATAGACTCCGCTGAACTTTCTGATAGTCGATATTTGAATCTTCTTTATAACATAATCAAACTCATAGTGTGGATCTTTTTTAATGGATGAGTAAGGTGTTAAGGCGAGATTCAAATCCGAATTTATGAGAACGACATTGAAATTGTCAACAGAAAGGATACTCTTCGTTTTAGAAAGAAATTTTTTTGCACATGTAAGCCATAACTGGCTTGATTCATGAACCTGACCCTGTAACTCAGAATCTGATAACATACTGTCTTCCCAATCATTATACCCTTGAATTATATTTTCTGGGAGCAACTGGGTGTGATATTTCTGTAAATTTTCGGCAAATGTAGAACATTCTTCCATCAGATACTCACTGTTCATGTAGTAGAAGTTAACCATTTCAATTGCTGAAAGTTCCAGTAGGTATTTACTTATTGTTTCAACGGAGCTACTTATTATCACGTAAATATAGTCAAAAACTATTGCAATAACTTTATTTATGTTTCTAACAGCAATCGAACTTAATCCAATTTCTATTATAAATAGGTCCGTAGTAGCACATATACTCAGAGAATATGTATATACCGAAGTTGCGTAGTTCAGTTTATTCAAATATCGTTTCAAGGACCTACCAGATTCATCTCCTAAAAGATTGCACCAAGCTCTTTGAAAGCATTTATCCTGTCGAGTTGGAAATTTTATGGGAAATAGAATTCTAATTGTAGGGGTTTCCAAATTAGATTTGATTACTAGAAGATTCAGAAACGAATCAAACGGAAGCACGAGGGGGTCTTTGCTGGGATTATTATCAAATTTTACTGGACTTCTATCAATCTTAGTGTACTTGCTGCTGTTGGTACTGCTTTCTATACTAATTGTTGGAGTTCTGCAAAGGGTTTCAGCGGATTCTTGGTCGGTGGAATCAGCAGTATCAACTTTCGAGCCCAGGATTTGATCTGTTCTTCTTTGAAACGTCTCTGGTTTAGTTAACAAATGTCTCCAAGATTTTGTAGTACTTCTAGCATAATTGGGAACGTCTGAAAAGTTAGCAATCACCAATTTCTGTAATTGATTTACTGATTGAGGTCCACAGATAACCAATGTCATTTTATGTGCTCGGAAATTCGAATGAAAATAGGCTATAACCATATCTCTCACCGAGATGCCCAATTCATTTGGTATATCTCTCAAAGTTGAGAGATTTCCCGTGGAAAACTTATGAAACGGATGGTTGGTGTTCGACAACAATTTCATACCATGATACAACATTTTATCCACAGAAGTCTTATTGCCCTTATGTTCATTTTCTATAAGAATTAGTTCGTTTTTCATAAAATTTGAATTAAATGTGGGACATTTGAAGAAACTAGCAAAATTGTTAAGAATTTCACTATAAGCAGGGTCACCAGATGTATTTATTGATTTGAAGGGGACTTCAAATTGGAAACATGTAAGTTCTGAAGTGGTGTAAGCATTACACGATCCGCCATTTTGCAGAATGATTTCAAAATATGAACTTGAGCCTGGAAACTCCTTTGTTCCAGTGAATAAAGCATGTTCACATAAATGAGCAATACCAGGAGTAGAATCTGGGTCTTTACTTGAACCAACACCCACGCATAGAGCAGTGGAAGTTACATTTATGGCAGGATCTGAAATCAACAACGTCAACAAATTATTGGGAAGTCGAATAAGTCGATGGTTTTTACTAGATGAAGATGCTGGGATTCGTAACTTCACTGAGATAATTTCAGTATTTAAGTACGAGTCTGCCATAGTCGTCAATTGGAAGTATTAGATGGTTGTTGGGAAATTCACCATCATTTTACCATCATGTTGCCCGTTATAATCTTTTATACAGAGTAATGGTTACCTGCAATAGAATAACATGTTTGCAACACTTTCCTAATTGGTAACTGACAATGGGAAGCAGCATAAGTCCAAAACAACACATTAATAAACAACCTTAGCATCGTCCTTCGAGTTTTCCTGCAAATAACCACCATATTCTTGATCGTCTAACCATCAATACGATTACATCATGTAGGAAAGACTGGAAGTCATATAGAGATAATATAATGCTGCAATATAAAAATTGCAAAAAAAATAAAGTTCCGATACCGGGAGTCGAACCCGGGTCTGCTCGGTGAAAGCGAACCGTGCTAGCCGTTACACTATATCGGATGTTTTATATTATATTCCTGTGTATGAAATTTAATACAAGAACAGTTCTACTTTTACAAATATTGTTGCAGTTGAGTTATCTTAATATCAGATGTATTTGATATCAATTCAGATTTGCTGTAAATGCGATTCTCTTCCTCTTTGTCGTCTGGTCCTAAATTGTAGTACGAGAATGCAAGTTTTAAATTTCAATTGGAAATATACAATGTTGAACTGAATTTGGTTAATAAATGTGAAATTGAATTGTAATATTCGAGCAATTTGATACCACAAATATAGTTCAACGTGTTCCAGGATTTCAATACAATTATTGAACCAATTTTTAGAACTAGATAAAAATAAATAAATTAAGCTACGAAAATCTTGAATTGTATTTGTAAAATGGCTTGTCTTCTGAAAAATTGCTGCCATTGGGTGCAAATTTGAGGATAATTTGGAAATTTTAAGATTTGGCGAAACGCTGATGAAACCACACACTCATATATAAGCAACCATTGATGCGATGCTGGTCTGGTTATCACATATCAGCAAGATACCATTACAATTCCCTGAAATAAGTCCCTAACTGAACCTAATTCAACCATGTAGGATAAGATAGAAAAAGTTGGATTTGAACTGCTTTATTTAAGTTATTAGGCAGATGTGTCCAAGATATGAAAAATTATGGAAAATGGTTTGTTCTCCCGTTCCATCACTTCATTCATTAACTACGATCTGGCGCTGGTGCCGTGCGATTATCACCAACAATAACAACCGAAAAACCGGTTGTAACTGTAGTAACTGCTAAAATATTGATATGTTTTATTTGTGTAAGTATACGATGATTGCCGAAGATCTCAAGCGAGCTCTTGAGAATGTACCAGTAATCGTGACATTTTAAGAACTTACCAAAGGTATTGACAATGATACATTACAGAATGCATTTGGACCGTCCTCGTTAGGGATAATTCTTGTTTCTGGATTACCATCTCAGTATAAAGCATTACAGAGTTCAGTTTTGAAGAGTGCATCCACATTGGCAGATCTTTCGGAAAAAGAACTCATTGATCTTGAATCAGAAGAATCTACTTGGCTCATTGGTTGGTCAAGAGGGAAAGAAAAGCTTGTTGAATCTGAGTTACCAGACTTAAATAAAGGTTCGTATTATGTGAACTGTTCATTTCACAGCGACAAAAATTTAGAAGGACCATCTCCTAAAATAATTGATAAAATTAAAGATTCAAAATCGTATATACTCCCAAACTTATGGCCAGATGAAAAACAACTTTTGATTTGAAAGATTTCCAAGCCAAAATTAAGCAATTATGCAATTTGATTATTAACGTTGCTGAAATTGTTTCACGGAATTGCGATAGGTTTATTGTTGATCAGGTTAGAGCTAGTCAAGATTATGAAGTTGGGTACTTAGAGAGAATAGTTAAACAATCCACTTGTACCAAGGCAAGGTTGTTACATTACTACCCTTCAACCAAATGTGACTATACAACCAGTAATGATGATGATTGGTGTGGGGAACATTTGGATCATTCTTATGTTACCGGGTTAACATCTGCAATGTTCTTGAATGAAGACAATCAACCAATTAAAAATTCTGATGAACAAGCTGGCTTGTACATCAGGAATAGAAACGGTGATATTGTAAAGGTCAGCATTCCTGAAAATTGTCTTGCTTTCCAGTCTGGTTCTACCCTTGAAGAGGTTTCAAAAGGAGAATTCAAGGCTGTTGCACATTATGTTAAGGAAACTTGTGTACCTAGAGTTTGTAGAAATATCTTGGCAGTGTTTTGTCAACCAGATTTGAACGAAATGGTCAATTCCAAGGAGAATTTTGCTCAATATTCAGAGAAAATCCTTAGAGAGAATCCTTAGAGATAAGATTAGAACTGTTCTAGTTTATATAAAGATTTTACGATTATTTTAGAATTGAAATTAATGACACGAGAACATACCCACTTCACCTAGAAGTGTATTGTACCTTCAATTGACAAGAAGTTGACATTATTCGAAGTGCAAATTGATCTGTTTCTCCAAATTGTGCATAAATGAATTGAAAAAGAAAATTCTCAACACCTTGTATTGAGTAGACTAAAGATTGACGTAGACCATCTTATACTATATTTCTAACATCCTATTTGCATACAAAATATAAGCTCAAGCATCAGCTTACAGTTCTTGTAGATTATTTTCATTTTCACTTTCTATCAAAGACTCTCCATTTTGGTGCTTCCATGCCGCATGCCAACCTCATCTTATCACATTCGCGCTCACAACCACTTGCTCAGGACTCACTTTGACAGAGCCAAACAAACGCTAAAACATCAAATCAATGGCAGTTTATCGTTTGTACTGGGAACAGATGGAAATAGACGATCTACCTGTGATCAATGATAGATCAGATGTGCCAAAGTCAGATGCAGAGGTTCGACTTGAGCTTATAAAGCTTGGTGAGCCTGAAGAGTTTCCTCACGAGAGTGATATAGATCGAAGAACAAGATTAATACGATTGATTAAAGTGAAAGACGTGTCTGGACACGAAGATGACGTTGACGGTAATTCTGGCTTTGAAGATGAGGAAGAGGAAGATGAAGATGAGGAATTTTATACCCCTGGATCTGAGGAATTACTTCAAGCTCGCACGGAAATACTTCACTATTCTCTTAAAAGAGTCTCTGAAAGATTGAAACAACAAAAGTTTCAAAGTCAAACGCAGAACTTTATCAAAATTCTTAAACATAGAAGAAATGTTAACTCCAACTTTTCAGAAATTGAATTATATGGATCGCAAGACATCACTGGGAACACTAGAGCGCTATCTAAGGTTAATTTTGCAAACTCCAATTTGAAGCAAGTGGCAGTTGGCTCATGGGATGGTTCAGTTAATATACTTGACAGCACAACTTTGCAAATCATAAAGAAATGCAGTCCAGGATTACACCAAGAGAAAGTAAGCGCTGTATACTGGAGTAAGGACAATACCAGATTGATTACCGGAGGTGGCGAAGGTTCCATCAATATATGGAATACTGAAGTTGATTCATCTACAAAAGGAACAGACACAGAAACTAATTTTGACAAAGTATCTCCAAATATTTTAAAACCTGTTTTTCAACTAAAGGAAGCACATAATGGATTCAGAATTACTGACGTCCTTGTTCATCCTTCAAACAATTACTTGGCATCTACATCGTTTGATCAAACTTGGAAATTATGGGATATGAATAAACAGACCAATGAACCTTTAGTCCAACAAGAAGGTCATTCTAAAGAAGTGTACTGTGGAAGTTTCCATCCTGATGGAAGTCTCTTCACCAGTGCAGGACTTGACGCAATTGCAAGAATATGGGATTTAAGATCAGGTAGATCTATAGTTTCATTAGAAGGTCATATAAAGGGAATATATTCAACAGATTGGTCTCCCAATGGTATTCATTTAGCGACAGGTAGTGGAGACTGCTCAGTAAAGATTTGGGATATTCGAAAACCAAATGGAGAACTTTTCACGATTCCCGCTCATACCAAATTGGTAAGTGGTGTTAGATTTCTTCAAAATAGTGAGATAAACTTACCTGAAGTCACCGATGAAGACGACCAGAAGCCTGAAACTTTATCGTCTAACGGTACTGTTCTAATTACCAGTTCATACGATGGTTTATTAAGTATTTGGAGTTCCGATAATTGGGTCAAGATTAAGAGTTTGAAGGGCCATACTGATAAAATTATGAGCTGCGATATTTCAGAAGCCGGTGAAATTATTAGTTGTGGATGGGATAGGACTGTGAAATTATGGAAGTAGGGTAGGGTGAATGTCGATTGAAAATTAATGAAAGAGAGAAGTGCCAGTTGTTAGCAAGATAGTTACCTCAGTTGATGAGAGTTGATGAGAAGTGGAACAGAAGTTGGCATAGAATGATGAATATTGTATTATATATATATTGAATTTTTAGCAATAACACGAGTAACAGAATAACTTGGTCAGGATATAGAACACCCAGTAATACACCCTCTCTCTCTCTCTCTCTCTCTCTCTCTCTCTCTCTCT